>VZSR01002045.1:1034661-1077991 GCA_013398615.1 Brachypodius melanocephalos
GCTGATTGCGGCGGGGGTCTCGCAGGCAAAATGTGCGACAAACCAGACCTCTCGGAGGTGGAGAAATTCGACAAGAAGAAGCTGAAGAAAACCAACACGGAGGAGAAGAACACGCTGCCCTCCAAGGAGAGTGAGTGCGGGGCCGGGGGCTGGCGGGGCGGGAGGCACGACCGGCGGGGCAGTGCCTTGGGGGACCGGTCTCACCATCGGGGCAGAGGGGCGGTTTGGGGCGGCAGGGCTCTGGCCCGGGGAAAGCCACGGGCAGAGGTGTGTGCAGCCCGGGGCAGCGGGCATGGGCACTCGGAGAAGGCTGTAGCGCCAAACTGATCCCTCAGGGCATCACTTTCCTGCGGACAGGTGCCCGACTTGCTGCCACGCACACGTGTGGCTTGTCATCTTCTAGCCTGACTGTTAAACCGCCCCACTTGGGATAGAAACTGGCCACTAGGGCCTGAATGAATCCTCTAAACCTACTCCAGTGCATGCTTCCACAAAAAAAAAAAAAAAAAAAAAAAAAAAAAAAAAAAGGCACTAGAGACTAATGGGCCTCTATTCTCTTGCAGCTATTGAGCAGGAGAAGGAATGTGTGAAGTCTTCCTAAAGAGAGATTGCCTGGCAGGAAGAGCAACTACTCAATTATTTTGCTTTGAAATGAATCATGTGGGTTTTTTTAAATTTACATCACGTACATGTATAGAAAACAGCTGTATCACCTAACACACTGTCCCACTTTGCTGGCAGCTTTGGCAGGTGGGGGGACAAAGCGTGGTCCTCTCAGTCCATCAGTAGCCTGACTCGATGCCATCTCTGCTGCTCAGCTGCCTCCTGTGACAGCACTGATCTTGCTCTGATGCCGTGGGGAGATGAGCAAGGGCCATGGAGGCTTCTGGGCATGGGCCCCTTCTGCCTGGGGGAGTGGGGAACCTTTCTGGCCTCACCTCCAGCCTGGGTCTGTCTTGCATATTCTTCACTGACAGTGTTCTGTAGCCTCACTCACAGTTTTTTGTCTTCCTTGGGGAAAAATGAGAAGTTTATTATAAAATAAAAAATTGTAATGATCTACCCATGGCTCGTGGCTTCTTCCCTGACAAATGTTCTGGCTGTAGCTTGGCTTGCCCTGGAGGGTGGGGAGGTCTCTGACTGATTCTGCAGCAGTGCTGGTTGTTCAGTGTTGCTCAGAGGGCAATGTGGGATAGTTCTCCCTGCAGGGTGAATCCAGCTTGGTGTTTGCTTGGGGATCAGTTCCTGGGGGAACTGGGAGCATTGCTGGCATGATTGTGACCATTGTGCTCCACCACCACTGTGGTTTCTTGGTGCATCTAAAAGCAGAGGCTAACCCCAGTCTTGCTGCCCCTGTGAAGGCTGAGCCTCCTGCCTTGGGACACTTGGTGTCCCCTGCCTAAAACCTTGTGGAGCTGGGCTGCTGCCTTGTTAGCTTGGCTTGAGATGCTGGCCCAGGTCCTGAGGGCAGCTCTGCCCACTCAGTTCTTGGAGCACAGTTCTGTCACTGCATGGCACTGCCCTTCTGTTCCCGTTGAGCCAACCTCCACCCCTACCCCTGACTGAAGGTGTTTTTTGCAGCCCTGTAAGGATGGGTTTGAATGCAGTAAATCCCTTGGTACTCTCTGGGCTGATCCCAGCCCTGCCTTGCAGGGCTGGAGATCCCCAGGTCCTGCAGTTGGCTGCCAGCACAGTGTAGGTGAGCTCTGACAGTGCCTCCAGGTTTATGCTGAGGCTCCCTGGCTACTGCCAGGAGTTTCTCACCTCCACCTGGCCTGCAGGGTCACTGAACACACCAGGCCACTTATGGAGGAGGTGGAGGCAGACCAGCCAAAACTTGCCAGCTAACAGTTTTGGTCAGTGTTCCCAATGAGCCTGGTCAGCTGGGGACAAACACGGGGCTGTTGGCCTGTCTGGACATGGTGCCTATCTGCCTGGTGCCTCCACCCACGCTGCCTGCCAAGGACTGCAAATAACACTGCCTGTGTGGTTGCCACTGCCTCCACCCCTTAAAAAGCAGAATTGAAAGAGCTGCAGGTAAGAGTTTGGTGTTTGTGTGCTGTCAGGGCAGTGTGTGGGGTTTTCCATGGGGTGACGGCAGTGGGGAGCAATGCAGATGCCCAGCTGGGGCTGCTGCTGTGTTGGGCTGAGCACTGGGAAGCCCAGCACATGCCAGGGTGGCTGTGCCCCTTCAGCAGCCTGATGTCCCCAGGACAGAACCCTGTCCTGGAGGTCGGAATGTTTTCCCAGTGCCAACAGCCAGGGTGATTTGTCAGGTTGACAACGTGTCCCTGCTCGGGGTGGTTTTTCTCATGGAGCAGGGGCAGGCAGGTAAAAGCCAGCCTGAACCCTTTCCTCATCCCTGAGAGCCAGAGGCTGAGCTGAACCAAGTGAAGCTTTTGGGATGGAAACACAAAGCAGTAGTGCTGATCTCCCCTCCTTGGTGCTGCTTTTGGGGACAGGGAGGCCTCAGTGACTGCCCAGAGCACCTTGGCTGCTCCTGACACCGCCCCGGTGCCTCTCCCTGCTGCGTGCTGCAACGGGCCCCTCTGCGGGCATGGAAAAGCACCAGGGTAAAATAAAGCACCAGGGTACTTATCTCTCCCTGAGTCACATGGACCTCTGCAAGGCCACAGCAGGAGTGTCCCCTCCCTGGCACTGCTGTGCTTACAATAACTTCCCCCTCACCCTGTGCTGTGCACACAGGCACCAGAGCCTGCTGGGGGCCTGGGCACCCCTGGACCCAGAGACATCAGCTGGAGCTGGGAGCAGCTCTCTAGCAAACACATCTCCATGTGTTTTATGGCCAATGTCCTGTGTTCACCTAAAATGAGGGCAGTCCAGGCACTTATCCCAACCATATCTTTGCCAGAAGGAAGTACCAGAACACATTGTCTAAATGCCCTGTCTACACACTTAAATAAATGCCCTGTCCTCAAGACTGAAGGTAAAGAGTTACCAGTTTTACTAACCAGTGTCCAAATGTCCCTGTTGCCAGCAGAGTGTGAGCCATTACAGAAAAGCCCTTTATATAAGTGCTTTCCCTCCCTATCCCACACCTTCACTTTTTCACCCTGGCACACATGGGCCCACAGCTGCCAGGGGTGTGGGAGGTCAGGACACCTGCCAGACTGATGTCCCCTAGAAATGTGGTGGCTTGAGCAGCATGGACTGCTCCAGTAGGCACCCATGCACAGAGGATGCCATCCCAGGAGCTGGACCTGCCTGGCAGGGCTCTGTGACCCTTCCCTTGCTGGGCACCAGTGAGTTACTCATGTCAGCCCCTCTTGGTAATACCAGGAGAATATAATCCATGCCTTCTGGGCGGTTTCCTCCCATGCTCAGTGAGATGGTGAGCTGTGGCCTCACTGCAGAGGAGGGAGGAGAAGGCTGAGTCACCATCAGGAGGAATTTGGGCAAATACCTGGTGATCAGCACCATGAGATGAACTCAGATCAGGGCTTGTGGCTGGGATGGGTGTCTGCCCCTGCCACTGCTCCATCCCCTCTGACTCAGACAAGAGAGGATTTGGCCCAACACACACATGTGGAGGATCATATCCCCATCTCTGGCAGGAGGTGCCTGAGTCAGCCTGTGAATGGCCTTGTACTGGGCTCCCCTGTGCCCCACAGCTCCCTGCCAGTCTGTGGCACCTTCCTTATGTCCCACAGCACCACGCTGGTTTGTAGCACAACTCACCCAGGGCAAGGGAGGCTTTTGCACTCTGGCTGCCAAGGTTTTCTCTTTGCCACTCGCCATCTGCCAGCCCCAGAACCGCAGCAGAAAGTGGTGAGAGCCAAGAGGTGTCAGTGATCAAGGCCTAAGGCAGCTCCTGGATGGCAGGAAATTGCCAACCTCAACCTGAACTGCAGATGATCCAAGCAAATCTCCTTTTACAGGTGTGTGTTTGGCACCAGAGCAAAAAGGATAAGGAGAAGCCAGGCTGCACAGACAGGTGAATGCTGTAGCTCCCCAATGGGTGGATCCTGCCCACCCTCACCTCCCTGTTCTTTGCATCTCTGGGAAAAACATGTCACCAGCTCTGTGTCTCTCGGGTTGGCCTTTTCCTGCCAGGTGTCTGTTGCCTGCACAGACACATTGCCAAGCACAGAGCTCAAACCACCCCACGGTGGCTGAGGTTGAGAGGGGAAGCAAGGGGCAGCAAGCATGAGCTGCCAGGGGAAACCTCTTCTGGGAGCACTTGGGCAGGATCTGTACATGAGCATAGTTAAAGAGCAAAGCACGTGGCTCTAAAAGAGGAAGGCAGAAGAGAAGGAGCAGTAGTAGGGAAATGAAAGTGTTGTGTGGGCTAGTGACCGCAGCCCTTTGGCAAAGGAGCTGATAGTAGGCCACCATGGTATTGTGAAAGTTGTGTGTGATGGGGCCACTTGGCAACATGGGAAGGATGGATGGAAAAGCTGTCCTTATCCTGTGGTGGGGAGGAGCGCTGTGCTGAAGAACCCCCATGGCCATGGGGAGGGAAAGCCACTGTCCCTTTGCACCCACCAAGGCACCCACACAGCAAGCCCTTGGACAGAAACGCTTGGACACCCGAAAACTGGCACACAGCACAACCCAACACTTTCCTCAGCAGCGCAAAAGTTATTGCTGCTCTTCAGACAATGCCCTGGAGGTCAGGTTTACTAGCAGGAGCTTACTCATCTCCTGCCAAGGAGGGCTCAGCATGAGTAGTGATGAACCGGGAGCACGCAGAGCTTCCTGCTCAGGACCAGGCTGCGGCCAGCACCTGGCTCTACACAAAGCCGGGAAGGCACGCACGGAGCGCCGCTGCAGCCCCGCGCTGCCCGCATTTGCCGGGGCTGTCGCCGGCCCGAGGCGCAGGTGGCAGCAGCTTGGCTGCGTGCCTCGGCCGGGCGACACTCGCTGCTGGCGCCGGGGATGCCGAGCCCTCCGGGGGCTCCCAGCCCGGTGCTGACAGCGGCCGGAACTCAGCGCTCACTTCTGGCCCCCCCGGCTGCATTCTGCAGATTCCCGCGGGGCTGAGGGGCCGTGCCCGGAGCTGCGGCAGCATGTGCTCCTGCGGGAACGCGGCTCCGGTGTCTGCGGCAGCGCCCGCACTTGCACCCGAGCCGGGGCAGCTGACGGAGCAGAGGAGCGCTTTATTTTAGGAAGCAGCTGGCTCACACAGGAGACATTGTTTATCATCTTTCTTGCCTCTGGTGTTTTATTACAAAGGATTATGGCATGAAAAGCCATTTTGTTCCTCTGTTCCGAATGCATAGTCCCCTCTCCATGATTTATTCCTCTCCACAGGCAACAGCTGGGGTATGACATCCCAGGAAGTGGAGGGGAAAATAAGATGGGGGCTCAAAGCCTTGGCAGTGTTGGCAGTAGGGATGCACGCAATGCCCAAGTCATGGCACAGCAGTCAGGAGTTTGCCAGGGGTACTTGAGACTGCTCATGCACCTTCATGATATGAGGAATGGAAAAGCAAAGTCAAAGCCTTTCCATGGTGGGTAAGGAAATGTCACCTCACTCTGTCTGGACAGGGCAGAGATCAATGTCCCCTCCCAGGACACTGCCGTCCCCAAACCTGTGTGCCCCACTCCCAGTGCTGGTGACATCCTGTGGTATCACAGCCCCAGACCTGCCTGGATGAACCTGTGTGGGAATCTCTGCTGCCCACAGGGAACCTGGGGCCAGGCTGGGCACAGCATGGTGCAGGGTGTGAGCTTGGCACAGTGGGTGCAGAAGAAACTAGGGGGTCAGCTTGGGAATATGATCCTTTGCCATTCCCCCCAGAATCACCTTCAGGCAGGGCACAGGCACCTCCAAAGCTGCAGGAGCAGCTTCTCTCTGTCCCTCTCTCTAGTTACTTTCCTTGCCAAGCAACAGCCAGGATACCATGTGCCCGCTGTCCCCTTCCTCTGTCCCTGCTGCTGTGTGCCTTTCCTGCAGGTCCCAGAGCAGAGTCCATGGCAGCACAGGCTGAACTCCCCTCTGCCCAGCTCCAAGCCAGTGCCTGACATACTCCTCTGGGGTTTTCAAGGAACCAGCTCCGGACCTGTGGGCAGCAGACAAGCATGTTGCAACAGATGCCTTGTGCTGTCTCCCGAAGACCCATCCTGTCTGTGCACCTACATCGGGGTAGAACTATGTCTGGGGCTGCCTCCCGTGGTGCTACCTGCTCTGCCACCTTGCCATTTAACATGTCCATAAAAACCAGCCAAGGGGTTCTGGGGAAGAGCTGGGGATGGGCAGGGAGGTGAGGGCAGTGGTGTGTGGCTCAGCCACTGCCACGCCTGCGGTTGCACTGAAGCTGGGACAAGCCCCTGCCTGCAGTGTTGTGTCTGAGAGGCAGCTCTGCAGCCCAGGGATGTCCCCCCTCTGCTGCCTTAGACCAGCTCATGAAAACAGCACAGGTCACTTCTTTAGGGCAGGTTGAGCTATGTGGAGTAGAGGGGCATGAATGACAGGGTCTTCCCCAGCTTTGCTCCACCTATGGGGAGGTAAATGGATGACAGGGTACCTGGCAACCTGCTCAGAGCTGTAGGCTCAGGGCAAATGGGAGTGGCTAAGGTTAGGGGTGGCAGGACTGCTCAGGGGGTTCCTGTGCCGGGAAGTGTTTCAGAGCAGATGCCAGGGGCTGGAGCGGCTGCTAGGTACACGCCTTGGAGAAGCAGCTGCAGAGCCATGCACCGGCGCTGGAACAAAGGCAGAGGCCCAAGCCCCAGCTGCAGCACAGGACGTGTGATGAATTAATCAGGGCATAAGCTGTCAGCATTGTGTGACCACAGGCTGGCAGGGGGTCCAAGCTGGATCAGGGCTCCTCACCTTGGCACCAGCTTCCTGTTGTTCACCCTAACTCCCAGAGCTGGCAGTGAGTGCCAAGCAACCACACATGTGCTGCAGCCTCTCTGGGCAGGGATGCAGCTGAGACAGGGGAGTAAAACCTCTCATGCTGAAGGAGCCCTGCACCCTGCAGAGTCCCTGCCCCAGTGCAGCCTCTGCAGCCCTGGTACTGCTCACCCAGTACATGGCTTCTGGGCCATGTTCCCATCTCCAGACAAATCCCCCTGGTGCCCAGGACCCACAGGCAAGGTCTCATCCTGCCCATGGGGCCAGGGCAGTGTTGCTCTCAGCAGGTTCCCACCAGCACAAGGTCATGCCCAGATAAGCCCGTTCCTTAACTTGTGTGCTAACTGTGCTTTAGTCATAGTAGTTACTAAAGTAGGCAGCTCCTGTTGGGTCACAGTGTTTGTTGGCTGCATTTCTTATCTCTTTACTTTGCTGGGCTTTGGGAACATGTTAGTACAAACCATGGCTCTGTGCTCTGCCCTGGCACTGGTGGCCTTGCTCTGCTGGGGGAGCTGCCTCATGGAGAGGATCAGGGAATACATCTCCCTCTCCTTACCCAGGACCGATGTGGGTGGCTTTATTGTGCAGGCTCACAAGGTTCCTCATCACCCTTACATGGGCTGTTTAAAACTACTAATTAACAACTGGGGGTTTGTCACAGCAATTTAGTTTCTGCAGGCAGCTCCTCTCAAGTGTGAGGGCAAGATATCTATTCAGGGGAGAACTTGTGAACTACTCAGGAAAGTAGACTAGCACAGGTGAAGGCATCCAGCACTTGAGAGAATTAAGTGGTGCTGGAGGTCATCTATAGTGATCTAGACAATGATGACATCTCCAAAGATCCGGAGGGTGTTCTGTGCATATAGGCTGTGTGGAGGGAGGTGATTTAGAATGCCCCAGTGTCATTCTGGCAGCTTGGCAGCAATGTATTGTCCAGATATGAAAACACCAGCTGTGAAGAAAACACCTTCTTGGCTCCAGAACTCTGATGAAATATCTGTTCCCCCTCATCCCTATAAGCCAGTGTCTTGGCTGTCAGGGGCACCCCAAGAAGTCAGTCCCCTCCTGCCCTGGTCAGAGGAGAGTAAACTCCAGATGCATGTGGTGTACTCTGTTTCTTCTTGCCTGAGCAGGGGAGGACAGCAAACAGTGGGATGGTGAACCTAGCTTTAAACAGAAAGCCCATGTGTGAGACATGAGAGGGAAGAGAGCTGTTAAGAGGAGTAAATCCCAAGAAGGTTGCCAGTATAATTGCTGTAGAGCCATAAGAAGGCAACCATCTTTCAGGACAACCACTATGAGTGCTTAAGACCTACTTCTCAGAAAGCAGCTGGACATGACCTGCTGATGGGCAGTAGAGAATAAATCCTGTGCTTTCCTCAGCTTCTTCATGCAGCTTTTGCTTTGGTTTTATTAATCTGCCATTATCTTGACCCACAAGTTCTTTTCCATCTTACTTTCTCCCTGCCCTATCCTACTGAGGGAGTGATAGAGCAGCTCGGTGGGTAACTGGTGTCCACCACAGATGCCAAACAGGTTGTTGTCCAGCTCAGCAAGACAACCAGACTGCCACTGAGAGTCAAACCAGACCAGTTACATCCCTGCTCAGGTGGGCAAGTGACTCCACCAGCTGCCAGCACATGGATTACCCTGGAGGTTCACGGGGGCCCCTTGAGCACTAGCATGGTCAGCTGGGGTCACTGGCCATGTGGCATCTTTGGCTGAGCTGCAGGGACATGCTGCCCTCCCTAAACCGGCAAGCAGCATCACCTGAGGATTAGATGTCTGCCAGGCCTGAGAGGGGTGGTGCAGGAAGGCAGAGCATGGAACAGTATTGCAGCAGAGCACCATGCCTAACCCTAACGCAAACCCTAGCCCGAACCCTAACCCATTCCAAACGGGTCAGGATTTCTCCCACATGCAAGCTGCCACAGCTTTGAATCCTAGCTGGTCTTAAAGTGCCAAAGGCCTCCCACAAACTGACATCAGGCAGCTGGAGAGTGAGTTTAGTTTGCCATGGAAATGGCCATCATTCGTGTCTAAGGCCCTAAACCTACCCCTAACACAAACCCTAAACCTAACCAATTCCAAACGGATCAGGATTTCTCCCACATGCAAGCTGCAACAAGTTCGATGCCTGCCTGGCCTTGGAATGCTAAATGTCTCCTACACTGACATCAGGCACTTATGGGGGTGAGTTTAGTTTGCCATGGAAAAGGGCCACCGTTTATGTCTAAGACTGTAAGCCTACCCCTAACACAAACTCTAACTCTAAACCTAACCCTAACCCATTCTGAACGGAGTGGGGTTTCTCCCACATGCAAGCTGCCACAACTTTGAATCCTGGCTGGCCTTGGAGTGCCAAACGCCTCCTACACACAGACATCAGGGACCCGGGGGGGTGAGTTTAGTTTGCCATGGAAAAGGACCACTGTTTGTGCTAAGGCCCTAACACTAACCCTAACCCTAGCCTGAGCCTGCCAAAGCCCCTCTCCAGCCACCTGGGGGTTTGGTTTTCTGTTCCCTCTGTTCTCACCATCTGGATTGTGAGAGGATAACAGGATTGAATGGCTGCCAGGCAAAGGGAACTTGGCAGGGGTAAGTGTACCATGCTCAGAGGCTCACTCCAGCAATGCATGGTCCTGACAGATCTGGTGTGGGGATGTGGACTGGTTTGGAGGGATCTCCCAGTGGGTGGTGCAGGTCACGTCTGATACAAGCAGCATCCTGTGCTTCTGCCCTGGTGCTGCTGCGCACGGTGGTGCTTCAAATGCACACCCCTGCAGCTCCCACATTTCCCCTGGGCTGCCCTGGTCCCCTACTGCCAACAGCTTTGACCTTCAGCCCTTGCACTGCCTGCCCCCTCCTCGCCCAGCTAGGCTTCCCTTGTTCCCCGTCTCTTCTGACAGATCACTGAGGCCAGTATTAATATAATCCCCGACTTAATTTAAATCCTCCTCCCATCTCATGCTTTCCTCGGGGGAGAAGGGAACTGATGCACTATTGTGGCACTCACTCAGCCCTGGAGCTGATGCAGGATGCAGATGGCCAAAAGCCCCAGATAGCCATTCTAGGGATCCCTGTTCTTCCCTCTCTGGAGGTGTCCAAGGCATGTTGCAGCCCCAGGAAGATGTGTCCCCAAATTTGTGGTGAGCACCAGGCACTATTAGGAAGAAGAGTTGATGATGCCAACCACAGGGGAACACACAAGTGGCTGCTACTCCCCCAAAACCCCTTTGCAGCCACCTGAGGGTTTGGCTTCCCCTTTCCTCTGCTCTCACTATTTGGGTGAGGCTGGTGTGACCTTGCCACACTTTTCCCCTTCAACTCTCTGTAATGTTCATATTAGCTGGTTTTTCCCCGGGAAGCCTCCTTAAAGACATTCTCATTCCTGGTCCCGTGGGCAATTGTGAGGGTGGGGGACTCGCTCTTTTGGGCAGCTGTCACTGAAGTGACAAACTGGGGACAGGGGGACTATGAGAGGAGTGACAAAGGCAGGCAGTGAGGGGGCACAGGCAGGAATGTGAGGGGAGTGACAGGGAAGGGCGGTGAGGGGCTGTGGTGCGACATGCGGGACTGTGAGGAGACAGGAGATCGGGGAGGACAGGGACTGGCATTAAGGGGGCTGCGAGGGGCAGGGGACATGCGGGGACTGTGAGGAGAGTGACAGGGGACTGTGAGGGGGCACAGGCGGGACTGTCAGGGGAGTGACGGGGGCGAGCAGTGCGGGGCTGCGGGCCACAGCGGGGACATGCGGGGACTGTGGAGGGAAGTGCCGGGGGGTAATGTGAGGGGCTGCGGCGTGACAATGCGGGACTGTTTGGGGGAGTGCCAGGGCGGGCAGCGAGGGGATTCGGGGCACAGGGGGACACTGAGGGGACGGGATACCGAGGAGTGACACAGCGGGCAGCTAGGGGGCACAGGTGGGGCTGTGAGGGGAGAGTGCGAGGGGGCCGAGGAGGCACAGGGGAAACATGCGGGACTGTGAGGCGAATGGCGGAGGACTGTGAGGGGGCTGAGAAGGCACAAGGGGGACATGAGGGACCGTGAGGGAGCTTAGGAGGCACAAAGGGCACATGCGGGACTGTGAGGGGAGCGGCGGGTGACCGTGAGGCGGCTGAGGAGGCACAGGGCGGACATGCTGGACCGCGACGGGAGATGACCGTGAGGGGCTGTGGGGCGGGTCCTGCCGGCCGAGGGCAGGCCCTGCCGGCCGGCGGGAGGCGCGTGCGCGGCGCAGGCGCGGGGCTGAGCGGCACCTGCGCCCCGCGGGCCGGGCGGCGGCGGCGACGGCCGGAGGGCGGTGAGGGCGAGGTAAGGGCGGGCCCGGCACCGCCGCCCCCGGCCCGGGCACCCGCGGAGGGGAGGCTGGAGGGCCGTTCCTTCACCCCCGCCCCTGCCGCGGGGGCCCCTCCCGGGTGCCTCTCCTCGGCTGCGGGCATCTCCCTGGCCGCTCCCGTGGGGCGGGATGGGACCCGCCGGAGGGTCTCGCCTCCGCCGAGCCGGGGCCTGGGGAGCAGGGGGGAGTCGGACCCGGCGTGCCCATCCCGCTGTTGGTACCTGCACACAGGTGCTGGCGCCCTGTGACAGCGGGTCGGCCCTGCTGCAGTGGGGTTCAGCCTCCGGAATAGCTCGCAACGGGGCCAGCGATGTCAAGGCTGTGTCACGGCTGCCGGCAGCGTGCTGACCTGCAGGCTCTGGAGCAGCCCGACATAACCCATTGGCCGTTTTTAAAACGAGTCACTTCCTAACAGAGCATTTCTAAACAGACTCGGGGTTGATGGCCTGTGCCAGGAGGGGCTTTGGTGACAGTGACTGTTTTAAACATCCTTCTGGAAGGTTTGGGAAAGGAACAAGGGTATCGAACAGCTCACCTGCTCACAGAGGACTTCCCCAAAACCTCGGGTCACGGGGACCTGTGCTGCAGTTCCTGTTTGTCTCTTCTGACATTTGCATTTTGGTTTTAGCTTTAAAACTACAAGGTCACAGTGCTCCTCAATTAGCCCATCGGGTTAGCTCAGCTGCACTTGGTTTGCGGTGTTTCTGTGCAGGGAAGTGAAATTTGTGAGTCTTTTGTGCAGAAAGTGCTGAAACTCACCTAAAGCAGAAGTTTCTGCTTTTGGCTTTGTGGTAAGCACTGTTTGAAAGGGCTGCAAAAAGAGCAGAATCAAGATTGAACAGCTGCCCCCTGCCAGGTTAAGGCAGAAAGCAAGGCTTGGCCTGGAAAGAGTGGGAGTGCTGATGTGAGCAGTGCCACAAACTTGTGCTTCAGTGGGTTGGAGATGTCATCACTAAGCAGCACTACTCATCCCCACCCTTCCCAGGAATGTTGGTAGCAGGTGTAAGCAATCTTCATGTCTTTTCATACCAGGTGGTTACCAGCTGCTCACTTTTCTGGTTAGTAGATTCAGGTGCATGTTCAATCCTCAAATCAAATTTCAGGGTGTGTGAGTAGGCAGGGCAAGCAGAGCACAGTTATTACCATCCCCTGGTCTGAGGGGAGACACAGGATGCACAGCCTGTGTTCTCATGTCAGAGCTTCTTCAGTTTTTTCTGTTCTTACCTGGGGTTCAGGTAACAACATGCATATTGTACTGGCTCTGCCCTGGCCAGAAATGGGCTCTGTTCCATTTCACTCAGGGCAAAGGAAATTCCTCAGTGCTTTGTTCTTGCTGTTTTACTCCAGCCATCAGTACTGCACGTGCAGGTTCCTAGAGCTCTGCTGTTGTCCTTCCATCCTTGATCAGCATCACAAACTGAAAGACAATGAAAGCAGCTCTGATAACCTTGATGACTGATGTTTGTTTTTTAGTGGCTGTTACACTGGAGGAAGGTGTTCCCTGGACAGTCCTGGAGACAGAGCAGGTACAGTACAACAGCCAAACAAACCTCTTATTCCATGTCAGGCCTTTACCTTAGCCTGCAGAGTGTCCCTGGCAGGGGGAGGATGCACTGACACTTGGCCTTGAGGGTGCTGACTAAGGAACCTGTGGTGTCTGGGTTGTTGCAATGTGAACTTGCAGCTGAGCCCGAGCAGACTGGGCTGTGACAGGCGCTGCCAGCAAAGAGCAGCTGGTCCCTGTGCCTGGGAAACCCCTTCCAAGCTGTGGAAATCACGCGCAGCTCTGCTGGCAAGGTGAGTCAGCATCCTCAGGGTGATTTAAGAACGTGCTTGACAAATTACTTGTGTTGGTATTGGACCTGCACATCTATTACATCCTTCCAGTAGACCAAGTCACAGAGGAGAAATTATTTAGCTGGTGATGGTACAGTGGAAAGGAAGGCCTGGTGATGGCCACCGCTGGTGATTTTGCTGTTTCTGTGACAGCCTCACAGGATGCAGGCCCAGGGAGATGTTTTAAGTAGTGATGATGTGTTTGGGAAAACCAGACAAGCTTTCTGATACAGAGTTCTCACCAAGAGTGGCGTAATTAATACTCAAATCTCAACAGTTGTTTTTACCTTGCACTTAAAGGAGTCATGTGCTGCATTCATTTTGGACCTGATGGAGGACTTGAGTGTCTGAAAGTATGTCCAGTTCCCAGCTCTAAAGTCTCTCATAAGAGAGATTAGAGGATAACAAGATCTCTCTAAAAAGAAACATCACCTCCTTTATACAGAACTTCAGAAATGGGGATGGAAGTACTATATTCTGCTCCCTGTGTGTCTTTATGCAGAACCCACAAGTCAAATGGCTGTTTTGTACTATTTCTGAACCCTGTAGATTGCCTTGGTACCCTGCCCCTCTGTCCTGCTGCAATGAGTGGGAAGTCCTTGCTCCTAAAGGTCATTCTCCTTGGAGATGGTGGAGTTGGGAAGAGCTCCCTGATGAATCGGTATGTCACCAACAAGTTTGACTCGCAGGCATTCCACACAATTGGGGTGGAGTTCTTGAACCGGGACCTGGAGGTGGATGGGCGTTTTGTGACCCTCCAGATTTGGGACACTGCGGGGCAGGAGAGATTCAAGAGCCTGCGGACGCCCTTTTACCGCGGAGCAGACTGCTGCCTGCTGACCTTCAGCGTGGATGACCGGCAGAGCTTTGAGAACCTCAGTAACTGGCAGAAGGAATTTATCTATTATGCTGATGTGAAGGACCCCGAACACTTCCCATTTGTAGTCCTGGGCAACAAGATAGACAAACTGGAGAGACAGGTGAGCACAGAGGAGGCCCGGGCCTGGTGCATGGAAAATGGTAACTATCCGTACCTGGAGACCAGTGCCAAGGATGACACCAATGTAACAGTGGCCTTTGAGGAAGCCGTGCGACAAGTGCTGGCGGTGGAGGAGCAGCTGGAGCACTGCATGCTGGGCCACACCATTGACCTCAACTCCAGCTCCAAATCGGGCTCTTCCTGTTGTTGAGAGTGGCTGCTGCTTTGGGAGCGGTGCTGCAGCCAGCAGCTGGATCAGAACACACCTGGGCAGACCTGAGGCACTCTGAGGAGAGTGGCCACAAGGACAAGAGGTGGTTTGCTCAATGGGGAGCTGCAGCCTCACCATCTGAATCCTGCCTGGAGTTTTCTGGCACAGAGCATGTATCTGCAGGAGGGAGCTGTTAACAGAGCATGTGAGCGTAGTCTTGCTTCCATCTCTGCCTGTTTTAGCAGATTTAAAGGGCTGAGTTAAAGTCCTTTAAATCCCTAAAGACAATAGGGATTTGTTCTGTACCGAGAACTGCCTGCAGAGCAAAGCTGAGAGCATCCTAGACACTGAAGTATTTTAGTCCCAAACTAAAAAAAATTAGACCCACTCATGACCATACTGCCAAAGGAAATCCCACTCAGCATACTGAACAAAACCTATCTTAAAGACTCTGGCCCATGTGACTGTGAGAAAGCCAAATACTGGAGTGGCTGGGATGTGTGTCTGTTGTTTGGGATAAGTGCATTGTGTCCTGAGGCTGAGCTGTGATGAGAATTGTTAGAGCTCTGACCTGGAGCAACATATGAGGGAGAGATGGGCTTGTGTTTGAATGTGACAGCATTGTTACTTCATGGCTGCCTATTTCTGGCCTGTTTTTCCTCACCTCTAACTTTGTCTTGTGTGAGTGTTATTGTTTTGGAGAGACTGTCTGCTTGTTGTTTAATCATGTTTCCTTGTCTCTTGTGGAAGCTCAGCCTTGAAGCCCTGGGTGAAAACACCAATGTGGATGCTCACTGGGTCATGTCAAAGGGTTACTCAGGAGGTCTGGAGTGTGACACTTCAGCTGGTTTCTGTCACAAGTAATCACTGTGTTCAGGTGATGTGCTCTAGCAGACCAGATGGCGGGTGGGTGGGCTGTCTCCTAGGTGTGCAGGGGGTTGGGGGACTCATGTGTGGTCAGCTGTTAAATCCACTGTGCCTCACTAGCTGGCAGATCCATGCCTTCGGTTGCTCCAGCATGGATGTTCCCATCTGAATGCTGCAGCATGGAACCATTCACCTCTTGTGTCAAGCACGGTGCTGCTGAGCACAGTTAGCTCATGCCATCATCCTGGCCCTTGATCCCTCATGTGAAATCCAGGATGTTTTATCTGTAATTCTTATGACAGACTGGTCAAGTATCTGCTCAGTTAACTGACTGCTGTATTCAGTCCAGTGGGGAGAAAGCTGCACCACTTTCTCTGTTCAAGGTGGCTGAAAAATGAGCGTGGGGGACCAAGAAACCTTCTGGAAGGGATGCCAGGCTTTGCTCCCATCTCCTGCCCTCTGCTAGGTGTTAGTCCCAGGCTGGCTGTGTAGCAGAGATGAGCTTGCTGACTGCTATCTTTGCCATTCAAACCCTCCCGTGCAAGCATTTGGCCAAAGCTGTGGCTGCCCACAGGCACGTAGGAGCCTGCCCCGAGCACGTATCCACTGGCTGTGATTCCCACTGTCATCAGCTGCTGGATGGTAGATTTTGTAGCTCAAACCAAGCAACCCTCCCTTAAAGCTGTGCTTTAGAGCAGGGCAGTCTCTGCCCTGTGCTGGCAGCTTGTCCCCATCATGGCACAGTTTGTGAGCATGCAGAGCATTGAGCATTCCCCCATTTCCTCTGGGGTAACCCAGGGAGATCTTGCCCTTCTCTGCAGGGCAACCGTGTGTGGAAGGGACTGGAGTATTAATGCTTATGGGGATCTAATTTCTAAACAGGCCTGAACAGCTGTATTCATGGGGAGTGAATGCTATCTAGGCAGCTCTTGTAGTCTCTGGAAAAACAGGGCCTTAAGGAGAAGGTTCTGCCTCTGTAGGTGATTTTTACAGGATGTTATTGTTACTGTTTATTTAACTATGTCTGACCTCCTGAAGCCTCTAGATTTTTCTTCATTAGCACTGCTTGATATTTCCTTCACGATCCCAGGCTCTGTGACCTGTGATTCCAGTTTCCATCCCTGAACAGCCTCATTCCCTGGAGCTGATTTGCACAGGGGTTTAGAGCAGGCTCAAGCCTCCATGTGTTGGCCAGCCCTGCCAGGGGGGCTGTTGAGGGAGCTCCCTGCAGGTGAAACTGCCACTTCCCCATGGATCTCCTGGAATCTGTGTGAGGACTGGCACCTCCTATGGCAGAGGGCAGAGATTGAGCATGCCACAGTGCAGGAGGCACATGTGCAGCTGTTTGCAGCACCCTGTGCTTGTTGAAGCAGGTAGCTAAAGCTCAAGAGTCTCGTTGTGCACGTGTTTACACAGCACCTTTTATTTCTAACAGGCATTGGATCATTGACTTGTTTTATATTAAAACCTTCCTATTATATTAGGCTTATATGTTTTTTTTAAAAAGGTAGAGTATAATATATTTCAGTTGTTTAATTTATTTTAAATGAAACGCACAATTCCCAAAGGAACCAGGATTTTGAATTCTCTTGCAAGTTCAGTGCCAACAGCCATCCCTTCCCCTGTGTCCACTTGTGCTGCTGCGGTTGTTGCTATTGCTACAGAACTAGAATTGTAAAACCAAGATTCTGCCTTTATTTAAGCAAATAAAACATGGATGTATTCAAATTAGTTTGGGAAGTGGCTGCTTTCTTGGTTTATCAATGTTCAAGTCAGCTTTGGTACTTCTGAGGACTGGTTAGTTACAGCATTTGGCAGGGAGAAGTCACTAAGGGAACAGAAGGATATTCCTTCGTGTACCTGCCTGGAGCAGGAGCTGAAGGACCAGAACTCAACAGCTGAATCCAGCGACCAGTTTTGCCATTTCAAGAGAATCAGAAAACAGTTTCAGAACAGAAATATTCCACATGGCTTCCTTCTGTCACTACCTCTTAAATTCTCAGCCTGGGCTCTCAGCAGCCAGTCCGGTAGTTTCCTGTGAATTCTTGCAGTAATCTTGGAACTGGTTTCTGGGGCTCCAGGGGCTTTTAACCAGGCATGATTTTCATAGGATGCTGAGAAGGAAATCAGCATATGGGGACTGTTCTCTTTCACTGTCCTGCCAGGAGGGCTGCTTATTTTGGGAGACTTTCTCTGTGTTTGCAGAGCCTGTGCCTGCTGTTTCTTTTGGCAGAACCTTTTAGTTTATTTTCCTCCCAGGTCTGCTTGCACTATCCATGATTCCAGGAGGCAGTGTAGAGTTCAAAGTCCTTGGAAACTGCATTTTAACTGTGAGCTGGAGTATCTGAGGTCCTCCAGCATCTTACTTCAGCCATTTCAAAAGGCAGCCTGAAAATACAGTCAACACTGGTGGGAGATGGCTCTGGCCTGGGAGCGGTGTGGGGTTTGGGTGAGGCTGCCCTCAAAATCTGAGTAGATTTTGTCGTGTTGGGGAGAGGATGGATCCCTGGAGGGCAAAGGAGTGTTTCCAAAGGAAAGCAATGAGCTGCTTCTGTGTGGAACAGATGCTGTAGCATATCCTAGTGTGTTTGGAGAGGAGGAGAGGTGAGGAGTGTCCCGATCCCATTCATCTTTCTCCTCCACGACCCTCTTGAGGATTCTGCAGCTCTGGGCCGGGTGGTGGCCCAGAAAGGCCGTGCAGCTGCTTGGTGATGGGCTGAGCAGACTGGATTCTTCTCAAGAGCCACTCTCTGAGGAGCACCAGTGGCTGCAGATGCCCTGGGGCTGCTCTCTGGGTGACCAGGGGTGTTCCTGAGTGCAGCTCCTCCTCAGCTCTGGGGCTGCTCCTCAAGGCAATAAACTGTGACAAGATTAATGGGATCTCTGGATACAGCATATTGTGTGAATTCGAGGTTGAGCAGAATAAATAAAGAGTTTAAAATGCCACTTTAGTAGCCTCTCAACACTTCTCCAAGCTCCAGTTCGAAACAGGGGTCTGAGGACAGCTCTGACACTGGGGCACTGGTGTGTTCTCCTCTGGACTAAGGAATACTCTGCACTGCCCAGGTGGGAGGTGATGGCAGCTCTGTCAGTGGTTTTCTGAAGGCCACAGGTGAGTCAGAGTCCCTTGACAGAGAGACTGGGCTAATCTATGAAACAGTGGATTACCTGCTGGGGTGATTGCTCATGCAAAAGCAATCAGAGATAGAGATATCCCTTGGCCCCAGTGCTTGCGTGGCTGGTGCAGCAGCTCTTTCTTCCTGACTTCCCGGGGTCCTTTGGGGGCTGATGCGCATGGCCACGTGCAGGTACAGGACTCCTGGAGCAGTTGGCCCAGAGAATCTGTGGCTGCCCCATCCCTGGAAGTGTTCAAGTCCAGGCAGAATGGAGCTCTGAGCAACCTGGTCTAGTGGAAGTTGTCGCTGCCCGTGGCAGGCGGTCAGAACTGGATAAGTTTGAACCCAGGCTGTCCTATGATTCTGTGACTTTCCACTTACTAATTCCTCATCTTCAGACATCTCCCTGGCAGACCTGGACTGTGCAAGGAGAGAAAGCAGCTGGGTGCTTGATCAGATGCAGGTGAGGATTTCAGCCAGGGCAGGTGGGTGTCAGTACCATGCCACGGTCCTGAAAGGCAGAGCTGCTTGCCAGGCATGGCTTAGCCAAAACATAGCTCTGTATCCTAGCTGAAACCAGCACATCATCCTACATAGGCTTTCCAGGACTGATTCGGATCCCTGCTAAGAGAAGCGAGCCTTCGGTGGTGTTTTTGGTGTGTGCTGGTGGGCTCTGTGTTCCAGAGGCTCAGGGGAGGGGTCGCCACCCCCGTCAGCCGGGGCCGGGCAGGGACGGGGAGCGGGGCTGCGGGGGGAACCGGGGCTCGCCGCCGCTTATCTCGATGCCCGAGGAGCCGCCTCTGCATCCGACGGCCGCGGGGAGGAGCCGCAGGACAGAGAATGGTCACCCGGAGACTCGGAGATGCGTACCCGGAGGATCGGGGATGGGCACACGGAGAATCGGAGATGTGCACTCGGAGGATCGGGGATGGGCACCCAGAGGACCGAGGATGGGCACCCGGAGGATCGGGGATGGGCACACGGAGAATCGGGGATGCGGAGGCGGCCGGGAGCAGCATCAGTCCGGCGGCCCTTCGCCCTTGGGGGCTGCCTGAGCGCAAGGCTGGGGACCCGTGGTCATCACCAACACTCCTTGGGTGCCGCCATCCCCTCCCCTCTCTTTTCCTCTCCCCAAAGCACACGAGGCCATCTCCCGAGGCGGCAGGGCAGAGGATGGAGGGATGGGAGTCGCCTCGCCTTCTTGCCAGCAAGCCGGCCCATGGGGCTTGCTCCAGGGTCCCTTTCTCTGCTCCAGCCTTTGTGGGAGCAAAGTACAGCTACATTTTAGCCGCTAGATAAGGGAAAACAGGTGATTGCACTGGGTCCCCTGCTTGGAACTCTCCTGATGGGCCGGTTTACAGAGATGTTGTTTGGGATGAGGCAGAGCTTATTCCCTGTCTTTTCTCAGCCAGTTCCTGGAGGGCGCTGGGTGCCCAGGAAAGGAGCTGTGAGGGCAAGTCCCATGTCCCCAGGTGGGGTGACAGCGGGGCATGACCACGGGCACACCTGATGAGGCTACACGTGTCCTTTGGCCCCCGGACTTGCCCTGGCCTTGCTGGCTGCTCTCACACCCCACCTCGCACTCGCTGTCCCCAGCCCTCACCCCGGCCGGGGGGGCACCAGTCTCTGCCAGGGGAAAGAGACGCTGTTTTGTTCCCCAGCTCGCTTCTGCCCAGCGGCTGATTGTGCACACACAGGACCCTTTCAGCACGGGGAGAGGAGGGTGATGGCATCTGGGAACGCCGGGAACAAAGAGCCCCATTGATGCTGGCTGCAGCCCCATGGGTTTCTGTCAGCCAGGCTAAGGCCGAGCTGTGCCGCTGAGCTGGGGCAGCAGCAGTGCAGGAGCTAAAGCTCCCCTGGCCAGGCTTCATGGACAACTTTGCTGCCTGTTTGGAGGCGGCTAAAGCCAGGGAAGAGAGCAGGGAATGGGATTTGGGCTAGAGTCCCATTTAGGAAGAGTAGTGAAGGTCCTACCCCGCCACTCCTGGGCACGCTGGCTGTGCCTGAAATCTGCTTTTTTGGACAGACTTGTGAGGTTGGGAGCATCCCTCTATGGCCCCACTCCCTGGAGGCCCCTGAGCACAGCTCCTGGGGAGATTTCTGAGAGAAACAACATTCGAATCAATAATTTTTGAGCAGCTGCTGTGGAAAGATGCACCTAAGGGTTTCTGGGGCAGAAAGGCAGCAGCTGATGCCCTCCCACACACCATCATCATTAACAACCCTGCAGCAAATGGCACCACAGACAGGACACGCAGGGCTCTGTGACAGTCCAGTGTGCCCATGTGCCAAACAAGACCATCCTGTTCCACACAGGGCTCTCTGCAAGCGAGAGAATCGCCCACCCTGCATGGCTCTGGACATGTTCATCCCACACACGCTGCCTCAGTGCCAGCCAGCCTGGCTTGAGCTGTCCTGTTCGTTTTGTTGTGGTTTTGTTGTGGTTTTGTTGTGCTACATGACCAGACACAGCAGAGGCTGTCAGCACGTGGGCCGAGTGTTAAAGGGCAGCACCACCACCAAACATAAGCAAGCAGCTGCTACAAAACCCCAGCTTTCCTCAGCGTGGCTGGAGGAGAAATAAGAGGTTTTAAGGGCCCCCCCCCAGCTTGGAACAATGATTTTGAAGTCAGAGTTATGAACCCTGTGGCTGGAGTGGGCAGAGCCCTGCAGGGGCTGCTGGCCCTCACATGGATCAGCGAGTGCTGCTCCTCTGAGACCTTCTCCTCTGCAGCCTCCCTTTCCCTGGAGAGCCCCCCCCTCTTTATTTTTTCTCGTCGGGGTGGGAGGTGGGAAAGCCAGCACAACAAATGGACAGGCAGACATACATCTTGTTCAGAATGTTCTTAATTTTAATGTATTTTCTTTAATTTTTATAAAATACATCTTGTAAGATAAGTCTCTTAAAAACTTGCTCCTTTTTATTGCTGGTTAACAAGTTGAAATTCTAGATCAGAAATGAAGGAAACACTTTCAGTTGATTAACTCTTTCTTGCGTGTGTGTGTGTTTGTGTGTGTGTGCGTGTGTGGGGTCTGGGGACAAGGGTGGGAAGGAGGACCTGTTATTTTTTGTTAAATGGATTTAAAAAACACCCCCAGCAAACCCCCCAAGAGAGATAGCACTGATGTGAATTTCCAGATCTTGACTGGTTTCTCCTCACCCTGCCACCCCTCCTGGCATTTCCCCCCTCCCCATCCCGTGTGCGTTGGTAGCCTGGCCAACCTATTTCAGCATTCCCAGCGGCAAGGATCCTTCAAATGCACTGCTCAGCAGATCTGCCTCCTTATCCCTGCCCCTGCTGAAACCAGCACTTAAATATATATATAACAGTAATACAGACATGAAAAAGAAAAAAAGAAATCCATGCAAGATGGAGCTACAGTCTGCCACTGAAAGTAGTTTCTCCAATAAATAAACACAAAGATTAGCGTTAAGGAGAGAGGCAGGGAGAGCAAAACAAATCACCAGTTGTCAGGGAGGACTGCAAACAGCACTTCTGCAGGGCTGGCTGGCCCCATGCTACCCAGCCAGAGGGCTCTCCTCCAGCTGGAGAACAATCATGGAGGAGAGGTCTCCACCCAACCCCTCACCCCCTTACCCCTCTCCATGAGAAAAGACTGGCACCAGAAAGGATCTGGATTGCAGAGACAGGCTGTGTGACCCCCTGTGATCCCCAAATCACCACCTTTACTTCCCTCCTCAATTCCTTCATGGGTTTCACCTGGAAGCGAGACGCTGCCAGTCCCTCCCACCCTGGCAGGCACAAGACAGCTGTCCTGACTTGCAGGAAAAAAAGTGAGGGGACGTGGGGGACAGGAGGAGGGGCAGTTACACTTGACAAGGGGGAGAAGGGAGCCGGGATCTCCAGCACAGCAGAGGTTAGAGAAGCAGACATCACCCCAGAGAAGAGCACCATTGTGAAGGGCACTGGCAGGGCAGGCAAGGCACGCGGTCCTGAGGGTTATCCCCTGCCTACAGAGGGATGGCTCTGGCTTTACACTTCCAGGGCTTGGTGCAGAGCTGTCCCTTCCTCAGTCAAACATATCTGCTGCCTCTCTGCTGCCTGGAGGGTAAAGCAAAGAGTTCCCCTTGTCTACAGAGACACCAAACTCCTTTAGGCTTTAATAAGGGCAGCTGGGTTAGGGCTTTATCAGCATTGGGATCAGCACTCTCTTCTCCACACTGGGAAGATCCTTGCACTGAACTCCCTTTGCCGTGGCTGCAGCAGGTGATTTAGGTTAAACTCATCTTTCTCTGCTAAGGGAAAAAAAATCCTTCTCTTATTCTCCATCCATGGGTGGTGACAGCAGACAGCTCCAGGAGAGTCTCTAGCAATGGTACCAGGACTGGGCCAACTTCCTTTTCTCTCTAGGTAGCCTCCTGCTACTCACGGAGCAACCTACATGGATTTCTTCCTCCCAGGAGCTTGAAGGCTTTTGCTCATCCCTAGGCAACACTGGGACACTGGAATAAGTCCCTCCTCTTCTCTGGCTGGTTTTGATGGGCTTGGCTCTAGAGCGAACCGGTTACGGATGAGCAACGAGAGAAAAGTGCATGAAGAGGCGTCCATCGGCGGGCAGCTCTCCTTCCTGGTCACGCTCAGAACAATGGATGCGAGGGAGGAAGAGGAGGGGAGTCATCAGCGAAGGCAGAGTTAACGCAGGAGACCTGGTGTCAGGTGGCTGCAGTGTTAAAGCCTCGGGGTTAGACAAAAGAAGGGCGTTTGGTCTGGCTGGGCTCCGCCACACGGGCTAGAACTTGGTGCCTCGGCCCATCAGCCTGAGGACTGCGAAGTTGTAGGTGGCTGCGATGATGAAGGTGACCTGTGGGTAGGAAAAGAGTGAGTGAGGGGGCAGGGGCAGCCCCCAGCCCCACACCCCAACAAAGCAGAGCCCTGCAGAGCCCCACAGCCCCACTGCACCGTCAGGACACCACAGTGTCACTGGTGTAAAGCAAGAGGAGAGCTGGGGAAAGGCAGGGCACTCAGTGCATTGGCAGCAGGACCTGTCCCTGGTGGTCTCCTAAAGCCTCTCCAGATCCCCTCCTGCAGCCACCTCTACCTTACGGCCTGGATTCACCATCTGCACTTACGTGCCAGAAAATGACACGAGCACAGGTTCTGTCCCATCCATGCCCACCACCTTCGCTGTCCTTTTCCCCCACATCTTTGCCAGGCGGAGAAGAACGGCCGGGCAGGGGGAGCACTGACTCACCAGTGAGACCAGCGTGGCAGCTGCCCCCACGAAGGCTGCGATGAAGAGGTGGAAAGTCATCTGGAACTGCAAGGGAAGAGAGGAGGATGAGCTCACGGGGTCCCATGAGGAGGGACCCTCTGGAGGGGGCAGAGACAAGGTGTCCCACTGAGGGGAGCCCACCTGAGGTGGCAGGAGTTACTCACCTCACTCGTCTTGCAGATGGAGAGCAGGTTGGAACCACACACCTTGCCAGGGAAAGCATTCCAGGGCAGGACACCTGTGGAGATGTGGGAGCCAGGTGAGTAGGGCATGGCTGACAGCTGACCTCCTTGCTCAGCTTCCTGCAGCCACTCATCACACAACCTCCAGCATTTCGGGGCTCTTCACTTGCCCTGCTTTATCCCACCCTGGCCCTGCCCTCCCTACCCTCTCCTCTGCCCTGAGCTCTGTTCCTGGGGGTGAACCCGGCACTCACCGTACATCCTGGCATCTGCACACAGAGTGCCAATGCTAGCCGAGGTCTTGGTGGGGTTGCCAATGGACTGGCAGGTGGTCCAAGTGTTAAAATAGATGTAGACGGGCACGGCGGAGCAGGCGAACACCAGGAGCCAGATGATGGTCAGGACGTAGGTAATGCCCACAAACTGCAGAGGGCAGGACAAACCCGGGCAGAGCCGTGGTCACCGAGCGGCCAAGGACACGGACAGGGGAGCGCGAGGTTCCCCAGGTAGGGGAGGGCGTGGGGCAGGTGGGGGACTGCGATGCTGCCTGCACCCAGCTCTCAGACCCAGCGTGTCCCCAGGCAGGCAGCTCAGGACAGCAGCCCAACTTGGGGCTCCTGCAGCTCACAGGAGCGGTGCCAGTGCCAGATTCATGCCCGGCAGTGTGTGCATGGGGGTGACCAGCAGCAGCAGCAGGATGGCTGCCACGTTGAGGGGGGTGGGTAACCGTGGCCACGGCCAAGCAGGGTTTGGTTTCTGCAGGAAGGCAGCTGCAAAAGCTGCTTTGGCATGTCAATGTGGCTCTCCTGCCCTCCCTCCATGGTGCCACCCCGACCAGCCCCCGAGGGAACCACAGCCGTGCCCCTCTGCTCTCCCAGGCCACAGGATCCCTCTGCCAGCACTTTGTTGTGGTTCCCAAGCCCAGTGGAGTGCACGACCCCGGGGGTAGCGGGTGCCATAGAGCTGCCAGCACTGCAGGGATGCTCTGATCCTCCCTGCCTACGTTTAAACACAAAGAAATTTTAATAAACCTTTTGGGCTGCTTCGGTCCCCCAGGCAGGCCTGGGGGAGGACAGCAGGGCTGTGCTTCCCTTTGGGATATCCCAAAAGCCCCGGACGGCCGCAGCCTCCTGCCCTTTGGCCACACCGGTGAACCCGCTGGGGCGCGCGAAGGGGTGCCAAACCCCGGTTAAGATCACCTTGTCAGGATGTCCTAGCCACTTTCCCAAACAATGACACACCCGCTGCCACGAGTGAGCTCGCTGGGGGCCTCGCGCTCCCCTCCCTTTCGGGCCCCCAGTTACCGTTGCAGCGAGGCCCTTGCCGAAGATGGTGGTCCTGTAGTCCCCAAAGATTTGCCGGACGGCGCCGGTGGTGTAGAAGCCTTCGGCCAACAGCAGGGCTCCATAGAGGAAGAAGAAGGCAGCTGTGCCATAGATGAAGTACTGAAAACCGTGGATGCTGTGGGGGAGAGGAGTGGGCAGGGCTGGGGAGGTGCTGGAGTGGTCAGCCCTGTGTGTGCCATTTCCCTCCCCACACTGCCTCGAGAGTGAAGCCACAAGAAGAGCAAGCTGGGGCAAAGCTGTGGTGAGCAAAGCTGCCACCACTCCCCCACATCCTCCATACCTACCCAGTGCAGAGGTCCAGCTCTACCCAGGACACCTAGCAAGGGCCAGATAAAAACTGGTGTGAAATGAAAACAAGCGGCCAGCTTTGACCCTGCCACGGAGGCATGGGCAAAGGCAGCTTGGGGTGTCCTTGGTGCCTGGGTGAGAGCCTGGCCCTGCCCAGCCCAGCCAGACACCTCAACCTGGCACAGAGCAGAAGAAAGCTGTGAGGAGCCCTGGTGCAAGGGAGGGTACTTACACATCGATGAGAAACTCATAGTCCTGGTAGTTTTTGGAGAAGTAGGTCTCGATGAGCTGCTCGGTGCCTGTGAGAGCTTCGTGCCCACAGCCACAAAACAGTGCTACCCCAAAGAAGCACAGGCCAGTGGCAACCAAGGAAGCAAAGGGTGCCCCAATGAGACATCTGGCACAGCACTCGAGTAAACCTATGGAGAAAAGCCGTGAGGTGGGACAAGGATTGCTTGGAGCCTACAGATCAGGAGCATGAGTGCAGTGGGAGAAAGATGCCTGGCAGGAGGAGGGAAACAGGAGGAAGGAAAACCCCAGAAACGACCCATTGCAGTGCTGTAGAGCCAAACCCAGCAGCTCACCTGAGAGCTCTCTAAGCAGCTCAGGAGCCCACCCAAGGGTGCCCAGGGCTGGTGGCAGTGTGGGGCACAGGGGCTGTGAGGAGCTGAGGCGAGCCAGCCACGCTGACCCGTGACAAACAAATGGAAATAGAGCGTGATGTAGCAGTAATGCCAGTGGGACCTGGCAAACGAGCTGCTAATGGGCTCCCCACTGCCACCACAGCCACACCAGCTGCCTGCAGTTTTATTTTGCCATCAAAGACAGAGGGGAACCCAGCACCTCCACAGAGAAAAACCCCAGGAAAGATCCAGCAAGGTGGCCCTGCTTGGGCCAGCACAGCAGGAGGCAGCACACACCCCGAGCACTCTGGATTTCCAGGTGGCACCCTGGGCACTCGTGCCTTGCCTGGCACCCCGCAGGCAGCTCGGGCTGCAGCAGCCCCTTTATGTAGGCAGATGTGCTTGCAGGAAGGAGCTGTGTTAGTTCCACAAATGACAGCACTTGTGTAATAGGTTTAGTCCTCCAGGACCTGTGTGTGGGCAGGGAAAGCAAGGACACGCAGCAGAGTGCTGCTTGCAGTGCCTAAACGCTGGGTTTTTTTCAGCAGTGAGGCCATGGGCACCTGCTCCTTCTGCACGTCAGGGCTCTAACACGCAGGAGTGTTGGCTCCGTTTCCCAGTGGGCTGGGTTTGGAGGTGCCCAGCCAGCTGCTCTCCTGCCTGCTTTGGGGGCAGACAGCCAGGTGGATTTGCACCCACCAGCATTTGGCTCCAGCTAAGCTGTGACAAGCTGCTGTGTGACACCTGCACACAGGGAAGCTGCTGCCCTCCCCCAGGACATGGGCTCTGGCACTCCACTGCCCAGGGCACAGTGGCTGCCTGGGCACATCCCATCTGGGCATAGAATTCCTGCCTTGAATGCCAAAAAGGCACCCACACCAAACCCACGCTGCCTCCACAGATCCCACAGTGCTTATCTCCTCCCCAAGAGGACAAGAAAGCCGTGGGGTCCTGGCCAGTTGTCCCCTCCCCACTGGGAGCAAGGTTGCGCAGTGGCACCGAGGACAATGGGGAATTGTCCTGGCACTGCCACCCCAGTGCTGCCCCATGCCAAGAGCAAACAGGGAACAAAGGCAGCGCTATAGGGGAGTGCTGGGACCCCTCCCTCTTGTTTGCCTTGGACACAGCAGATCCAGGGGGGGACCTCGTTCCTCCTGGCCAGCGCTGCTCCCAACCTCACTGGGACCCACAGGGACCAAACTTGCTTTTTCTGGTTTTATTTTTGGCCACCTGGGAGATGGCAGAGAGGTGCCCCCTCTGGGACAGGGAACAGCTCTGTTCCCAGGGGAGTCCTGAGATGCAACAGGGCCTGACAGGCTCCTGCCACAGCCCCTCTGCTTGGGGAAACTGCAGTGAGGGAGCTTGGGAGGGGAAAGGAGGGGAGAAAGAGCCCTTGTGGCACACAATCCTGAGCCTTGTACCCAGGCTCTGCTGCTGCCAGCACCAAACAACGTGCTGCAGACAGGAGGAGGAGGAGGCAGGGGGCCAGCAGCACGAGGCACCCCTGGGAACAGAGCACCCCACAGGAACAGAGCAGCCCTGGTAGCCCAGGGGCACACTGGTGAGTATGAGCTCTGCTGTTATCAGCAGGGAAACTGAGGCACAAGGTGTGCCTCTGTTTTCCCAAGGCTGCTGGCACACAAGTGGCACGAGCTGTGCCAGGCTCAGTGCCCTGCTTGGACCGAGCAGGTCCTGCCAGCCCCGGGCTGGAGCTCTCATCTCTCCAGTCCATGTGGTGAGGGCCTGGGTGGGACAGGCTGCGGACATGGCATCTGCCCCTACAGACAGCACACGGGGACAGAAAACTGCCTTGGGAGAGAAAACATCACCCTTGCCATGCCAAGGCATCCTCCCTCAGGGTCACCAGGACCTCACTGGTGCCAGAGGAAAGT
Source organism: Brachypodius melanocephalos (assembly GCA_013398615.1). Taxonomy (NCBI): domain Eukaryota; kingdom Metazoa; phylum Chordata; class Aves; order Passeriformes; family Pycnonotidae; genus Brachypodius; species Brachypodius melanocephalos. Next base: position 1,062,399 of record VZSR01002045.1, read on the forward strand.
TTCAGTGGGCTCTGCTCTGGGATAAGGTCCCCAGGTGGGATCAGGACCAGCAACAGCCCCCCAGGTGGCCCCCACCCTCCCCTCATACTCACCCATGGTGCTGGACTTGGTCAAGTGCCCCGACCGCCTTCTCTGCTGCTTCTGCTGCCTGTGGAGCCCTCCCCTGCCAGGCGGTCCCACGCCCTGGATTTCCCCCTCTGGGTGCCCGTCCTGCTCTCCAGCAAAGAAAAGGGCTCTCTGAGTGCCAGCCACCCCCCTTAAAGGGACCGGGCCCGCCCTCCCGCGGCCCCCCCAGCACCCCTTGGCTGCCAGCTCCTGGGTGCCAGCGCTGCCCAATGGCCCCACTCAGGGCTCCTGGGGTAAAAGGCTTCTGCACCAGTAAGAGAGAGTCTGGACGAAGGGGAAGGGGTTGTCCCCCCTCATTGGTGGCTCTGGGGACATCCCCCATGCCCACCAGGCTGTGGTTGTCCAAGCTGCCCACTGAGGCAGTGTGGGAGTCTTGGCCCTGTGGGACAGCAGTGGTGTCCCCTTGTCACCTCCCTGATTCCCAGCACCTGGCAGAGGGGTCTTGCAGTGTCAAAGGAAGAGGGGTTCCCCATCCCAGGGACCTGCTTTCAGCTTTGGGGGCTCCAAACTAGAAGTTTTCCCCCTTTTAATGGGAACATTGCAGCTACTCTCCCCAGCCCCATGACCCCCATGGGGCAATGGAATTCTGGTGGGGACACTCGTGGGTCCCCACAGCCTCAGCGCTGTAGCAGGTGCAGCCTGGTCCCTTGGGTGCCCCATATCCCGTGGGTGCCACAGTTCCCATGGGTGCCCCTGGCCCCCTGCAGCTGTGGAGGCAGCACAGGGCCAAGGGAGCCTGCAGAGGGCAACCGGCCCCTTCCCGGCAGGCACAGGATGGACAAAGCCCTGCTGTGTCCCTCAATGCCCCACTTTGTGCCAGGCAGCGAGGTGGCAGGGCCTGGCTGTCCCTGGGCTCGGGGACACTGCTGGGTTGGGGACTCTCTGAGCTGGGGCAGGCCAGGACCAGGGTGGGCCACCCTGTGGGGACCCTGCCCCTTCCCACCGACCCAAAATCCACCCCTTGGCTTGCCCACAGCTGGGCTGGGGGGAAATACCACATAGGCATCTGTGTAAATGCCACCAGGGCTTTGTGGTGGCCAACTGCACCCCAGGTCAGCTCCTGCCCCCACAGCATCACTCCCTGCCTCAGTTTCCCACTGGCAGGATGGCAGAGGGGCTGCCTGGTGTCCTCAGCCAGGTGTGGAATGGGAGGGGACAACAGAGCAGGGGGAGCCTCTGCCACCACTGTGTCTTGGTGGCATCCAGGTGGCCTGGCAGTCAGGATGTCACCTGGCCATGATCTCCTCAAAATGGCCATGGGGAAGTGACAGATTTGCAACCCCCCTTTGTAAATACTCAGAACCTCTCCAGCCACTGGAACCCAAGAGAGAGCCTTGCCTGCATGTCCCAGGATCCCAAGGGACCCTGCATCCCAGGGAAGCCCAGAGGGACCCCCAGCCACCCGGAGGGAAAAGTAACACATAAAAAGTCTCCCATAAATGGAACATATAAAATTCAACATAAGAGGAAAAGAATAAAATATTACGTGGGGCAAAACCCATACCAGCCCTTCTTTTTGTTTCCACAGAAATTCCAGGCTTGCTGACTCTGCTCACAAGGTGAGCAGCTGAGAGGGGCTGTGATTTCTGCACAGTGGCTTAAAATTCTCGGCTATTGGGCACTTTTTGTCGGCAGGTGGATGGGATGGAAACCCCCTGGCCCTGTCATTAGTGACCAGCCCATCACCTCCTGGCAGTGCTCCATGGATGCTCCAGGACAGGGCTGCAAGAGAGGGAAACGGGAGAAAAGGGAGAAAAGGGAGAAAAGGAAGAAAAGGGAGAAAAATCTCTTGGGTTTCTAAGGCTTGAGGGAGAAGGAAATATGCAGGAAAATGTTCGGAGCTGCCTTTCCTGTGGCAGCTGCCCCAAGCAGCTGGGTGGGCACCCCAAACACTGCCCCGTGCCTGCACTATGGGTGCCAGAGCCCCGGGGGCACCTGTGGCTGTGGGGATGCTGGAAAATCTTTATTGCGTCCCTCTCCCTTTGCATTTCAGCTGGAGAGCCCCTGCTGCAAACAGTTCTGCATGCTCAGAGCAATCCTGCAGCTCAGCCCCTCGCTGGATGAAGCCCCGGGGGAGCTGCAGGGAGCCTGCCAGCCCACATCAAAGTTCTCTTCTTGGCTCGTCCCTGCCAGAAAAAAAACGCTGCTGCCTCTCAGGTGGGGAAGGGAGGACGCATCCCTGTTTGCCAGCCAGGAGGGGAACACGCCAGGCTGGTAAAAATAAACATGCTTAGAAATCAATATGGATCACCTTGCAATTTGTTCTGACCCTTGGGCAGTGACCAATTCCATCCAAAACCGCCCCCACCCCCCGGGGAAATGAAAGGCTGAGCTAGGAGCTCTCATTAACAGCCTGGGACTGCCACACTTTGCCCGAGGTGTGCTGGGGGCTGACAGGGAGGGGCAGGGTTCGGAGGGGGTTTTCCTTCCCCAGCCACCCACAATCTGCACTGAGCTGCTGCAAAGGGCTGCGCCAAAATGAAGGATTTGGAGGGGCACACACACATCCCTAAACACGCTCCCCACGTGGAAAGGACTCTCTGGAATTTTTGTGGGGTTTTCTCTCCACAGCTGCAGCTCAGCCTTCCCCTGGGCCATGGGGAAGGCAAGACTGGGGCTGGGGGGACAAGCAAGGGACATCCACAATCAGCACAGGCTGTCACACTTGTCCCATCACTCTGATGGCCCTGGACACTCCTGTTTGTCCTACCCCCTCCCAGCACACGCTGGGCATGCAGACAGCCCTCCCTGGAGTGAGGCAGCAGGCAGCAGCTGGGAGAAGGGGTTTTCCTGCCCTTTCAGGGAGGATTTGTATTCCCCACTAATTGATTTCTTTGCTTACAGCCCCACAGGGGCTGCACTCCTCATTTTCTGCACTCCCCTGGGCACGGGGCTGGGCTTTCAAAGATGCACAGTGGCCAAAATCAGCGTGTGCTGACCCTGCAGAGCACAGACAGCCCCTCCACTCTGCTCCCCAAAATGCAGGCACAGGGCTGGGTACCCCCAGGAGGCACCAGCAGCAGCACGTGCAGTGCCCTTATCCATTATACATCTGTCAGCAGGAGAAATCCCAGCGTTTCTTGTCACAGCCGAGAACCTTGCTGCTATTTTTAGCCACTCGTTTCCCCGGTCAGGATGAAATTCTTGTCGTCTGCTGCTGATTTTTCAACTCTCCCCTTCACCCACCCCTCCCTGCCCCGCTTCACCCCCCAGCGGGGTGAAACCACCCCGGCCAGGGAACCCGAGCTGCAGGGATTTTCCTGCTGAATTTCGTGTTTTCCCGACCAAAGCAAGAGGAGGCAGTGGCCGTGGGCAGGCTGTGGTGGCTCCAGCAGCATCTGTCCAGCTGCTCCCCCCGGGATGCCAAGGACTCCCCCCGGAGCCAGCCCCGAGCCTGGCTGTCCTCACTGTCCTATTTGTATTCCCGGGTTGCTGCAAGGCTGCGAGATGTGCTAATAAAAATTAAATTTAAAAAAAAGAAGAAGCTGGTGGAGTCTCTCAGAGGACAGGGGAGGCATGCTGAAGGACAGACAGACAGGGGCTGCTCGGGAGAGGAGAGGCACAAACCCTTGTGAGGCTCAGCAAGAGCTGGGCAGAGGGTGCCAGGCTTGGCTGTGGGACCCTGAGCCCTCCAGGGATGCTCTGGGGCTCTCAGGACTCTCCCCTGCAGCAAATCCCTCTGGATAACTCTGAGACAGAGCCCTCCTACCTGGCACCAGCACCCATCTCCTGTCCAGGCTTTATCTGGGACCACAGAGGCAGCCAGGAGGTGCCGGCCATCAGGGATGGCACCAGGATGAGCTCCCCTCCCACACAGGGAAGCTGAGCAGATGTCTGCCCTTCTGTTCTGGTGTCTCTTGCTGATGTTTCCCTCTGCAGGAGCCTGATTTTTTTTTTTTTTTTAAATAAACCTACCAAGTTTTTAAGTTTGGAAGGTCTTGTCCAGCCTGGGCTCGCTGCTGGGGGGCAGAGGGGACCACCAGCCCCCCCAGCCATGCTCAGGGCAGGGTGCCTGCCATCCTGGAGGTGACACAAGCAGGAGCCTCCCTGCTGTCCCCACGCCCTTCACAGGCTGTGTCACCCAGGTGAGTGCAGGGGTGTCCAGGCTGTGTTTGTGCCTGGCAGCAGAACCCAGGGGGCACCCAAGAGGTGCCAGCAATGGCACATGCGGTGCCCTCACCCAGGGCCCAGCTGATGGGAGCACAGCCCAGGCACTGGAAGCTTTCCTGGCTGCTCACTGCTCCTTTCATCCACCAAACAGCCCTGTTATTTACTGCAGAAATTGGGGATAACACGGTGGTACAAACAGCTCTCTTAGTCTGGTTTCTCATTTCAAAAGCTTCTCACTCGGTGCAATGAGTCCCTCAGATTAATTACAGGTTTGTGGAGAAGGTGATTTCTTTTCCCCTGGCTCCTTTTCCAGCAGATTTGCCTTTCACATCCACTGCCTTTCTCCTTGCTTTTCTTCCTACTGGAGGGTAAACAGATGCCTCACTCTGATGTTTTCCAGGCTGTTCATTACTCCTCCACTCTGCCATTTGTGGGGTCATATTCTTGAACTCTTCTCATTTACTTTTCAGAAAATCCTGGAAGGGAAAGACAAATGTCATCCTGCCTCCTTGGAGGGGATGGTGTGTGAGAACAGCAAACACAGCCCAGGATTGCTCTGTCTCTGTGAGGCTGCAGTGGGCTCTATAGAGGGAGGGTGCAGGCAATGCCAGCACCAGCCTCAGTTCTGGGGTGTCCCCGTTTATTTCTTGCTGCCCAGGGGACCCGTTTGAAAAGGCTCAGGTGAATTCCTGTGCTTCCAAACAGCCGAGGAGGTGTTAACTTGTCCCACACATTTCCCAGAGCCCACAGGAGGGCCAGAGCTGCTGAGGGAGGTCCTGGGTCGGTCAGAGCAGCCCTTGAGCAGTGGAGGTTGTGCCTGCAGTGTTCAGTCTTGGATTGCTGCACAGAGAGAGCCTGTCCCTGTACTTCCCTGCAGAGCCCAGAAAGATGTGTCTCATACCTGTCCCCATGGCATCACGTGCCAGGGGGATGCCCCTCTCAGGGACCAGGGGACAGGGTCTGCCCCAGCCACTCTGAGCCCTCTCCTGGGGCTGGCAGGATGCCCAGCAGGTGCCAGCTGCAGCAGGGCTCTCCTGAAGGATGGGCAAGTGGCACTGGGAGGGCTGGACAGCAAAAGGACAGCAGTGACAGCCCCCAGGGTGGCATTACTGTCACAGCTCCTTGTGCCTGAGCCACAGACACCGTGCTGTGGCATTTTCTGGAGACCAAAGCCAACAGTAGGAGTAGGAGGTGGGTGTGAGAGATGCAGACCTTCCCAGCTGGCACCCACTGCCTCTCCCCAGGGCTGCAGACACAGGCAGCCCTCAGAGAGTGGGCTGGGGACAGCAGCCATAAAACTCCTGTGGGAACATCCCACGGACACCACGCAGGTGCTGGGCTGGCTCTGGGCACCATGGACTCATCTGTGGCTCCAGGCATTGCTTTTCCTGGGGTGATGTCCCTGTGCAGCCCTCCCCTGCCAGCAGCTCACGGGGAATCAGCCTCGGCCCCTGGGGGCGGCAGGGTGGTGACATGGGAACAGAGGAGAGGCCCTGCCCAGATGCCACTTGCAGCAGGGAGCCCAGAACAGGCAGCACAGAGCCCACAGCAGTGGGAGGCAGAGGACAGGGGGGATGAACCCAGGATCACAGTGGGCTCCTCATGGCACCATCCTCTGCAGCCACATGACCAACAGCACCCAAGTGGCACCCAGCACGCTGTCCCCTGCCAGCCAGGGCTTCTCTGGCACGGTGACATCCACCAGCTCTGTGGGATGCAGGTGCCACCATGGCAGCTCCACACACTGACTCCCACAGCCAATATTCCTCCTGGAATTCCGCCAGCTGCGTGACCTGCTGCTGTTTTATTTAAACTTGAATAAATCCTCCATCTCCACCACAGAGGCCATGCTGAGGTGGAGGGGAGCAGCAGTGGCACAGGGCAGGGGGCACAGGGCACAGGGCCTGGTTTCCTATTCCTTCTTCTCTGCACTTGCCACTTGATGTGTGATGTTCCATTTTCCAAACTTGGCCCTTCTGGGGTGTCTCTAGTTGAAGACAAAACAAAACCAGTCCCATCCAGTGAGGTGGGGGCAGGCAGCCTACAGGGAATGCACCCAGGCCGCCCCCATGGTCTGCTCTTGGTGATCTCCTTCTGCCTGCCTGCTTGGAGCCTGCTGGGGCTGAGGGCAGGAGAGCTGTGGAAGAAGCCAGAACAGTGAACAGAGCTCAGCAAACCCCAGTGCTCCTGCTGCAGGGAGAGATGTGCATCACCATGGCAACTGTGGCCAAGGATGCACAGAGCTGGGTACCCCAAATGGGGAGGAGACTGGGGGACCATGCTGAGCCTGTCCCCACTCCCCCACTGCCACCCCTTAGCCCAGCACTGGCTGAGGCATGGATTTGGCACAGCAGCTCCTGCCCTCCCATGCCCAGGCTGGGCAAAGAGCTGCAGTGGGTGAGGGGAAGGTACAGTTAAGGGCTGAGGGGTCTGGAGGTGTCAAAGCCCAGGAGATTTTCTCCAGAGTCACCAGAAATGCTGGAGGCAACCAGAGCAGGGGTCAGGCCAGCACCCCGGGGGAAGGGAGGTGTCCTCTGAGGGTTTTGGGATCTGTGCCAGGCTTTGCAAGAGTCTTGCTTGACACTTATCTAAATTAAATCTCCCTGTTCATCCTGCTGGCTTGCCAAGGTCACAGGACCCGGCAGTGCCATTGCTCCAGCCTTTCCCTCTGCCTGCAGTTCCCTCCTCGCTGGTTTTACCTGCAAATACAACCCACAGAGTCCACCCAGAGCAGGCACCAGCAGGGCCAGAGACACAAGGTCTGCAGCCCATGGACAGACAGAGGAAAGTTGGGACCATCCAGTCCATGCCTTCAGGCCAGGGTGGCAGTCACTTGGTTGGACATGATGGGTGGGATGTGCACAGAACAGTTCCTTGAGAACCTGCCATGAAATATCAGAAATATGTTAGATGAGGATAAGCACCTGTTGATGAGGGGGTGGTTTTGAAGAACAAGCACTGGACTCTCTTTCCTTTGATGGCTTTCGGAATGACAGCTGAAAGACCTCCCAGCCTGCAGGGAGGGTGCTCAGGGCCTCCAGGATGTGGAGTGGATCACTCCAAGCAGACTGATCTGCTTGGAAGGGCAGAGAGGAGCAGGACTGAGCTGCTCCCCATGACCAGGAGCGCAGTGGAGTGGGATGGGGCTGACCCAGCTGGATCCTGCCAGGCTGGGATTGCATCCAAGCCTCAGAGAGGCTCAGCAACCCTGCCCCACTCCGGTGTCCCAAACCCAGCTCCCCAGCAGCTCGGACACACAGGGACAGGGAAGTGCCCTCTCAGCCCAATGATGTCCCCCCACAACTGTATGGGGGGTCTGGGGGCACATTTCCTCAGCACATGCAGCAGCCCTGATGCCTTAAGCTTTAGCTTTCACGTTTTTCAGATTTTGTGCTGCTCAGGTGCAGTTCTGAGTCATATCAAGTGCTGGTAAGCTCCTTTCACAGAGTAGGGAGACAAAACAAATCCTTTTCCTGCTGAAGACCAAGGACAACTTTCAGCCCAACAGCACAACCAAGGGTGGTTGAAGAGAGAAAAAAAGAAGGATGGGACTGCAGAACCTGAAGCTGTAATTGGACAATTGAACCCCGATATGCAAATGGACCAAAACTTATAAAAATATGAGACCTTGTGACTGGTCAGCCATTTTTTGTGACCATTTTGGGTCCACCTTGGGTGTAGCCCTGGCCAGGTTCTTGTCCTGCCCAAGGTGTACCCTAAAGGCCTTTCAATAAATCTCTACTTTATTCTCCAGCTCTGTCCAGTCTCTGTTTCAAGTCAGCCTTCCCAAGGCTTCAGCCCCACGACCACACTGATGGGCTGAGTCCTCAGGGCTCACTGAGCCTTGTTAGGAAAATGAGCCCTGTTGCAACCTTCCACCCCCTGAAGAGCTCCCAGGTGAGCCTAAGTGCCCCCTGGGATCAGCAAAGCCCCCAGTGCTGGGCTGAAACACAGCTCAGAGTGCTCACTGAGGATGCTGTGTCCCCACACAGTGTTTTGGGGACTGATGGATGAGCAGCTGCATCTGGCACAGCCCTGCAGAGAGGTGCCAGGTCATCTGGAGCGAGAGGAGAGGTGACCCCTGTGCCTGGCTGCTCACAGAGCAGGAGGGGCAGCCCCATGGCTGCTGGCAGGGCCACCCCAGCAGGATGGTCCAGCTGCCCTTGGCCAGCCCTGCAGCACAGAGTGTCCCTTCACAGCCACTGCACGCAGAGCCCACCCCCAGCACCAGCAGCAGGGGTATTTTTAGCCTGGAAAAGTGCCACAGAATCGTAGAGCAACATTTGCTGGAGTTGGGACCGATGTCTCAGTTCACCTTGCAATCCTCTCTGGGTCACTCTGCCCTGCTGGGTGAGGCTCTGGGTCCTGCTGGCACTGCTGCATAAACACCAAGCTCCCTCTGGGGTCCCCCGTGCCACCTGTCCCCTTCTCCTTTGTCATGGTGCCACCTTCCTTTGGGAGCAGCTCCAGCTATCCCCTATGACCTTCCAGGCCACAGAAAGGGACATCCTGCCTTGCCCATCTGGTGTCCACACCTGAACCCAGTGCCCTGCTAAGGAATGGGGCTTATTTGGGCTCTCTGCCCATGCCCTGGTGCCAGTGGGGCACAGTCCCTCCACCAGAACACCACCACAGTTACTGATCCCTTCACCATTTAATGCAATGAGATGTATTTTGCTCCTGCTGGGAAAGGAAAGCACCCACAGCCCGTTATACAGCTTCTCCAGGGAAAGGCAGGGACCAGCACAAAGCTGGAAAAGCAGTGACATTACATGATAACACAGTGGGGCAGCCATGGAGAGCCTGGGGCTGGCAGCACTGCACAGCCACCCACCAGGATGTATTTTCTCCAGCATTAATTTCACACCCCATTAAATGCCTGAAAATGTTTGCTTTGGGGGAGGCTGCCTCCATGTCCCCCCAGGCTGGAGGGAATATTCTCTCCCCGAGTGCTGGCACGTGGGGTTTTCCTGTTTGTTTTGCTGCTTTCCTCAGAAACACTGACGAGGCTGTGCCTGCTCTCCCTTATTTTCACTGACCTGAGGATTAAGAAAGAGAAAGGAGAGCTGACACAGCCCTAAACTGAAGGGAACAGAGAACTTGAATCCTTCACAAGGAGTGCTTTGCTCCCCAGGGCTCATTAAGCATTTAAGCAGTTGGTCCAGAGAAGTGCACAGCAGCCCTTGCACGCAGCAGCTCTATCTCACACCTTGGTTTCTGCAAAAGAAAATCCCAATCCCGGGACAAAAGAGACAGGAGGACGTCCAGAGCTGGCTGGGAGCCTTGGGATAGAAGAAGGGAGTCAGAAATACGAGACAAGAGAATTAGGAGACAGGATGGGGGTGCCTGTGATGTGGTGCTTTCTAATGACAGCAAGCACAGTCTCCCAGAGCATCAGACTCTGTGTTTGATGAATTGCAGAGTTGTTACCCTGTTCTGGCCCATGTGCCAGTCCTTCATTGGGTTTGGGGCTGAAAGATGCAGAGCAGGAAATGCCCCCAAACCAGGAGCTGCCTCTAAGATGCTACCAAGCCCTCCCCAGAGCAGCTGACCCTCTAAACCTGCTGGAGGTGTGCTGAGGGTTCCTCAAAGCCCACCACAAACCTGTGCCCACCTGAAGCTTCTGTCCCTCCTGATGCTTCAGGACTTCTGGGCTCCAGGGCAAAGGCCAACCTGTGCTCACTCCAAAGGAGACACCAAGGATGAGTGGGAAGCAGCAGGATGACTTTGTGGTCCTACACGAAGAGCAAAGTGCACTCCTCTGCCTGCTGTCCCACAAACAGCACAAAGCTGGTTTTATCCTGAAACTGAGCCTAAGCACCTGAACCTTTTCTCTGGAAAAAGCCCAAACCTGTTTTCAAGGGGCTGAATGGCTCACCCCCACCTTGCACTGGTGTTGTCTGCAAGTACACTTCAGGGTTTCATTTTTCAGACAGGATTAAATCTATAGATGTGGCATATAGATTAAATCTATAGATTCAAGGCCTGAGCAGCAGAGACGGGTTGGGGTATAAGCAGTGTGGATTGGCTCTGAAGCCAGGCAGATTTGAGACAGGTAAGTGTCTGGCCTCAAAGAAGCAGTTTAAAGTGAACTCTGAGATAGTGGAGGGAAAGAGAAAAAAGATTATCCCACTTTTCTCCCCATCCGAGCAAACCCGGTCTCTGTTGCCTGCATGTCTCCTGTCAGCAGAGCCTGGCACGGTGACAGGGACAGCTTTGGGGCAGGGACACGGGGATCCCTCTGGGATCCAGCCACTGGATCAGAGTGTGGCCTTTGCCCCCTGCCCAGTCTTGCTGCCTCTGGGGAGAGCAGCCACAGGGCAGTCTGGTGGTGGATGCCTGTCTCCAGGAGCCCAATGCTGACAGCTGCCTGCTGGCTGGAATCTTGGCTGTTTACAGAAAAACCACCTCATGCTTTGCTTAGAGGGACATGGGCGATAAGCCTATTCTTGTCACTCCCCAAAATCCACTGATTGGGGTGAGGAGCCATCCTGGGATCCCCTGAGCTCTGCTGGGGCTCTGCTTGTGCAGCTCCTGCTCTATCCCCTCGACCCAGCCAGCCACAAATCAGCGCTGCCTCCCCCTCCTGATGGGATGCTCGATGCCTTCATTTTCTCAGAGCTTATTTCCAGCCCTGCTTCCCTCCTGGCCGGGCTGGCTGCCTGCAGAGCTGCAAGGCGGGCAGGAAGGGCTGTGCCTGCAGCATCCCCCACAGTGCCGCCCATCAGGGAGCCACCTTGAGCCTTGTTAGCTCCAAGAGCCTTGTTAGCTCGGTCCCAGCGCCCTGCTGGCCACAGCGTGTGTGCACTCACGGCTTGTAGCTGGTTATCTTGAGCTGCCACACTCATGGCCACCTGACACGCTGGCCCCACAGCTGCTCTGACCATCCTCAGGCCCCTCAGCTGAATGCAGGGACACCACGCCGGTGCCTCAGTTTCCCCAGAGAGCAGAGAGGATGCTCTGGCTCCCCTCCTCCCGACAGTGTCAGGTCCGCTTAGCTCGGACAGTGACAGCAGAGGAGCTGTCACAGCGTGCGCGTTTGCTCTGCTCCCTGGGGCTGCACATTGTGCCTTGCTCCTCCCGGCACCGCAAACATTAATGACAGCGGTAATCAGAGGAGACTTCTCCCGGCTCCTGGTGCTGGGAGAGGGGATGAGGACTCCTGCACGCTGCCTCGAGCCAAATTCCCTCTGGCTACCGCCTCCAGCTCCTCTGCCCTATGCTGGACCGGGCACCCCGGGCTCAGCCTCGCACAGCCAGCCCTCACTCACACTGCCCTCCTACAGAAAACCCATTGGGGAGCCCTCAAAGTCCCATGTAGAAGGTTTTGGCTTCTTTTCTTTTTCTCACTCGCCCTGGGGAGAGCAGGCACAGGGGGCACCGTGCCCTCCTTCTCTGCTGAGATGCTCCTCTGTGGAGCCCTGCAGCAATGGCTTTGTACAGCCATTACCAGGCTGCAATTAATACAAATAAATGAGATGAGCCAGCCACAGCAGAGTGAACAGAAACCTGACTGACATATCTGCCAGGAATCATTTATTCTGCACTTTTATCTTTTTTAAATACTATTTACTTCTTTGCAAATTAATCACAGATTGCCTTGGAGCAGAGGTGACTCTGCGGCTTGGCCGGGTGGCCTCAGGGGACAGGGCACAGGCAGCCGAGCAGCCTCAGCCCTGCCTCTGGTTAACAGGCAGCTCCCCTCCCTCTGCCTTGGTTTCCCTCTCCCCGGCAGCCGCTGCAGCTCCCGTATCACGCAGACATGACTTCCCATCTTGTGCTCTCCAAGGAGCTCACCCAGGAGAGTCTTGTCCACCAGCTGAGCCTCTGGGAAAGGCAAGCAGAGGGGTCCCAGCAGGAGGGACCTGAGCTGCGGCCCCCAGGGCAGGCAGAAGGATTTGGGAGCCCGTTTTTCCCCAGCCGTTCCCCCCCCATCCGACGGGCAGCTCCTCTGGGCCATCCCTCAGCCCCTGCACAGCCCTCAGCGCCTGTACGTCCTGTACAGCCCTCGATCCCCGCACATCCCTCAGCTCCCGCACATCCCTCAGCCCCTGCACGTCCCTCAGCCCCTGCACATCCCTCAGCTCCCGCACATCCCTCAGCCCCTGCACATCCCTCAACCCCGCACGTCCTCTGATCCCGACACGCTTCTCCTCCTCCGAGCATCCCTTGCAGAGCCATCAGCGCTGCCACATTCCTCTACCCGGGAGCATCCCCAGACCCCGGCGCGCCCCGAGACCCTCCCAAACCCCGCGCCGAGGAGCCCCCACGGGGGCCGCGGGCTCCGGGACAGCCCGGGCGGGGCGGCAGAGGGCCCCGAGGGGACGGGGAGGAGGCGGGCACGGGCACAGGAGCCCCCCACCGCCGTGCCCGCCTCCTCCCCGCCGCGGCGGGCGAAGCTCCGCCCGGCTCCCGGGGCCCGCAGCCGGCCGGCGCCCACCCCGCGGCGGGTGCCCGGACTATGAGGAGCGGGAGCGGGCGGGGGGCGGCGGCAGCGGCGGCGGCAGCGGCCCCGGTGCGGCGGGAGAGGGAGCGGGGACGCCGCCGCCGCCGGCCGGGTCATGCCCGTGCGCCCGGGGCGGCGGGGCTGCGGGCTGCGGCGGGATGGGCGCGCTCCGGGCCGGTGCCCTCGCCTTCCTCCTCCTCCTCCTCCTCGGCTGCCTTCTGCCCCGGCGCGGCCCGCTCAGGTGAGCGCACGGCGCGGGTGCTCGGTGCTCCGAGCCGCTCCCCCGGCACCCGGACCCCATCCCCCGGGAGCCGCGCTTCCCCTCCGGCACCCGGCTATCACCCCCTCCCGGAGACAGATCCCTCCTGCGGGACCTGGGCTGCCCCTCTCAGACCCGGAGGAGCCCCTGAACCCTTATCCAGACCCCCAGTCCGGACCTTCCTGCGGGGCCTGATGCCCCGGACAGAACGCTCCCAGCTCCTATCTGGACCTCCCGCAAATCTGGCCTCACTCCCCATTCCCCAGGACCCTGACCCTGCACCCCGGGGTCCCAGCAGACCTTCCCCTTCCAGTCCCCCTCCACACGGAGATAGATCCTGCCTGTCCCCAGCAGCCCCTGAGGGTTCCCCTGGCCCTGGGCCAGCAGGAGAGCCTTACCACCATGGGAGAAAGGGCGAGCTGAGCCGGGTGATAGCCCAGACAGCTCCTTCTCTGGTGCTGCAAAGCCCCTGAGCTGTCCAGATCTTCTCCTGGCTCATGGTGTTTGGGGAGAGGAGAGCTCAGGACAGTCCCTGACCCAGACCCTGGGTCACTGGGGACAGTGGGTGGGTGTCCCAGGTCCCATGGGTGCAGGAACAACTGTTTGCCCACTTGGGTGGAAAATCTAAAGCCCCCAGGTCCCTTTTTCCATCTCTGTCTACCTTGGGTGTTACCTGGGACAAGGTGGGATGCAGTGGAGAGTGGGTCAGGAAGGGAAGGGTTTGGGGCTGCAAGACTCAGCTGAGTATGGCTGGAGCAGCATGGGGGGATTTGCAACATTTACAGCAGGGGAGGGTAAACCAGAATCGCTTCACGTGCAGAAACTGCTGGTCTCAGGGCAGCGTTTTTAGGCAGGCATCAGCATTTTCCAGCCCTGCCATCCACTGGCTCCACAGAGGTGCTGAGTTTCAGGGCTGGGGCAGAGGCCCCAGGGCAGGCAGTGCCTCAGGTGGGGAGCTGCAGGCAGGGGCTGTGCCTAAGGGCTGCGTTCCAGCACAGCCCTGCCAGGGATGCTGTGGGAAGTGGCTGCACTCTGGGCATTTTGGCATCCCCCAGGCAGGTTTGAGCATCACTGGGGCTGCAGATCCTCTGTAGCTCAGTTATCTGAGCCTCTTCAAGGAGTTACCTGCCAAGGGAGCCCGGGAGCCTCCCTTCCACGTTCTCCAGGGGAGAGCCCTCACTGTCCTCTCTTGCTGAGGAGGACATGGTTCACAGCTATGTGGAAGGCAGAAGCCTCACTTAACTCCTTGTTAGCCTGGCCTCTTGCAGCCCTCTTTCCAAAGGCACCACACCTTGCTTGTGCAGCTCCTGGCAGGGAATTTCTCCCAGTCTTTTCCTCTTGATCAGGATGAATCTCAGTTACTCTCTGCTGTCCTTCTCCAATTAAAGGAAAACCTGCCTCACGAGAACACTTTGGTTGTGGCCATTTCTAGCTGGTAAGGGTGCACATAAACCCCTCTAGGATGAATTTCACCCCCTTGAAAAGATGCAGGAAGAAGGACCACAGGGTTCCCAGCATCATCCTCTTCTTGTAGTGATGGGGTTGTAGCTCCAAGGAGGAGGGAGATCCACCTGGGCATAGACCTGGTGGAGTTATAAGGCAGCAGGCAGCAGCACCAGCAGCATGCTCAAAGCTCCTTTCGTGTCCAGAGATCTCTGGCTAATTCCTCTCCATCACAGCCACATGCCTGGCAATGTGGTGAGTGAACATCTCTCGCATTGTTCCTTGAAATTGTCATTATAGACTGATGGGAAGAGAGAAGCTGGCAGGCTAAGATGCATTCACAAAAATATCCCCTCCAGAGTCAGTTTAAATAAATCTCCATCATCATTCAGGATGCTGTGTGGGAGAGCTCATCACCATGGCTGGTGTGGAGGTGGGCTTGCCTGCTCTTCTCCTTGGCCCCTGGCAAGGTGTCAGAAGCCAGCTGTGCTCTGGACACCTCCTCACCAGGCAGGGCTGTTGTGTCCCCCAGCCCCTCCAGGCTGTGAGGCCAGGACAGGCAGTGTGTGATTGTTTGCTCAGCAACTCAAGCTGGAGCTGCTTGCCCTGTCCCCACCACAGCCCTGGAGCCAGGAGGCACTGGCCCCCAACCCCATGCCAAGGGATATGGTGGAGCAGGGACAGGAAAAACGTGGGTATGTGGTACTCAGGCTGTTGCAGGTGAGGGGAAAAAGCCAGCAGGATCCCAGCAGAAGGAAGGGATTCCCTCAGCATGCTGACTGGGTTCTGGAGTGGATGCAGCACAGGCACACCTGCCCTGGCAGCTGAGTGTCCCCACGGGGTGCCAAAATGTGCCTGCAGATCCCTGGTGCCAGCAGGCAGCAGCTGACCTGCCTCCTCTGCCCCACAGGCTGGTCTCAGGGCGAGAGGAGATTAAAGCTGGTTCCCGAAGCTCACCCAAGCCCATGTCCCCGTCTGATTTCCTGGACAAGCTTATGGGACGAACCTCAGGGTACGATGCCCGCATTCGACCCAACTTCAAAGGTGAGAGGGAAGATGTGAGGCTTCCAAACCTGGCAGATCCATGCTCAGGGGCTTTAGGGCAGGACCGTGACCCACATTCCTCTGTCCCCACACCCTTCCCAGAGTCCCGGCTGCTCCTGCCAGCACTGTGTGCTCACTGTGCCTGATAGCAGGGGCGGCTGCAGG
>VZSR01002045.1:1078252-1117586 GCA_013398615.1 Brachypodius melanocephalos
GGGGTGTCCTCAGCAGGGAGGGGACCCTGTGTGCGTTCAGCCGGGGCCGGTGTCCCCGCGTGTCCCCGCGGAGCACACGTGGCTCGGCAGCCGCGGCAAGAGGAGGCTTCACGCTGTTTTCCAGGTCCACCCGTCAACGTGACCTGCAACATCTTCATCAACAGCTTTGGCTCCGTCACCGAGACCACCATGGTGAGGGTTTTGCTGGTGCGACGGGCTCTCCTCTCCCAGAGCCTCGGGGCTGGGGTGCATGTGGGTCCCAGTGCCCATGGCTGTGCTTACAGGGGCTCCTGTGACCCCTTCTCTGCTGCCATCTCTGGCACCACGGTGGGGACATGCAAAGCCATAGCACATGGCTGTGGCTTTTCTGGGGTCAGCTAACACAAGCTTGGCTGCTTGGGTCACATCCCCCGTGCCTGAGCTGGAAGAAAGCCCCCTCCAAATGGTCACAGTGGGGCAGCTGGATGTAGCCCCCTGCCATCCTGAGCCTCCTTGGGTGCATGAGAAACACCTCAGAGAAAGCCCCAAGGCTAAAAATTTCCTATTTGTGCTTCTGCAAAAGCCTTAATACTATCAACAGGCCCACAGAGCCATGTGCAGGATGCTGCAGGCAGCAGTTACTGGTCTTCCACCTCCTCCTCCTCCTTCTCTCAGCTGCTGTGGCCTTGGATTTGAATTTCCCCTGGCTGCCAACAGCACGGGAAGACTCCTGAGCTGCCCCTGCTCCATGTTTTATTAGCGGCAGGCATGCAGCAACAGCAGGGCTGAGCCTCAAAGGAGGCAGCCCCTTCCTCCTTCTCCTCCATCCCTTCCTCCTCCTCCTCCCTGGGCACAGCGGGGTGCTCAGAGCTGAGGTGGTGCCCTGTGTCCCAGGACTATCGTGTGAACGTGTTCCTGCGGCAGCAGTGGAACGATCCCCGCCTGGCTTACCGGGAATACCCCGACGACTCCCTGGACCTCGACCCCTCCATGCTCGACTCCATCTGGAAGCCAGATCTGTTCTTTGCCAACGAGAAAGGGGCCAATTTTCACGAGGTCACCACTGACAATAAGCTCCTGCGCATCTTCAAGAACGGCAATGTGCTCTACAGCATTAGGTAGAGCCTTCTCCTCTGGTGCACTGCCTGCTCTTGCCTTCCATGTGGCAACTTTTCCCCACTGACTGCCCCAGCTCCAACAACTCCCTCCTTTCCTCTGCCTCCTCCAGGCTGACACTGATCCTGTCCTGCCCCATGGACCTCAAGAATTTCCCCATGGACATCCAGACATGCACCATGCAGCTGGAGAGTTGTGAGTACCTCGAGGGGTTTAAGCTGTGCTTCATTTCCTTCTTCCCATCCCATCCCATTCCATGCCATCCCAAAAGCTGGCAGCTCACTTTTTCTGAGGGACATAAGCAGGAAACAGCAGTTGTTTCAGGGTGGGGTTGAACAGGGTACACATCCTCATCCCATGGCTCCCTACAACCCCTCCAGTTGGCTACACCATGAACGACCTCATCTTCGAGTGGCTGGAGGAGCAGGAGGCCGTGCAGGTGGCAGAGGGCTTGACACTCCCACAGTTCATCCTCAGGGATGAGAAGGACCTGGGCTATTGCACCAAGTACTACAACACAGGTGAGCACCCCAGGGACCTGCTGCCACCCCCTCGCCATGGCCCAAGGATCCCTCTTGCCTATTGAGACCATCTTTCCCTACAGGCAAGTTCACCTGCATTGAGGTGAAGTTCCACCTGGAGAGGCAGATGGGTTACTACCTGATCCAGATGTACATCCCCAGCCTACTCATTGTCATCCTCTCCTGGGTCTCTTTCTGGATCAACATGGATGCGGCGCCAGCCCGGGTGGGCTTGGGCATCACCACGGTGCTCACCATGACCACGCAGAGCGCCGGCTCCCGGGCCTCCCTGCCCAAGGTCAGTGCTGGCTGCACCCTGGCTCCCCACTGCAGCCACCCACAGTGCCCCAGGGACAGCCTTTCCCTGGGGATGGCTTGGCTTTGGAGCCTCAGCACCTGTGCTGAGGGTAAACACTGCTCCATGTGCCCAGGCTGAGAGGCTCCCATGATGAAGCTGGCAGTGGTGGGGGCACGAGCAAGGTGGGGGGCAGTGGGGTCCTTGAGCCTCTTTTCATCCTGGCAGGTGTCCTATGTGAAGGCCATTGACATCTGGATGGCCGTGTGCCTGCTCTTCGTCTTCGCCGCCCTGCTGGAGTACGCAGCCGTCAACTTTGTGTCCCGCCAGCACAAGGAGTTCATGCGCCTGCGCCGCCGCCAGCGCCGGCAGAGGATGGTGAGTGCCCCCCTCTCTCGTGATAAATGGGTAGAGGATGGTGAGTGCCCCCTCTCCCATGACATCTGGGCAGAGGATGGTGAGTGCCCCCTCTCCCATGACATCTGGGCAGAGGATGGTGAGTGCCCCCCTCTCCCATGACATCTGGGCAGAGGATGGGGAGTGCCTCCTCTCCCATGATAAATGGGCAGAGGATAGTGCGTGCCCCCCTCTCCCATGACATCTGCTCCTCTTCAGCCCCCTGAGGGGACACCCCAGGTCTGCAGGGACAGTTTGTCAGCAGCTCCCAGGGCAGGGCTGCATTCCATCACCCCAGATGGCTCCTCCAGCACCCCGGGGATCCACGGGCACTGCAGCACAGTGCACAACACCCATGGGTGCTTCAGGCCCTGCTTAGGGTGTTGTCATTCTCCTGCTGGGACATCCTCAGGCTCTGCTTCCTGTAAAAATGCAGAAAAATAAACAGTGAGGATGGGGAAAAAAACAGCCTTTCCCCTTACCTGCAGCCCCAAACCTGGGCTCCTTGCTGTGCTGTAGTGGTGACAGGGACTCACTGCTGTGTCAGGGTCCTGGTGGCACCCAGGGACAGGTCTGGGCTGCAGATGGGAGCACAGCAGGATCTGGAGAGTCAGGATCCCTCACTCGTGGAAATACTCCTCCCCTCTGCCAGCCCATCAACACAGGCATCAGGCCTGCAAGAAGCTTGGGGTAGGCATGTGGCTGCCCCACTCTCATTTTCTTGCCATAAACACTCTGTGAGGCACCAGATCTCCATGAAGACACGAGTACACACACGCACACACACACAGACACACACAGACACACACACACAGAGGCTCACAGCATCCCTTTGGCATGTGCTGAAGACAGACCCCCGTGCCAGGGCACACTGGGGGGGGCATTTTCCCCCCACACACAGCTCCTGTCCCCCCAGCATCCCCACCCTGGCACCCAGAGCCGCTGCCCCGGGGCCGGGGTGGAGCCCTGGGTCACCAGCTGTCCTGTTTCTGTTTGGTGCACACTGCTGGATGCCAAAAGGGCCTGAGCAGCGGCACGGCCAGCCTGGAGTCCCTGCGGCAGCTGAGCAGCCGGCACAGCAGCGAGCACACCTACGCGACGCTCTCGCAGCTCTCCAGCTCCCGGGTAAAGCACGACCCTGCGGCAGCCCCCCAGCTTCCCCAGCCAGCCTCACCCTCCCCTCCCCAAAAGGAGCCAGCCCTGGGGGGCCAGCAAGGGGCTGTGGATGAGGCAGGCCAGTGGTTTGAACAGAGGATGTGCCCTTAGGATGTGGCTGCCAATTCCTGGGTATCAAAAGTGTTGAGAAAGGGATGAGAATGGAGCAGATTGCCCTGTAGGCACCCCCACTCTGTGCCTTGGGGTCCCCTTCTGTAAAGCAGCACCGGCACAGTCCCCTTTGCTGAGGGTGAGTGATGCTGAGGCTGACTGATGGCTACTCCTGGGCTGCTGCCCAGCTCCACAGCCGTGCCCACGCCCCTGGCAGGGCAGGGTGAGGGCTCTGCCTCCCTGCAGGCAGGTTCGAGGCACTCCCAGCTGCCTGCAGTCACTCCAGCACAGACAGCTGCTCAGGGCACAGGGGCACTTGGCAGCTTGAGGCACAGGGAGAAGCTCCCAGGATGTTGGGGAGATGCAGGGGGTCAACCACAGCTCCAGGGAGGAGATCAGGCCTGGCCACCCTCACCTCCTCTACATCATCATCAGCCCTTGGATGCCAGGAGAGGCATCTTTGCACCCTGCCTTTCACAGATGACTCCAGGAGATCAACACCCACCCAGCCAGGGCAGGGAGAGGGAGGCTCTGTCCAACCCAAGGACCATCTGCTGGCTTAAAACAGACCAAAGTGCAGCTGCCCTGAGATGGAGGCTGCAGAGCCACCCCGGGGTGCTGCTGGCACAGCATTGGATAGAGCCAGAGAGGGGAGCAGAGCCCTGCTACACGCAGCTCCTGTGCCTGAGACAGCCAAGCCCGGGTTTCACAGCCTGAGGGCAAATCCCTCCCACAGACCACCCAAATCCAGGCTCAGGAACAGGCTGGGCCTGCTGACTCCCCGGGCTGGGGGAGTAGCTGCTGGTCCCCAGGGCACACAGAGCCCAGAGTGGCTGCAGGCACTCAGCCTGAGGCAGGGAAATAAAACTGTACTGCAAATGACAACTAACCTCAGCAATCTGAGCCACTGCTGCTCTCCCCACTGTAAAATCTTGTTTAGCCCATGGGTTGCTGAGTCAAATAAAGATGCCAGGGTGCAAACTCTGCAAGAGAGCCCCCGTGCCAGCCGAGTGCCTGCAGGGGCTGACCTCAGCAAGCAGCCCCTGTGTCCTGGAGGGCAGTGCTGGCCAGAGATGGTGTTTGGGATCCCGAGCAGCACCCAGACACAAAGCGAGGCACTGAAGAAGGGACCCACTGCAGCCAGATACAGCACCAGCAAAGGCAGAGGGGAGTTGAGCTGAGCCACAGAGACCAAATGAGTCCAGGGGCTCAGCAAAAAGCCTGATGTGCAGCCTGTGCCTGCACATGCCCATCCCTCATCAAATCTTTGCACACATAACCCTCTCCAAGGCTAAAAGAGCAGGACGAGTGGCTAACAGTGCACAGCTGGTGATGGGGAGGAGTGCAGGCACTGCTGGCCAGCCCCTGAGGCACCCAATCGGTGCCCTAAACAACGGCAGTGGGTTGCGGCCAGAGACTCTCAGGGCAGTTTTGCAGCCTTGATCATGAACATGCAACTCCATGGGCAGGTTGCCCTCTCTGAGCCCTCTGCCAGCAAGGGGAGAGAGAGGGTGAGCAAGGGCACAGAGACCAGCAAGGAGCCCAGCTCTCTCAGCCTCCCTCCTCTGCTGCACCAGGCAGCCTCTGCCAAGCAGACATGGGGAGAAATGAGGGCCTGAGTTCTTGAAGGGACTGGGGTGCCCTGCAAGCCCTGGTGGTAGCCAGGTTCCTGCATCCCTGCCCTGCTCTGCCCCAGCAAGCTGCCCGTCCCCTCCTATTCACCATCACGGTCACACCTCCACCCCACAGCAAACACAGCACAGCCACAGCAGTGCCTGCACACCTCACCTCCCTGCACCAAACGCACTCTGCACCCCTGTGTGCCCCCTTCCACCCGTTCACCTGCCATCCCTCTGGCTGCCAGAGTCAGGCTTCCCAAGCCCCGGAGCTGGAGCTGGAAGGAAGCTTGGGGGGATGAGTGTCGGGCTGCCAGGGTCGGGTTGCCTTTGGATGCGCCCTGAAACACACGCTGGATGAGAAGGCAGGGGCTCAGTGCTCAGTGCCTGCACGCCTGGGGCTCTGTGACAAAGCTCCCAGCCCGGCACTGTCACTGTCACCCAGCACCACAGCGTGTGTAGGACGCGCAGCCTCAGCCCTGCAGCGCCAGCACCCGCGGGTGCCCTGCCTGACAGCCTCTTCCTTCACCAGGAGGAAGAGCTCAGCCGTGAGAGCCGCTTCTACCTGCGAGGCTACGGGCTGGGGCAGTGCCTGCAGCCCAAGGAGGGGGCTGGGGAGGGTCCCGGTGTGTACAGCCCCCCGCCGGCCAGCTCCGCGCTGCGGGAAGGGGAGAGCCTCCGCCGGCGCTACATCGACCGCGCCAAGCGCATCGACACCATCTCCAGAGCCGTCTTCCCCTTCACCTTCCTGGTCTTCAATATCTTCTACTGGGTCGTTTACAAAGTGCTGCGCTCAGAGGACATCCACTTGGTGCCCTGAGGCTGGGGAAGTCTGACTGCCTGTCTTGGTGTGACCCCCACAGTGTGCCCGGGCAACACAAGCTCAGCGAGAACTGCATTTCCCTCTGTTCCGGAGCTGGGTTTGGCCTCAGAGCCTGGACATGTGGCATCCCCCGTGCCCCACTGGATTCTGTGGCACAAAGTGAGGGGATTGACAATCACAGGTCCCCATGGTCAGCTGGAGAGAGGGACCCCTCCTGCTTCCTGCATGGTGTCACCCCCAGGTACCCCGGGATGTGTCAGGGCAAGAGGGAAACAACTGCTCCCCAGAAATGCTGTGCTGCTGGGGGAATCCCTGGGTGTCCAGGGGCACAGGAGAGCCCCAGGTACTTTGGCACAACCAGTGGCCAGAAAACATCACCTTCCAGAAAAATACCTTCCCCCTTTCCCCACCTACCACATTAGGCTGCTGCTTCCCCAGCCTGCATCACTGAGCTGTGGGCCCCAAGCAGCCAGGGATCAGGTCAGCATTCCCTGGGCAGGTTCATCCATAACACTCCTCCACTGGAGGGGAGAGCAACTGGAACTCTGACAGGACAAGCTCAGCAAGGCTTCCAGCCCCCCAGACCTGGATACCCTCCATGCTTTGCAGGAAATAAAAGCAACAGGTGATGTTTAAGTCCTCCAGAGAGGAGTGTGGTGATGCTCTCCTTTCCCTCTGCCCAGGAGGTTTCAGCCCAGCAGGCCCCATGGCCATGGGTGCAGGAGAGAGCCCAGAGTCTTTCAGGGCAGGGCAGGATGGAAATAGGATTCACTGCTTTCCTTGAAGGCTGTGATGCCCCCATGGCACAGCGAGTGCTCTGGTGACACACCTGCTATGGCAGAATGGAGCCTGCAGGGCAGGGGGACATGGGCAGGAGGCCACTACTGTCTTCTGAAACCAGACTCAGGCAGAAAGCCCTGC
Source organism: Brachypodius melanocephalos (assembly GCA_013398615.1). Lineage (NCBI taxonomy): Eukaryota > Metazoa > Chordata > Aves > Passeriformes > Pycnonotidae > Brachypodius > Brachypodius melanocephalos. Next base: position 1,085,186 of record VZSR01002045.1, read on the forward strand.
TGTGATCCCCGGCCTGGCTCCTCAGGCACCACTCATCACCCTCTTCCTCACAGGACTGACTGGCAGAATCCTCCAGCCCCTCTGAGCCCCACAGAGTGCTCAGCCATATGCACCCATTTCACAGGTGGGGCAAGCAGAGATCTGTCCCCAGGCCACCCCATGAGGGGGCTGAGGGACCCACAAGGACAGACTGAGCCAGCTCCATCCCATTGCCAGCACTGTGCATGCCTCCCCTGCCATGGGGTTCCCCATGGGGCCCCACCGTGTGTCCAGGCCAGATTTGCTTTTGGGGAGGCCCCATTTGGAGGTACCCTTGCTCCCCCAGCACCTGAGGCAGTGCCAAACAGGGAGGTACCAGTGTCTGAGCAGCACCCACAGGCACTGGGCAGCCACGCCAGCCTCCAGCAGTGGTGGGTTTTTAAACAGCATCAATCTTCCTACGCAAATAAAGCTTTCTGGGATTTTCGGTGGTGTGTGCTGGGCATTTGTCTCTGCCAAGAACGCGGCAGCCAGCTCCCACTCACAGCGTGGGGAGGGGACAAGGGCACAACTGCCCTGTGGGGACAGGAGCCCTGACCCACCATTATACCCACAGTGATATCATTACCCCTCCACGGGTGATTTTTCTGACATAATCGATGACTGTCACATTTAACCCCCACATGAGGATGCCGGAAGGGCTGGGCAGTAGCCCCCTGCAAGCCCTCAGCCCCAAACTCCATCACTTTCTCTCCCCACCCAGCTCTGTGGGGTGCTCCCCACAGTCACCCCACCCCCTTTGCACCCATCCAGGCTGGGACAGGACCCACGATGAGGCAGAGGTGGGGCCGGGGGGGTTCCAGCTCTGTGGTGGAGCTCAGAGACCTGAGCATGTGCAGCATCCCAAGGGCAAACCTCCCTGCATGGCCCCTCGGCCCCTTCACTCCGGCTCGCTGGGCAGACGCCAACCTTACAGAGCTGCCAGCTGTCCTGGGGGGCTTACGCCAGCCCTGCAGTGCCACCCGGGGCCAGGGCTTTTGTCCCCAGCTGGTGCAGGGGCGGGCAGAGCCCGCAGCTGAGGGCTGAGTGCCCGAGCAAACATCAATCTCCCTCTGTGCTCCCGGCCAAGTTTCACAGACCAGCTCTGTTGGTACCTCGCAGCCCCATCACCCGCCCGGCCCCACCGAGGCCCTTCTGAGGCAGGGAGGACAGAAAGCAAGCTGCACCCACGCCGGTTTGGTGCTGGGGTTGTTCTTTAGATGGGACAAACGAAGCTTCCCCAGGGTCTTGCTGCTGTCCCCACCCCAAACCGAGAGAGGATGCAGCCAAGGGGAGAGCTGTGAGGTATTTCACACCAGTACCTGATTCCTCCCACTCTGGAGTCAGGACGTCATGTCTGGGCACTCAGTGTTTGGAGACAAACACTGCAGTCAGCCCTGAGCCATTCAGCTCTAGGAGCCAGTACATCCCAGAAAAGAAAGAAAAATGTAAAAGGCCAACACATCCCTCCCAAGCCAAAGCCTCCAGGTCCCAGGCACTCCTCACAGCAAGGTGGAGACCTTATTTCTGGCATCACACTTGAAAAGGAATGAGAGTAGCACTGCCCCGTGGCTCTGCAGGTACTTGTGGTTCTGGTGTCCCTGAGCGCAGTTTCACAGTCAGGAGCAGCACTCAGACCCTGCCCTTGGTCCTCCCAGCAGCCCAGTTTGAACTGGGAGTCACTGGAACACCCTCATAACTGCAGGGCTGCCACTGCCCTCCAGCACAAAACTCCAGTGGGTCCCTCACCTCTTGGGGATGGGGGTGCTGAGCCCCATGTCCTCTCACAGCATGGCCAGGGACCAGCCCAGATGGCTCAGCCCCCCAGCAAAGCCCACAGTCTTTGGATGGAATGAGTTTCTCATTCCCTGTTCAAGGCTGTGCATTGGTGGGTGCTTCCCAGTCACCACAGACAGCAACTGTGGGCACAGGACCAACAGCCACAGCCAAGTTAATTGCTGGTTTAACAGGAAGTTAATGAAGTTAACAGCAGGTTAATGGAACTCACAGACAGTAAAATGAGCATCATCAGCACTGGCAGCTTCCCAACTCCTGCTTGCAGTATGCCCAGGGCCAGGAGCACACACAGGTTGGGGACAGCACGGCCCCTTGTCAGCCCCAAGGGCTCATTGTGGGGGTCTGTGTGGGGCCAAGGAAATGTGCCCTTGGCAGGGCACTGCAGTGACATGCCAGCCAGACCCCTGTCCCACCAACCACAGAGGGCCTGACCCTGCTGGCACTGAGCTCTGCTGCTGTCCCTGGCAGCATCAGGGTGTCAAACCTTCCCTTCTTCCCCCCTCTCTCACCAGGGCCTCTGCCCACATCCACAGCCTGGAGCTCCCAGGGGCAACCCCAACTGCCAGAGGTTCAGCAAAGCATCCAAAATGATGCCTGCAGGACAGCCTGTCCCACACTGATCCCAACTCCAAGGCCAGGGCAGTGCCACAGGAACAGCTGGTGTCACAGGAAAGGTGACAGCTCTTCTGGGGCTCTGAGCAACCTTTGCACATTGCCTGAGCATAGAATTCTTTTAAAGAAAATATCAAACTCCAAAAGTCAGCCAGGCAGTCTTGAGCAGGCCAGGACTGCCCCTTTACAAGAGGGAAAATAGACTCAAGAGGAAAGGACCAGGAGCTGGACTGGCAGTGTGCCCTGCTGGGATCAGCCATGCCACGGGCACAAAGCCCTCACAGGACCGTAGCCCCCATGGGACAGGAGCCTGCTGGCACAGGGAAGGTCCAGGTGCAGGGTGCTCTGGCATTGTGGCTGTGCCAGCACCCCAGCCCTCAGCACAGCCCTGCAAGAGCTGTCCCCTGACGGGAGTCCCAGTGCATCCCCTGCCACTCAAGCTGTGCCATCACACCACAGCCTGTCACCTCCACCTGCTCAGAGAGGCTGCACCAGGCCCTGCCAAAGCCCATACCACCATGGCCACATCCACCCCACAGCATGGCTTGGGGACCAGCCTGCACCACTCTGGGGACACCAGCCAGTCCATGCAGCCCACACAGCACCCCACAGCTCCCCATCCCAAGGGGTGTGGGGGTACCAGGTACTCCTGGGGACAGGCAGGACACCTGGGAAGTAACAGTGAGGGAGTGCTGGAACACAGAGACAAGCAGGGATCAGCCCTGCAGCAGTCCCTGGGAATAGGGGATAACTGCTCATCTCTGGAGTGTCATTTTGCACGAAAGAAAACAAAGCCATGAGGTTTTCCAGCCTTCAGAGTGTCTTGTTTTGTCTGACTTTGAGAAATCTCTGCTCTTCAGCTCCCCAAGGGACAGGGGGAGGACCCCAGCACTGAAACAAGGAGTGATTATCAGCCCACGGGCTCTGAAGAGCTTTTGTTCCCTGGATGTGCAGAGCAGGGATGGGAGGACACCTAGCGAGATGCCTTGACGGCACCCAGAGCTCTGTGCACTGATGGCCACAGCCCTGCTGTGGTTCCATCCTGCTCCTGCTGTGGTGGGGCCCACAACAAGAGCTCCAGTGGGGCTGGTCCAGCCCCAGGGGAGAGGCACAGGGGAGAATTGGCTCCTCACATCCCATTTCCCACTGCTGCCTTGGCAGTGGGAGCCTCCAAGTCTCCTTGACAGGCCGCATGTGCTAACAGTGCTGCTCATGGCTGTGTTACTCCTGCAAAAACAGGGATTGAATCCAGGGCTCACCTCAGACAGTGGTCCTGTTGACACCAGTACTGCCCATTTCAAGAGGTTTCCATCTCAACTGCCACTCAGATGTAACTGGTGCCCAGTGACCATGACTTATTCTTGTGGCTGAACTTGTTGAAGAGGAACCAGAATCTTTGAGTGCAAAATCTGGATGGGTCCAAGCAACCCAAGCAGACTCTGTGATGTTGGATTCAATATCACAGAGTCCACACATGCAGGCAGAGAGGCAGCAAACAGCCAGGCCATAATCCACACTCTGGATCAGGCTGGATCTGACAGAAGAGCACAGGGAGAGGACCTCGGGAGGCTCATTCAGGAGCTTCTCACAGAGTCTTTGAGGCAGAGCTGAAAGCCCAGGGCCAAAACCAAGTCCTGAGCCCATGGGGTACAATCCCCTCTTCCCCAGGAGCCTGTGTTGACACACAGAATACACACCGACTCACCCCCTGCACTCACAGCAGCCCCCAGCCCTGGGGCAGCCTCGGCACTGCTGAGCACACAGAATCATGGTCAGAAAAGATCTCTGAGATTGAATCTCACTTATGACCAGTCACCACCTTGCCAACCAGACCATGGCACTGATTGTCATGTCCAGTCCTTGAACACCTCCAGAGACCGGGACTCCACTTTGCTGGGCAGCCCATTCCGATGTCTAATCACCCTTTCTGTGAAGAAATCACTCCTGATATGCAATCTAAACCTCCCCTGGCACAGCTTATGTCCCCTGCTGCTGTCCCTTGTTCCCTGGGAGCAGAGCCTGACCCCACCTGGCTGCACCCTCCTGTCAGGGAGTTGTGGAGAGTGATAAGGACACCCCTGAGCCTCCTTTTCTCCAGGCTGAGCCCACACACCTCCCTCAGCCTCTCCTCATGGCACCTGCGCTCCAGACCCTTTCGCAGCTTTATTGCTTCAGCAGCTCAATGTCCTTCCTGAGCTGAGGGGCCCAGAACTGGGCACAGGACTGGAGGTGTGGCTTCAGAAATGCCCAGCACAGGGGCACAACCACTGCCATGGTCCTGCTGGCCACACTATTGCTGTTCCGGCCAGGTGCCACTGGTCTCTCGGCCAGCTGGGCACGCTGCCGGCGGGCACACGGACGGTGCCGCCCCGGGCGCGGCTCCCCCGACACCTCCCGACCCCGCCGCCATGGGCTCAGCCGCCTCAGTCACGTGACACAGCCCCACGTGATCCGCAGGAGGGGGCGGGCCGATGCGCGCCTCGCCGCTCGGGATTGGCGGAGGGGGTGGGCGTTGCAGCGCGACGATTGGTTGTCCGATCATCCCCGCCCACCGGCTCCCCCAGCATTGGGCACCCGGGCTGTCAATCACGCGGCAATCCGCGGCGCGGCGGGGCGATGGCGGCGGTGCGGTGGGTGCTGCGCTGGGTTGTGGCGGCGGCGGCCGCGATGGCGGCGGTGCTAGCGCTGGACAACGGCCTAGCGCGGACACCGCCCATGGGCTGGCTGCACTGGGAGCGCTTCCTCTGCGCCACCGACTGTGCCGCCGACCCGCGCAGCTGCGTCAGGTACCGCCGCGGGGCACGGCTACCCGGGGCAGCGCAGCCCGGTGCTCTCCACCCGCTGTGCCTTCCCCGCGCTCCCCCGTGTCTGTGCCGCTGATAGACATCAGACCTTCTCCGCTTTCCTTCCCGGTCGTGCGCCCTGCCCGTGTCCAGCGAGAAGCTGTTCATGGAGATGGCTGACAGGATGGCTGCGGACGGCTGGAGGGACGCTGGCTACGAGTTCATCTGCATTGACGACTGCTGGATGGCCCCGACGCGGGACGAGCAGGGCAGGCTGCAGGCGGACCCAAAACGGTTCCCCAGCGGCATCCGCAGGCTGGCCGACTACGTGAGTGCCACCATGGCACGGTGGTGACCCAGCCTGGGAGCAGGGGAGGGCAGGACGGCTGGGTGGGTATGGCTGCACCACTGCTGAGATAAGGCCTTGCCTGCCACAGTGGGGCTTTCCTTCCCTTGCTGCCCCAAATCCTCTTCCTCCTGCCTCGTGGCTGCCCCATCCCAGGGTCTGTTTCTGTCTGCACACACAGGTCCACTCCAAGGGTCTGAAGCTGGGGATCTACAGCGATGTTGGGAAAAAGACATGTGCTGGCTTCCCTGGCAGCTACAACCACTATGACCTGGACGCCCAGACATTTGCTTCCTGGGGTGTGGACCTGCTCAAGTTTGATGGCTGCAACTCTGACTCACTGGAGCTGCTGGCAGAAGGTAGGCAGGGGCTCAAGGCAGCTATTCCCATGGGTGGGAATATTCTGCAGGCAGCAGCAATTCCAGGCCCGGCCTCAGGCTCCAGGGACTCGCTTTTCTCTTACCATACCTATTTAAGGGACTTGCTTACAGAAGCAAATCTGAGGCTCTGTTCTCAAGGCCGAGGTGTTGACTATTGCTGTGTTAAGTGTTTTTACCTGCTCTCCTTCAAGGACTGCTTGGAAAAGGAGCTTTCTCAGCCCAGATCACACTGAGCACAGACACATCAGCTGTGTGCTCTGGGGGAGGCTGTGCAGGCTGCTCCCTCAGCTATTAACTCAGCACAGGCTTTGCCCTTCTGCAGTGCCTGTACTGGAGAGCCCAGAGCGTTTCACACACTTAACCCTTAATCCCTTTGGTGGGGCCTTGTCAATGTGAATCAGCCTGAAGCTAGAACAGCTTGTGTCAGCCATGAAAGGAGCAGTTAGGAGGGCTTTTAACAGATAAAAATGAATGCAGTTGTGGCATAAAAATCCAACTGGGGTTTTCCTTTTAAAGCACACCAGTGTAAATAGCACTTCAGAAGTTACTTGCACAAAGGCTGGCAAGCCAGCAGCTGAAAGCTCAGCTGCTCCCTGTGCTGAGGGACTTGGCTACACTCTTCTGAAGCACAGGCAAATCCCAGTGCCACAGGAGTAGATTTATGGGAAGAACACTTTAACTTGGAAAGCTTTTTTCTCTTGCCTGGGCTCTCTGGCTGCTGGCACAGTCAGCACCACCATGTCTGGCAGCAGGACTCCTGCACAAAGTGCTGTCTCTGCCTGGCAGAGAGAACCTGCCCAAGTGACAATCCCATGGAAGCCAGATGGTGTGGCATATGCCAACTGCCACAGACAGGAGCACAGCTCAGCACCCTGAGTGACAGCTGAGCTGAGAGCTCCTGTTGGATCATATGTGTAACCCAGATACAATCCAGTTGTACTGAAGCAGTTCCAGAGGAGAGAGCAGGCTTTTCATTCCCTCTCTGCCAATTGGAAGGGACGTAACAGGGCTGTTTGGGGACAAGGACAGGAAAAACTGGAGCTTTTGCATTCCTGCCCAGTCCATATGGCACAAGTGCCACATGAGAACGTACTCCTACATTACCCAGCAAAGCTGCTCTGCTTGATAGATACTGACTTGTGTTTCCTGGGTATCTAGAGGAAAAAGGCCATACAGAAAAGCTTTTAACCTCTTCCCCTGGCTGTATGTACAAAGGGATCAGCAGTCGTGGAGCAACAGCCTGCCCAAGCAAAGCTCCTGTTCTTGGGAGGCAGGTGACCAGCTGCAAACTTTAAATTCCCCTGTCCTCCCTGTGGTGTCTCAACCACAAAAATGTGTTCAATCTTAATTTTGCAAGAGTTGAACTGAAACCTGAACCTGTGACTTTGGGTTAGTTCTGCTGTGTGACCTCTGTCTGTCCTCTTCCTTAGGATACAGGCTCATGTCTCTGGCCCTGAACAGGACTGGAAGGAGCATTGTGTACTCCTGTGAGTGGCCTTTCTACCTGAGGCCTGTGCAGCAGGTAAGAAGTGCCTCCCAGGGTTTATCCTGGGGCTCAAGTGGGAAGAAGAGAAAAACATTTAAGATTGCAAAACAGCATCCTGAGAAACTTGCTGCTCTCCATTCTGACAGGGAACAAGGCTGTAAATTGGAGGAAAAAAAAACTTTCTTCCAGAGCCCTGAAGCATTCCTGAACCATTGCTCTGCTGAAACTGATTCAGTAGGATCCTACAGCATGAAGGCACAGCCCAGATGGAGCGTGCCAAAAAAAACCACAGCATCCATCTGCTTCCTCTCTCTAAGGAGCCAAGCAGCAAACCATTGGCAATGCAGACACACAGCCTAGCAGATAGCTCTGTGTTTTTCCTCCTGGACACACAGTGCTGCAGGCTCAGCCTTGCAGACAGCTCTGGGGACCACGAGAGAGGCTTTGTGACATCCTGCACATTGTTCAGTGACAGATTTGTGCCAGCCAGGGTCTGTGACTGACACGTTGCCCTCCACCCACAGCTGGCTTCCCCTGTGCCACTGTGACAGGATGGTGCCATTCCCTCCCACTGGAATTAAATGCATTACTCACCAAAGGGTGTAAACCCAAGAAATAGCAATAATTACTGGGATATTACAGTTTAATCCCACTGGCCTTGTCACACCTTCAGTAAAATTGTGAGGGAATTTTGCAGGAATTTTGGAGCTGGTGGTCACAACTGTTCTTCCAAGGGGAGCAATAGGGTTGTCTAGAACACGAGTTAATGGGCACAAAGCATTCAAGGGAATCAACATGCACTAGATCATCCAGATAGCTGCTGATGGAAGGTGTTACCTTGGTTCTCCCCCAGGCTACCTTTGGTCCAGTCTAGCCTCATTGACTCTTGTTGTACAGCCAGGTGCTCTATCTAATCACACTCATTGTTCTGACAGCCCAACTACACAGAGATCAGACAGTACTGCAATCACTGGAGGAACTTCTATGATGTGTATGACTCCTGGAGCAGCATCAAGAGTATCTTAGACTGGACAGCACTTCACCAGGACACCATTGTGAAGATAGCTGGGCCAGGGGGCTGGAATGATCCTGACATGGCAAGTACAGCAACACCCAAATCACTTGAAGCCTCAGAAAAAAACCCTTCCCTCAGCTGCGGGCTAAGAATGGGAAGGGAGAGAATTGGTGGAGAAACACTGAGGGGAAGGGCTCTGATGGGACCCTAGGATCAGGATCTTGATGAGAAGGTCCAGGGTAGAAAGGGAAAGAGAACTGCAGCTATGGGTAGTACCAAGGAAGCACCATCTTTGTGTCATGCAGCCTCCACAAGCAGTACCAGCTCAGAACACAGGTGTGGCATTGGGGGACAGTCTCCAAAGTGCTGATGTCCCACCAGAGTGAAAACCCCTGGGTGCCAGCATTGCAAGGACCTGAATCCTAAACACTGCATAGCCACTTAAAAGAGCTTTCTTCCCTTCCACCAACGACTCATCCCAAACTGCCACGCAGTCATGCCTTTATTTTCCCAACTAGCTGGTCCTGCTCCTGGCACTCAGCCTATCTAGCCAGATTCCAGAGAGAAGTCCCACCCTGTGATTTCCTGGTGGCCCCATTTCTCCTCAGCAAAGCAGCATTACCAGGCCCTTTTTGTTTGCTTGTCATAGCTGGTGATTGGAAACTTCGGGCTAAGCTGGGACCAGTCAGTGACTCAGATGGCCATGTGGGCCATCATGGCCGCTCCCCTGTTCATGTCCAACGACCTGAGGCACATCAGTCCCGAGGCCAAGTGTCTGCTCCAGAACAAAGAGGTGATTGCGATCAACCAGGATCCCCTGGGCAAGCAGGGATACCAGCTTTTCAAGGTACAGTAGCAGAGGGCTGGGGTGGCAGAGCGGGGCACAGGAGGGATGGAGAGGTGCTAAGGGTTTGGGAACAGGAGCCCATTTTTTCCTGAAGCCTGCTGGAACAGACAGGCATGAAGACCACCACTTGAGACTCCCACAGCCTAAGCCCTGGGTTTGTTTTCTCCTTGGCAGGACAAGAGCTTCCAGCTGTGGGAGCGGCCCCTGTCTGGCCGAGCCTACGCTGTGGCAGTGCTGAACCATCAGGAGATTGGAGGACCCCAGAACTTCACCTTCTCCCTCACCTTCCTGGGCAACGGGCTGGCCTGCAACCCAGCCTGCAACATCCGACAGGTGCTGCCAGCCAGCAGGGACTGGGGTGTTTACAGCTGGATCTCCTCCCTGAGCGTGGAGGTGAACCCCACAGGCACTGTGCTGCTCAAAGTCCTGCCACTATAGGCACCACAAAGACAATCTTTTCCTAAGCCTTAGGCTCTGTCTGAACTTGTGGCAGGAAAATCATCTTCTTCCAAGCAGGTGCCTTTTTTTCTCAGGCATTCATTATCTGAACCTTCAGCCTAATGTGACAAATAGCCATCACTCCATCATCAAGGGGTAACAGAGAAAGGGTGAACAGCAAAGCAGTGCCCCTTTCCCTGGCAGCTCACCTGACTCCTCCAAGGTGCTGGAAGAGCTCCGCTAGGGCAGCAACTCCTGTTTACACTCACTGCCACTACCAAGCAAGGAAAGGCAAGGGATGCACAGGCAGCATCTTACAGCTGTCCTTGAGCATTTCAGGGACAGGAGGGAAACACACCTTGGCCACCTTGCTCTTTTCCAGAGCAGGGCACAGAGTCCAAGGAAAGCTGCTCCCAACCCTGCCGAGGAACCCAACACTGCAGTCAGATCATGGACATGCACTTCCATCTTCTGACAGCTCAGGGACTGACATGAACCATTGCACGTCTTAGCAACTTTCTTGACAGCTGCTATCATGCCTTAGGACTCAAGTTTTTGAGGGTTTCCCCTCACCAGTGGCTGTCACTTCCCTTTAGAAGACAACTCTCTCTCCAACCTTCATATGGCCACTGGAGTCCCCTTTCTCCATGAATCCTGCCTCCCAAAAATCCAGGTGTGCTCGCTTCCCACTGCTGGCAGCAGCCTTTAGGTTGAATAACTTGGGCTCTCCAGGACAGGAGATGGGTAATCACTTAATCAACCATCATGTGCAAGTATATTCTCCTCTGACTACAATACAATCAGGATTTCTTGATTTGTTCTTCTGTGATTAAGCACTTTGATTAAAATCCCTTTTAAAAGCTGCGCTATTTCTTACTTGCACTGTACAAGAATACAGCATGGTATCTTAAATTAAATCACGGTTTAGGAAACAGGCCAGTTTGTTCCAGTCATGTAAGTTTTTGTGAAATTTGTCATGATTACTAGAAAGAGCACTCAGTGAAGCTGATGTAATACAGCCATACAGTCCACCCCCCAGGCCAAAGCCACCACTGCCTACACAAATCTGAAAAGGCCGTCACATCAGCCAGTATTTAATAAGCAAAAACACAGATTCCCTTACAATTCAGTAACAGAGTGCTCTCAATCATCATGAAGATGTGAAGAGGCATCTCTCCATCCTCCAGCTCCATTTCCTACAAGAAAGTTGCCCTTAAGGGTGAACTCTGCATTGCATTCCCAGCACCTTCTAACAGCAGATTTCCTACTCACAGAGATGTTCCTCTCTAAGGGGAAGCTGTCCTGGAGGCTGTCCCCACAATCTACCACACTCTGGTTGTTGCCCATTTGAAACTTCACTGCTGTGCTTGGCCTCCTTCCTTCAAGGAAAATGCTCAGAGGAGCCAGCAGCAGCTGGCACAGAGGAAACCTGGCACTGAAAACAGGCATGGAGCTGTCCCTCACCTCTCAGCTGCCACAGCTAATAGCACCTGCCTAATTATCTAATTAGGCACCTAATGGGGCAGGTACCAAACCCACTGGCTGCTCCAAGGCCTTTGCTACTTAAGGCAGTACACCTGTTTGTAAAAAGGGGCCTACAACCAAGTTCAGGGGCTGCTCAAGGGAGGTCATAAACAAGCCTGCACCATGTTCATGCAGAGAAGTCACTGGCACCCATTACAAAACACGTCTTGGAGATACAGTGAAGAGATACCAGCCATTGGCAGGGATTTTTCAAAAGCCAGGTTAAAAACTGTTCTGTTAAATGGTCTGCAAGCAACACCTCCCTGCTGTGCTAATGTACTCACAGTTCCCACTCCAAGAGAAAACACATTAAAAAAAGCAAGGGATCAGTCTAATTACTTTAATATGGTCCGTAACGCTGAGTAGGACGATGCTCAGAACTGGATCACCTGGCCCTGTAAGAAGCAAGACACGAGAGTGAGTTTATTCACCACTGACTATTGCCCCCCTTTCTCAGCCACTCACAGAATACAAACTCACCTTTCTCTTCTTGTCTCCTCCCAGCTCAAAGTGCTTGCACCTCTTAATTGCCAGCATCCTCTTGGACCTGCAGTTGGGCTCCACACACTCCAGCCTCAGCACAATCTTCTTGGTGGTCTTGGCCTGGGAGAAGAGGAGCAGGGTGTTTCAGTGAACTGCTGCTCTCAGGAAGAGCTTGTTCCCTGCACTCCTGAACATTCAGTCTGCTCCCCAAGTCTAGAGAGAAGCTACAAACACAGGCTCCCTCCACTGAAAATAAGAAGGCACTTTAAGGATCAGTACAGGAGTGAAGTGGATCTGTATCTTCACAAAAATGGCACTGGCAAAAGCATTCAGTGGGGCAGGGCTGGTTCCTGCAGGGATCAGTCATGTTCCACTGAACAGAGCAAGAAACACTTTTGTAGTGTGGGAACACAGACCAGCAGTGCTCAGGGAAAATTCAGAAGAAAATTGGGTAAAAGAAACACCTGGAAGCAACACGACTGGCAAACTTTCTCTGGAAGGAGCCATGACACAACAGGTCACTGCAGGCCTGCAGCTACTCAGAAGTTAGATGAAACCTGAAAAACTGCAGAGGGAAGAATCTAAAGCTGGGAGGCTGCTGTAACAGCTGGATAAGGCTGTAACCACAGCTAAAAACCTCAGCCAATCATCCAGACAATGCTGACTGGGAAATAATGGAAATGGGGATTGCAATGTCCAGGTAGAGAGTGCCAGCAGTGCAGCTGTTTGATGCACCCTGCTTGCAGAAGCATTTTCTGTGAGGTCTCTCAACTTCCTGGCACAAAGTCAACTTGAAAATTCACTGCCTCATTTTCTTCTTGCTGGAAGGCTTCCTGTACACCTCCAGCAGGACACCAGGGCCTCCCAGTAACAAGCCAAGCAGCTCTATGAGCATAACTAAACAATTGACACAAAGTAACAAATCCACCCACTGGTTTTTTTTTCCCTGCTGTAAACACCACACCAGGCAAGCAGACAGCTCCTTTCCCTTTGTCAAGCTCTTCCCCTTGGACAGGCAGTGAAGGAAACATTCATTTCACTGCAAATATCCCCCCCAGAAAGACCTCACTCCCCTGCAGCATCAAAGCTGAGAATCTGCTCTGCAAACACAGCCCAAATCACCCTGCAAATGAGGAGCATCTCTAAGAAACAGGACAGTGGGCATGGGGGTTGCCAAGGAAGTTTCCTGTTCCTGAGGAGCAACACTCACTCACCTTTTTACGGAAGATGGGCTTTGTCTGGCCCCCATATCCACTCTGCTTCCGATCGTAGCGCCTTTTACCTGTGGGAAAAATGCTTCTGGTCAGGGAAGAACCTAGGAGATGCTACAAGCACTTCCTAAACCCCAGCAGGACCAGTGCCTCCCTCCTCCAGCAGCCTCATGCTCAGCCCATGGCGAGAGCTCTTGTGCTGTCCCCAAAAGTGGAACCTTTCCCTCTCTGTGCACCCAACACACACACAGGATCAAGGGACTTGCTTTATTCAGAGTTCTGTGCAAAGAAAGGTGCTGCATGGTAAATCCTCAAAACTAGCACACAAAAGGCCAAAAATATTTATACAGTCTTGTTCAGGTGATATTTGGATAACACGTCCACATCACTACTGGCGGAGCTACCATTGGATTCACTTTCTTTCACCTCGACTTGTAGGCCCAGCACGTTTTAAACTCACAGCCCATGCCAGCAGGCAGGGCTCTCCCTCGGGCTGGGCAGCCTGGGCTCCAGTTGTGCTTTCACAGCCACCTAGGTTCACCCAGAGCACATTCCTTAATTAGTTAAACATTTCTATACGATAACCATCCGAAACTGCTTTGGACTGACACGTCCTTATCCGTCTTATTTTCATAGTTTCCTTTATTATACAGCACATCCTTTAGATCAAGCTGTCCTGCCCAGCCATACAAACGTTCCCAATCTACACCACCCGTGCAGGGCACACGACACCCCCGGGCCGGCAGCTCCCCTCGGCCGCGCCCCGGAGCGAGCCCGTCCTCACCCTGAGCGTAGAGCGAGTCCTTCCCCTTCTTGTACTGCGTGACTTTATGCGGTTGGTGCTTCCCGCATTTCTTGCAGTAGGTCCGGCGGGTTTTCGGCACGTTCACCTGCAGGAGAAGGACAGACGCCGGTCACGGCCGCTGCGCATACGCCACATCCCGCTCCGAAGGCCCCGCTCCCGCCCTTCCCCTCCCCTCGGGCCCTGCGCTGCCATCTGGGGATGGGGAAGCCCCCGCACCGGCCTGGCCGCCCTGCACGCACTCAGCACAGCGGAGGGAGCCCAGCCCGGCGCAGCCCCGGAGCGGATGCCAGCGGATGGAGCCCAGGCCAGCCCCAGCACTCACCATCTTGGCGGCGGCGGCCCGGAGAGGAGGCCCTGGCCGGAAGCGGAAGTGAATGTGAGCTTGGAGACCATAGAGAGGAGAGGGCAGGGAGGGCACGGAGCACGGCGCCCCCTGGCGGTGGGAGGAGAGCAGGGCGGCAGTCATGGGGGTCTGGGGCTAGGGGTGTCACCGGGCTGGGAGCCTGTGGGATCTGCCGGGTGCCGGTGACGTGCAGGTGTTTGAAAGACAAATTATGTGTCAATAGAGTCGTCTTGTTAAGTTTTAGGGCTTGACATGTTTCAGTGATCTCAGACCTGGGTGGAAGTTGACAAGGCTTGGGAAGAAGTGGATTTACCACTGATAACGGGCACAGAGAATGCAGAATTTAGGGCCATAGGATAGTCACTCTGCTGGCTTTGTGAATTCGCCACCAAGACCTCTTTCTGCACAGAACTCTGAATAAACCAAATACCTCAGTTCTGTGTGGGGATACATGGGGTGAAAGAACCCATTTGGGGACAACAGAGGGATGGTCAGCAAACTCAGCCAACACCTGGCACTGCCCACAGCCCAGGGCAGGCTCCGGCCGTGGACAGTGGCCCGGTGACCCTACAGCAATGGCCCAGCTGTGTGAGGGAGGAAACACAAATGCTGCCTTTGAGTCAGAAAACTCAAAAAGGGGAACCGAAAGGGTGGGGTTGGCCGGCCCCGTCCTTCCTCCCTGCGCACCCTGCCGTCTCTCCCCGTCCCTGCTGCCACAGCCGCCCCAGCACGGCGGGGTGGGCACACACACAGCGGGACCCCGGCTGGCTGGGCGGGCTCGGTGAGTACGGAGCCCCCGGAGCCATGGCATGGGGCAGCACTGGGCTCTGGGCTCCTGGGCACTGGTGGGGCACTGCTGAAGTGGCTGTGGGACAGCCAGGGTGGCGGGAGGCTCCATGTGGCCTGTGCTGGTGGCCTCACACCTCTGCTGGGCTCCTTGGGGGCAGGAGAGCCACGCTGGGCACAGGGCACACGGTGCAGTGAGCCGAGCTGGGAGGGCTCTGCCTTGTCCCACAGCCTGACCAGCTCCAAGCAGGTGGCATGTGACCCCAGTCACCTGGCCATGGGGCTGTGGGGTGCAGTGGGGCAGGGAGGTGGAGTGGGGGTGCCAGGGGCTGCAGGCCGTGCTGGGTGCCAGGGACCCCAGGGGTGGCCACAAGCAGGGGTTGGGGTTCTGCCAGTGTCTGGCCATTCTTCACTTGTGCTTTTTGCAGTGGTGTGCAGCTCTGGGTCTGCTCACAACTCTTTCCCACGCAGGAGATTTCCCCCTCTGTCCCTCCCACCCATCATTTTTGACACCCTTGGGGCTCAGCCTGAAACATGGGGGCTGTGAAGTTTGTCACTCACGGATACCCTGTCACCCTTCCCTCTTGTCCCAGGCATGCCAGGTCCCTGCCAGCCCCACATCAGCCAGCAGTGGCTCAGCAGGAACCAGGCAGTGGCCAGAGTTTGCCTATGGAGAAGGGATGGCCCTGGGACCATGGTGGGACCCAGTGGCATGAGTGTGTGCCGGGCCTGGTGGCCTCAGAGCACGCTGGCCAAGGTGTGAGCATGGCAGGAAGTCACACTAGCTGCAGGGGGGGACACAGGACATGCTTCCACCCACCCACTCGTCACCCTGCTGTCACAGCACTGGTGGCTGTGGGAGTGAGCCCTGGGGCACCCACCTCACCAAGGACAGGCAGGGACAGAGCGGGTCTGGTGGCAGTGCTGGGGACAGGGAGACTGTGCCAGGATGGGGCACAAACAGCCCTCATTGTCCTTTCCCCTCTGGCAGTTCCATCCAGAGGACACAGTGAGGACGTGTCCCTCCTGCCTGACACTGCTGGCCATGACACCACTGCTGTGACTCCAGGTAAAGCTCCAGGGACCCAGCACTGCAGCTGGGATGGGCTGGAGCCCAGGGCCCCTCTGCTCAGCCCCTGTGTCTGTGCCAGCGAGGGCACTGGGAGCCCTCCTGCTCTTGGGGTACAGGATCAGCATCAGTCACACTTTATAAATAGGGAAAATGAGGCACAGGGCTGCAGGGTGATTCTGGGATCACTCTGGGCTCATCTACCACCCTGGCAGCAGTCTGGGGATCAGGGGCCACACCAGCCACCTGCAGGGACCCCAGATCCCTCCTCCTCAGGCCACAATCAGCACACTCAGGCTGCTGTTTTTCCCAAAAGACTCCAGTGACTAATTTTTTAAGGTGGGGTTTTTTGACCACCCAAACGAGCTGGAAAGGTCTGAGCCATAAGAGGCACAAGGAGGGAAGAGGGAAGCCTGGGAGAGGGAATCCTGCTTGTCCCCAGCCTCTCTGGGGACATTGGGGCAGGGCCAGCACTGCAGCATCAGGGGCTGTGCTGGGAGGGTCTGAGCATTGCCAGCAGATGGGAGGACACCTCTGCTCCTTGTCCCCAAGCTGGAGCTGGCCCTGGAGAGAGGGACAGTGTGTGGGACTGTGTCCTGGCATCTTTGTTCCCCATCTGAGCCCTGTTGTGAGCGAGCCAATCCCCATCTCCTGTGTGGGGAGAGTGGATGGAATACTCAGGTGGGGAATGCAGGGCTGAACGCACCTCTGAGCCTCCCCCCAAGGAGAGGGCTGTGGGGAGCAGGGGACAAAACCAGCTTCTCCCAGGTTGCTTTCCAAAGCTGTGCTTACAGAAGGAAAAAAGGGAACAAGGTGAGGGTGAAGGGGAAGCAGGGCCTGTAGGTGGTCAGGCTGGAGACACAGAGCCGAGCTCCAGGGGATCACAGCTCAGCAGTGGCTCACACAGCTCACTCACCAGCTCCCCAGACTGCAGTCAGGTGCTGGTCACAGCCCACAGCTCCAGCCACGTGGCTCTGGGGGTGCTGGGCCCACCTGGGGGTCACAGTTCCTGGGTGGGATGGGGTGAGATGCATGGACAGCTCCAAGAGATGGGCCAGGGCAATTTCCAGCCCCTAAAGGCCAGACAGCAGTGGGATGCAGGGCTCTGTGAGCCTTTTCCTGCCTTGCCCTTCCCCGGAAAGGCTCCGGGGAGCTTTGCTGATGGCTGGGGAGGATTTAACCCCTCAGCCCTTCAAGCCTGGCCACTGACAAGTGCTGCTCACAGGGGAACAAGGAGGGGGTTGAGCTCCATCCCTGCACTCCTGCAGGCTCCATGGACACACAGGGGAAGGATGGCTTTGGGGCTACCCATGCTCTTGGCAGCACTGCACTGTGACTTTTCAAGGCCAGGACCTACCCACGGCTTTTGAGGGATTGGTCTCCCGTGACCACCCCTTGCACGCTGCCAAGTCAGCACGTCCCCAGCAGCAAGTGGCTGCGGTGGGGCAGGAGGAAACAGCCCACACAGGCTCACATGCACAGAGCCGGAGGGGAGGAGCGCCTGCAGGGTGTCACAGCTGGCTCCATGCTCCTCCCTGGGGCTCCAAGCTTCCCCTCTTTCCCTCCTTCTCCAGCTCTCTGGCATATCCTGGGGGCCTCTTCAGCAGGAGCAGGAGCCATCTAGGTGGTGGCTGGGTGCAGCCTGATGTGGGAGAGGGGCTGGGAGAGGTCACAGCACAAACCAGCCACGTTGACCTGCTCTCACACCTCTGCTGCTGGTTCCCCCTGCTTTGGGGGCAAGGGGCAGAGTGCACCTGAGTGAGGTCCAGCAGGTTTTGGGCTGAGCAGGCGCCGTGTCAGCATTGTCTTGCCCACAGCAACCTGGTGAGCCCAGCACGGGGGAGCCCAGGGGGTTGACATGGCCAGTGTCATCCTGGAGAGCATCTTCTTGAAGCGCTCGCAGCAGAAGAAGAAAACATCTCCCCTCAACTTCAAGAAGCGCCTGTTCCTGCTGACGGAGAGCAAGCTGTCCTACTATGAGTATGACTTTGAGCGAGGGGTGAGTCTGCAGCCACAGGGGCTGTGCCACGCCACTGTCACCAGCTGTCCCTTGCCAGCACACAGCCCAAGGGGTGGTTGGGCAGGGAGAGGGGTTGGTTTGAGTTGGTCTCTCCAGGTCTCCTCTTGGTGACCATTTGAACCGAGGCTGTCTCTTGCAGCGCCGGGGCAGTAAGAAGGGCTCTGTGGACATTGAGAAGATCACCTGTGTGGAGACAGTGGCACCTGAAAACAACCCTCCCCCCGAGCGGCAGGTCCCGGTGAGGAGGGTCCCAGGGTCCCTGCATCTGTCCCCTCCCTGGGGAAGTAGGGAGAGTCCCTGGGGTGGTGGCAGTGGGGGACAGCCCTGCTTGGCGTGGGGGGCTCTGTCCAAACCATACCAGGGGTCCAGCTTGATGCAGAGCACGGAGATGCCAAAAGCTGTGGGCCTGCAACAGAGGAGATGCCAGCAGCTGAGCAACAGGATGCCATCTGTGCCTCTCTCTTCCAGAGGAAAGGGGAGGATTACAACAACATGGAGCAGATCTCAATCATCGAACGGTTCCCCTACCCCTTCCAGGTGAGTTTGCACTGCACCCTCTTTGCTGGTCCACTCTGCCTGGTGGCAGGTCCTGAGGGGAGGACCCCACAGGGGTCTGGGGTCAAACTTGGCATCACTGCCCCAGTGCCAGGTGTCACTCAGCTGCTTGGAGACACTCTGCTGCTGTCCACACTGCATGGGGCAGCCAGGTGAGCCTCTTTGAGCCAGCTCTGTTTAAGATGGAAACTATTTAAGATGGAGCTCTGTCCTGCCCCTTCCAGTCCCCTGGCTGATGCTGGAGGGATGCTGGCTGCACACTCAGCCCCCAGCCCAGCTGCCTGCCCTGCGGGCACTCAGTGCACCCCCGGCACACCGAAAGTCAGAGAAGGAAGTGGAAAGTCTCGGGGGAGGGGGCTTATTTTTAACCTCTTGGTCACGGTCCTGCGAGCACCGTGCGGGGCCAGCAGACACCGGCAGGGCTGGCCCGGGCTGGCCACAAGGCTCTGCTCCCCTTGTGCCCACCATGAGAGCCCTGCCTGAGGTACTGAGCTGTGTGGTCCTGCAGGTGGTCTATGACGAAGGGCCCCTCTACATCTTCTCCCCCACGGAGGAGCTGCGCAAGCGCTGGATCCATCAGCTGAAGAGCGGTGAGTGCAGGGCTCTGCAGCTCCCTCAGCTGTGCCTGTGCCTCCCCACAGTGCCAGGCACCCAGGGGCTCACTGGATCATGGTTACCTGTCCCCTGTGTGAGCAAGAGTGAGCTGCTCCTGCCTGGGCCAGGTGGACATTGTCACTCTCTGCAGCACTGCAGCTACCTCAGCTCCTTGCCCTCTCACAAACCTGCTCCAAAGTAGCTCAAGCAGGCTCAGAAATCGTTGAAGGCAAGAGGAAACAGCAGATGTGGCCATACAGCTCTGCTGCCTTGGCATGTGAGGGCTGAGTGCTTTAGGAAACATGGACCACAAGGCTGCTGGGAGCCAGGGATCATCTTTCCCAAACCACCCCAAGCCTTGCTCAGTGATGCTGAGCAAATGCTCAGCTGGATGGGTGCTCCCTCCTCAAGCTGGGAGTGTGTTCCTGCTGTGCCAAGGGGCTCCAACCACCCAAAACCTGCTGGAGCTGCCCTGTATGTGCCTCCTGGCACATGTGTGTGTGTGTTTCTGTGGCTTTGTGCTGGCAGGGTGGGATTAGCTGCTTGAGTTGACACGAGGAAGTTGGCTCGAGCGATGCGGAAGAGGGGCAGGCTGATAACGGGGAAGTCAGTTATCTCACAAGAGCCCCAGCAGAGCAGCCAGTCCTCTCCCCACTTCCCTGCTGAGCTCTGGCAGCTCAAACCAGTCCAGAATCCACAGGGAAAGGGGAGAAAATGCTGCCTTTTTGCTGACAGAATGTCCTCCTTTTACTCCACTTCCTCTTACTCCACTCCTCTCCACTCCATGCAGCTGTTGTGGGCCAGCCCCAGGCTGTTGGCAGTGTTCAGGCACATCCAGTTGTCCCTCTAGCTTGGGGAGAAGTATGAGGAAGCTGGTCAGCCTGCCTGGCAAGGGAATATTCTCCCTGCAAGGGAAGTCTCTGAGCAGGCACAGCATGGTGCCAGTGGCCTCCTCTCCCCATGGAAAAGCCAGGCACAGCACTGGCCTCCCACCCCACTTCTGGGGGATAAAAGGGCTCAAAAGAGCTGTGAACCATGGGCCAGAGCAGCCTGGGGGTTTATTGGATATTTTGGGTGGCAGGAGGGCCAGGTCCTTCTGTGTCCAGCTCCAAGCGTGCTCATGCCCCTTTGCAGAGCTGCTCAAGAGCTTAAATCAGATCTGAGAGCCAAGCCTGGCCTTTCCCTGTGGCACAGGGATTGTACAGCCACAGCACTGAAACAAGAGGGGTGAGCTGAGGCAAACCTGAACATCGGGGCACAGCTGAGAGGAAATGATTTAATGCAGCTGAGCACTTGCATTCAGGGAGCAGAGAGCTCTTTCAGCAGGCTGGGGACACAGCCCTGGGTCACACACACCTTCCCTCCTGTGCCACAGTGATTCGGTACAACAGCGACCTGGTCCAGAAGTACCACCCCTGCTTCTGGATCGACGGGCAGTACCTGTGCTGCTCCCAGACTGCCAAGAACGCCATGGGCTGCCAGATTCTGGAGAGCAGGAATGGCAGTAAGACACCAGGCACCCTCCCACTGCCTCATCCCCCTGCCCTGGGGACCAACAGGGATCTTCTCTCACCTTTGCCCCTCCTCTGTTCTGAAGGTTTAAAAGTCGGGCGGTCGCATCGCAAGACAAAGAAGCCCCTGCCCCCAACTCCTGAGGAGGATCAGGTAAAGGCCAACGTTAGGGTTTGCTCCAAGGTGTTGGAGAAAAGGTCTACCTGGAGAAAGCCAACATGTTCAATGACTGCTCTGGGGAGGGAGGTCAAGGTGGTGATCTAAGGGAGAAGGAGTTTGAAGCAGGGAATGGAGCCCAAAGGCCTGTAGGAAAGTCAAATCATCTCAACCCTGGGGTTTCCCAGGGCAGCTGAGAGATTAAAGCCCTGATGCAGGCTGGAGGAGTCACAGGTTATACAAAAGGTAAAGAGAAAACACTTATCTTTTGTGGAGATGGGGAAAATGTTTTGATAAAAAGTCCAGGGAGATGAAATTAGTGTTCTGCTAGAGATACATGTGGGAGCTGAGACAAATACTGGACTGAGACCACTGCCCTGCCAGGCTTGGGAAGGGTCTCACGTGGTGTGTGTGCAAGCCTGACCATGTCCCACACTCTCCCTCTCCCTGTGTTGAGGAAGATGGTGATGAAGCCTCTGCCTCCCGAGCCAGCCTCCAGCACAGCAGGGGAGATGAAGAAGGTGGTGGCCCTCTACAACTATGAGCCCATGAACGCACAGGACCTGCAGCTGCAGAAGGGCGAGGAGTACTTCATCCTGGAGGAGAGCCACCTGCCCTGGTGGAAAGCACTTGACAAGAACGGGTGAGAGCCCTCACTGCCCATGGCTGTGGCTCTGCAGCGCTGCCCTGCCCTGGTGCTCAGGCACTGGTGGGCAAACACACCCCTCTGGCACCCCAAGGGTGAGGACAGGCTGCCTGCCCACCTGTGGGCTGCCCTGGGGAGGAGGGAGAGGAGGCTGAAGCCAGCTGTGGTGTCAGCCCTCCCCAGATAGGTTTGCACTAGAGTTTTTGAGCCCATTTCTACTCAGCCTCCTGAATATCCTTTCCCCTTGGCCTCCTCCATCGAAGTGTGACCAGCCCCGTTTCTCCTGCAGGAGGGAAGGATACATCCCCAGCAACTACGTCACTGAAGCCAGAAATTCCCTGGAGATCTTTGAGTAAGAGGGGGCACAGACACCTGGCGAGTTGTGCTTGGTTGGAGATATTTTCCCTTTGGTTGTTACCCTCCACAGCCCGTGAGCCCAGCCTGGCTGGGTCATTCTCCCTCTCCCACATCCCCTCACAGCCTCCAGCCCCTGGCAGCTGTCCTTGCCCTGCTCTCTGCACTGCCTGTCCTGGCTGGGCCAGGGTCAGACTGGGCTGGGGACAGAGGTGGCTGTGGAGATGTCCCTGATGGCTGTGTCCCTGTTCCAGGTGGTACTCAAAGAATATCACTCGGAGCCAAGCAGAGCAGCTGCTGAAACAGGAGGTGAGTGTTCCCTCCCGAGGCTGGGTCTGTTCTACAGCCCTCCATGGGCTGTTCTCACATTATATACAGCATGGGACCAACCCTGGCTTTTCTGAGAGAGAAGTGTTGCCCCAAAAGCCCCAGGAACCTTCCCTATCCCAATGTGAGTTCATCCAGGCAGCCACTTCAGGAGGTGGCCTCCCATGCAGGGACTGGAAGTAGGATTCCTCTGACTGACTGCATCCTCTCCAGCCATGCTGTGATCTTCATCCACTTTAAGTTTCACCTGTTACAGTCACACACAGTCCCCACAAACACCCAGTGCCCTTTCCCCTTTCTGTTTTAGGGTAAGGAGGGGGGCTTCATCGTCCGAGATTCCACCAGCAAGACAGGGAAATACACTGTCTCCGTTTATGCCAAGTCTTCTACGTAAGTGACTCTAAGAACAGCTTGTTCCTCCCTCAGAGGGCCCCTCCAGGCACCACTCACCCTCTGCTTCTCCTCCCCATGGCACTGACCTGATGTTCTCCCTCCCTAGAGACCCCCAAGGCATGATCCGTCACTATGTTGTCTGCTGCACGCCCCAGAATCAGTATTACCTGGCAGAAAAACACCTGTTCAACAGCATCCCAGAGCTGATCACCTACCACCAGCACAACTCTGCAGGTCAGTGCTCTGGAGACAGAGTGAAGCCAGCAGTGTTTTCACTGGCACCGTGGTACCTCCACCTTCCTGAGCTGAAGGCAGGAATTGTGTTCCCTGCTGGAATGTGGCAGGTAAGCCTAGAGTGGAAATCTCTGTGTTTCAGGGCTCATATCCAGACTGAAGTACCCCGTGTCCCAGCACAAGAAAAGTGCTCCCTCCACAGCTGGCCTTGGCTATGGTAAGCCAGCCTGGGCTACCTTGCCCTTCCGTGGTTGTGGGGTTTGTCCCTGCTGGCAGCAACTGTCCCAGGCTGGGATCCTGGCTCTCCCATGGCTCAGACCTTCCCAGGAACCACTTCCCAACTGCCCTCTGGTGACAGTATTGATCAAAAGACTCCACAAGCTACCTTGCTCCCATCCCTGGAGGAACAGGTCTCCAATTTTGTGGATTTTGTGGCTGATTTGTCAGGCAGCAAATGCTTGTCAAGCTTTTCTTGGGTTTGCTAGACCGGATGACTGGGAGCACCGTGCAGGGAGGTAACCTGCACCCACATTACACTCACACTCTGTTCTAGGGTCATGGGAGATCGACCCCAAGGATCTGACCTTCCTGAAGGAACTCGGGACGGGGCAGTTTGGCGTGGTGAAGTACGGGAAATGGAGAGGCCAGTACAACGTTGCCATCAAGATGATCAGGGAGGGCTCCATGTCAGAGGACGAGTTTATTGATGAAGCCAAAGTCATGATGTAAGTGGTGAGCACCGTGCAGGTCAGTGCTAGATGCTCCTTGCCAGAATGGCTGCACTCCTGGGAGGTGTGGAGGGACAGTTTTGGGCAGTCCCACACTCTGCAAAATGCATCCGAGATCCTGCTGATTTTGTGCTGATTTCTTGGTGAGGTTTTCCACTGTCAGCTGGGTCAGATGCACCTTCCCTTCCCAGCTCCCCTTATCCGCAGGTACTTCCTTTGCTCCCTGGCTTTCTAGATGCTCAGAATTGCTTTTGTCCCCAACACAGGAACCTGTCTCATGAGAAGCTGGTGCAGCTTTATGGGGTCTGCACTAAGCAGCGTCCCATCTTCATCATCACTGAGTACATGGCCAACGGCTGCCTCCTGAACTTCCTGAGGGAAACACGGCAGCGCTTCCAGCCTGCCGAGCTGCTGGAGATGTGCAAGGATGTCTGTGAAGCTATGGAGTACCTGGAATCCAAGCAGTTCCTGCACAGAGACCTGGTAGGGCTGTGGCTGCTTTGTTCAGGCAAAATCCCACCAGGGAAGTCACCCCTATAGATAAACGGGATGCTTGGAGGCCTCGGTTGCTTTCTGCTGAGGACTTTCTAGCTTGCCCCAGTCCAGGTGAACTTGCAGGACAAAGTGAGGTGAAGTGTTTGGTGGGTGAGGAAGAGATAAAGTTCACCTGCTACAGGGGGATGGAAGGGGTAAGAGCAGGTAGAAGCAACTACCTTCACCTCTCCATTCACAGGCTGCTCGAAACTGTTTGGTGAACGACCAAGGAATTGTGAAAGTGTCAGATTTTGGTCTTTCCAGGTCTGGTAGATTTGTCTGTGTCATTTTCTTGTCTCAGTACCCTATCTCCTTTTTCCAACAATTCTACACTTTAGTCTTTGTCTCCATCACCCTCCAGCTCTGCTTTCCCATTGTCTTCCCATTTCATCTGCCAGGCTCAACTTTCTGCCTCTCCACTTTCCACCAGCCCTTTCTTACTTCCCCTGGCCTTTCCCCCCTCTCTCTGCATCTTATTTCCCCTAGGCTCAACTTTCTGCCTCTCCACTTTCCACCTTTCCACCAGCCCTTTCTTACTTCCCCTGGCCTTTTCCCCCTCTCTTTGCATCTTGTTTCCCCTACCTCTAGTCTCCTGGCTGCAGCTTTTTCTCCATATCCCCTTTTTGCTGTGCTTCCATGTCAGCCAATCCCTTCTGCAATCCTGACTAACACACCCTTACTGCTGAAACCCACACAGAGCTGCAGCCTCTGGTCATTCTGAGCTGCCCATTCCTTTTGGGCTTGGTCAGCTGTGTGGAGGAGCAAATGTGAAATCCAGGTGAGGCACCCTGATCCATTTTCCTGCTGCAGGTACGTGCTAGATGATGAGTATACAAGCTCCATGGGGTCCAAGTTTCCAGTGCGGTGGTCTCCTCCTGAAGTGCTGCTGTACAGCAAGTTCAGCAGCAAGTCTGATGTCTGGTCCTTTGGTAAGGGCACGGCATTGATGGTTTGGAGGCTGGGAACTCCTCTGCAAACCAGGCACAGGTGCTCCAATGCCATGAGCTCTCCCTGCTGTTCCCCCCAACAGGCGTCCTGATGTGGGAGGTTTACTCCCTGGGGAAGATGCCTTACGAGAGGTTTAATAACAGCGAGACAACCGAGCACGTCATCCAAGGCCTGCGCCTGTACCGGCCGCAGGCGGCCTCGGAGCGGGTCTACGCCATCATGTACAGCTGCTGGCATGAGGTCAGTGTCTTTCACCCCCGGTGACACCTCCAGCCACCCTGGCAGGTGACAGGGCTCTCCTGGGCACGGCTGGGGCAGACACGGGCTCCAGCCAGGCTCCCCTCTCACCCCACAGAAGCCTGAGGAGCGCCCCACCTTCACCACGCTGCTGGCCGGCATCCTGGACATCGCTGATGAGGAGTGCTGACCGCGGGTACTGCCCGCTGAGCCCTGCCCAGCGCTGACCCCTGCCCAGAGCTGAGCCCTGCCCCGCGGGACACACCCGCACACCGGGCGGTACCGCGGCACGGCTGGCACGGACACGGCACGGGTGTGCAAGAGCCCGCAGGACCCTCACAGCTGCGCCCGCAGGTCCAGCACAGCTCCATGGAGCTCCATGCTCAGAGCTGCATTGCATCCCCGGAACTCCATCAGCGCCCTGGAGCTCCATCACATCCCTGGAACTCCATATCCCTGGAGCTCCATTACATGCTCGGAGCTCCATCACATCCCTGGAGCTCCATCAGCACCCTGGAGCTCCATCACATGCTCAGAGCTCCATCACTGCCC
The DNA here is from genome assembly GCA_013398615.1 of Brachypodius melanocephalos. Classification (NCBI taxonomy): domain Eukaryota; kingdom Metazoa; phylum Chordata; class Aves; order Passeriformes; family Pycnonotidae; genus Brachypodius; species Brachypodius melanocephalos. The sequence continues at coordinate 1,110,919 of VZSR01002045.1, forward strand.
TGGAACTCCATCGCATCCTCGGATCTCCAACGCATCCCCGGAGTTCCATCATCACCCTGGAGCTCCATCATATCCCTGGGACTCCATCACTGCCCCGGAGCTCCATCACATCCCTGGAACTCCATCGCATCCCCGGAGAGCCATCACTGCCCCGGAGCTCTATCACATGCCTCAGAACTCCATCATATCCCTGGAATTCCATCACCGCCCCGGGGCTCCGCCACACCCCGGAGCTCCATCACACCCCGAAACTCCATCACCGCCCCGGAGCCCCATCACTGCCCCGGAAGCCCCATCACCGCCCCGGGGCTCCAGCACACCCCGAAGCCCCATCACCGCCCCGGGGCTCCAGCACACCCCGGGACGCTCCGCTCCCGCTCCCGATGCGGTCCGGGACAATAAAACGGTTCCACGGCCTCCGGGGCTGCGGCCGCTCCGCCCGGCCGGCAGGGGGCGCGCGGCGGGCGGGCGCGCAGGCGCGGCGCGGGCGGAAGGGGCGGGCGCGGCACCGGCGGCACGTGAAGGTCGCGGCGCGGCGGCACCGGGAGGGACCGGGGCACACCGGGAGCGCCATGGACGCGCCGTCCGCCGCCGGGCTGGGCGGGGCCGACCCCCAGCTCCAGCGCTTCATCGAGGTGGAGACGCAGAAGCAGCGCTTCCAGCAGCTGGTGCACCAGATGACCGAGCTCTGCTGGGTACGGGCGGCGGGCAGGGCCGTCGGCTCCGGTGACCCGGTCGCGATGGTGGGGCAAGGCGGGCTGGGAGGCCGCGCAGACCTTTGTCCCCGGGGGGAGGAGGCTGATGGGGCCAAAATGGAGCCGCCGTGGGAGCAGCCCCAGCTCCGGTGAGCACAGAGCGGGAGGGGGCGGCTCTCCGGGGACGGCGGGGCGGGGAGAGCCACGCGTGGGGAGGGCTCAGATGCGCCCGAGGAGTTGAGGGTCCCGGGAGGACCGGGATCCCGAGGTGGGGGGAGCGTGTCCGAGGGCTGGAGAAGCCCAGAGGCACCTGGGGTGGGTGGAGGGGTCGGGCTGCGGGACCAACGGGACCCCGCTGTGTGCAGGAGAAATGCATGGACAAGCCGGGCCCCAAGCTGGACAGCCGGGCTGAGACGTGCTTCGTGAACTGCGTGGAGCGCTTCATCGACACGAGCCAGTTCATCCTGAACCGGCTGGAGCAGACGCAGAAGTCCAAGTCGGCCTTTTCGGAGAGCCTGTCCGACTGAGCCGGACCCAGCCCCCGCCAGGCCAGGCCCTCGCCCATGCCCACTCCTGGTCACTCCGCTGCCCGAAGGAGCCAGGATCAGCTCGGGGGGGTGGTTAGGATTTAATTAAATGCCAGTCTCGGGGAAGCTGCAGCCAGATGAGAGCCCACCACAGACACGAGGACGCTCCACGTCGGGGTGATGTGCTGCTCCCGGCCTCGCGGGCCTGCGGCCACCTTTGTGCCGGGACCCCAGTGCCACACAGGGAACATTTGGAATGTGCCCCCTCGGCTGAGCACAGGGGTGCTGATGATCATTTCATGGATGCTCCCAGCGCTGATGGGAAGCTGGGTTCTGGGTGAGGCCAGCCCGTGGTTGCTGCCTTAAAGAGTGCTGCACAAACCAGCCCTGCTGGGCACATCCTCCCCTGCCCCCGGGCACCATCTGGGACAGGCACCCTGAGCAAGAAGAGCATGTTGGGAACAATGATCATCCCAGGCAGTGCCACTGCTGGAAAATACTCCCAGGCTTCCATAGGTAAATCATTCATATGGCCAAGTGACCAATTTTCACACTGCAGCACAACTCTGTCGATGCTGACTTGCTCCATTAACTGCTTTCCCTGGGTAAATGTAATAAATATTAACTGGGTCAATTTTTAATATGAGATTCTCCTTTTTTCAGATAGACCCCTGCTGAGAATGGAAACTCTGGCCTTCTTGTCACTCCCCCTCCTTCCCAGTGATCCTGTTTATGGCAAAATTAGTAGGAAGGGGGCATAACTGTCTTCTGGCTAGAAGGCCTTTTCTGAATTCTGATTTGTTGCTCAACTAAATTGGTCTCATGAATCAAACTTCTTTCTGGGAGAGGCTGTGCCCTTTCCTGTTCTTCCCCAAAAGGTTAACAGTTCCTGCTGTCCTGGAGAGTCATTTCTTTAGAGAGACTAAATGCAGGGAATAACCAACCAGCTGCTTTATAACCTTGTGCACCTTCACCTGTGGAGGTCCCTGGCAGGAGGCCTGTGGCTGTGTCTTCTGGACCTCTGCCCTCAGGACACAAAGAGGAGCTTCAAACTGGAAAAACAACCAACTACTGATCAGCTCTCTGGGAAGGCAGCAGCATTTCAGCAGCGCTCGTATGCTGCAGGGCTCTGGGAAGCCTGGAGTGACACTGACAGTGGCCTGGAGCTCTACACAGGAGCCTGGTAAAGCAGTTCTGCACACAACCCACTGCAGGGGCTACTGGACAGCGTGGGAGCTCCTAAGGAGGGTGGTTTGTAGCCAGCAGCCTTCCTGGGAACAAACTCAGGATGTGTTTAACAGCTATGCAGTGAGAACACAGCTGTCTAGTTATCTGTCAGAAACTTACCTCAATAGCTAAGGACTAGGTTCCCAGAGTAGGTGATTCCCTCTCCTGTCCTAACTTGAGTTTCTCTAGAGCACTCACAGAGTTCCTCCTGCCCCTGTGATCCTCCATGCCTTCCAGTGTTCCCCCAGCTCTTGGTATAAATGTATCACTCACCACCTGGCAACTGAACAGATCAGTTTTTAATAGAATACAATAGGGAGCTTCATCAACCTGCACAGCAGACACTGCATGAAGAGGCTGGTCCCTCTGTAAGAGCCACAGCAGCATGTGGCAGCACCCCTGAAGTTTCCCAGGTTGGGCTGTATTCTGTTTTTGGATGTGAAACTGTAAATAAATTCTAGCAGAGTGAGCAAAACCAAGTACTTGACAGAGGAATTTTTGCATTAATGCTCTCTGTATGTCACCTTTAAAGCCAGACATCAATTTTCTCTCTGTGTAATCTTAGCACCATGTTAAATCATTTTGTAACTGTTAATTCTGGTTTTAGGAAACAGTGTGAGCCTCCCCAAATGTGTGATCTGCCACAGAGTCAGGGTTAGCACTGTGTTAGTGCCACAGCCGAGGTCTGAGTCCTGACGAGGGCTGATCAATTCTTCACATAAAAAAACAGTGAAGAAGCACAGGATGCCAGGAACTGGGCAGTTCCCTGGGCTCCTGTCTGTAGCCAAAGGAGGCTGCTGGCCCTGTCAGCCTCCTGTCAGCATGGTGTTGCCTGGGGCAGGCAGAGGGTAACTCACAGCTCCTGCAACAGCATGTCCAGTCTTGGCAGCGGGAGCAGGAAGCCAGCAGTTCAGATGCTTCCTCACCTGCTTTCACTTCTCCTCCTCCTCCTCTGTGCTCTGAGAGCCCTTGTCCTCCGAGGGCAGCAGAGGCTGGTGCTGACAGGTCTGATGTCTGTCTGCACTGCTCCAGGGAGGGTGTAGGTCTGCCCTGCCTGGCTGCAGGAAGAGGGGCAGCAGGTTGGGGGTCAAGGGCATGTCCCTGAAGGCGTGCAGGAGGAAGATGCCGGACACGATGGTGAGGAAGCCGCTGATGGAGCCGATGATGTTGTCCAGCACCATGTGCTGCCACTCCTTGAAGAGGATGGCTGAGCACGTCATGACTGCTGTGGTGAACAGCACGTAGTAAATGGGTGTGACCACAGAGGTGCTGAAAATGTCCAGGGCTTTGTTCAGGTAGTTGATCTGGATGCTGATGCAGATCACCAGGCACACCAGGAGCACCCAGCCCAGGGGTTCCTTCAGGACTGGCTTCCCAGAGAACAATTCTTTCAGGGTGATCCCCAGGCCTTTGACACAGGATACAGACAGTGAGCCAATGGCAGAGCAGACCAAAACATAAACCAGGACGTTGCTCTGTCCATAACGGGGTCCAGCCACAAAGATGAGCAGAAGGGAGCTCACCAGGACACACATAGCAAATACAATGAATCCTTGGGGAAAGAAAAATTCAAGAACTCCCATCAGAAAACAGCAGCACCAATGACAGATATGACTGAACAGCAAGTAGAGATGGAGGACAGGTAGGTAACTGCCCCCTCAGCCTTTCTGGCCTCCATCTGAAGGGAACAGGGTTGGAAAGCCTGAGTAAAGCTGCAGAGGCAACAACAGCTCATTACAGTGTGATCACAAGTCAGGCTGTTGGGGATACAGTCTGCTGGGAGGGGCAGGGGCACAGCCAGGCTCCACAGCACTAACAGAGCTGGGGGGCTTTTGACCAGCTCAGCAGGAGGCCCAGGAAGGTGACAGAAGGCTTGGGAAGCCATGGCTGAACTCTGCAGACTGGTGGGATTAAAAGGAAAGTGCCACATCACAGGAATGCCCTGCCAGTGCTCCCCCTACTGAGCAGCAGCATCTGCCTGTTACTCTGCTTTTCTCTTCTCCTGATGCTTCCTTCCTCCATCTCTTTTGGCTTATTCTGCCATTTGTGCTATTGCCTACATCATATCCTTGTGACTTGATTCATCCTCTAACATAAATACCAGGACTACCTGATCTTGGGCATAGCTCCTTGAATTCTTTTGCCTTGAATTCTTCTGCCTGAATTTCCTCCTTTGTCTTCTCTCAGCCACACCACTACCACCCTCCTGTACAGGAATTCCCTCTGCAATTCCTGGCACTGCCACAGGCCAATCCCTTCTGATGACAGCTGCACCTCATTTCCCTGCTCCTCACTTTTTGTATCTGTACCTCATAGACAGTAAAAAAACCAGCCCACTGAGTAACTATTAATGATTCCAGTGGGGTGTGCAGAAAAAGAAATAGCTCAATTACCATCTAGTTCAGTCCTTTCCAACCTATCCAAGTTGTATCCCACCTCCTACTGTGATTAACCTGAAGTGAACAGGTTAATGACAATAGAACTTTTATTTTAGTACCTGGATCTTTCAGCTTCTCTGCCATTGACTCCAGGCTGGAAATCTCTTCTTCCTGTGGAGCATGGATCACCATCACAGTGGAGCCCAGGATGCTCAGGAGGCAACCAATCTTCCCATGAACATTCAGCTGCTCATTCAGGAAGATGGAAGACAGAACTGCACTGAAAAAATGAAAAGGAAAAAAACATCCAAAACCAATTAGGACAAGAAATGGCCACCTGAGGGAAGAGAGCAGAGCAACTGCTTTCATCACTAGGGGCTGGCAGGTGAAGTGAGACTGTTTCTGAGGCTGCTTACCTGACAAGGACACTCAGAGCACCCAGTGGAGTTACCAGTGTTGCAGGAGCAAAGGCATAGGCGGCAAAATTTGCGGCTTCTCCAACTCCCACTGCAAGAGAAACTCCTGTGAGCATCAAAGTGGGAGCAATTCACCATAATATAAGCTTGAGTGTAGTCAGAAAAGCCTCAGGTTTTCCTCCTGAGCATCCTGTTTCTCAGAGGTATGTTGAGCAACCAGGGAAGAACAGCACCAGCAAGGACAAGCAGAAGCCCCACACAGGTTTTCTTGGGAAGGGAAGGCTCAGTGTTACACACAGTGATCCTTGGTCACATGTGCCTCTACAGTGAGCAGCAATCACAGGAAAGCATTTTCATAATTTCCACAAAGCTGAAAGAAATCTGTCCTTTTCCTGGAACAGCTTTTACAGGGTAAAATCAGTTACAGTTCGTTCTTAACATTGAAAAGTGTAAAGTAAAGCTGCTGAAATTACTGTACACGGTGCTGGATGTGCCATTATCCTACATCCTCAGGGCAGGCCACTTCAGAAGCACTTAACCCAACCCAGCTAAACCAGCTCCTCAACTCCTGCTTAGCAGAGAAACCTGATAATGCATGAGACTTTAGTTTAGTTACAAGGAGATCATCATCATCATCAGAAACTTGGATAAAACTCAAGCAGTCAAATAAAAATGGTAATAAAACATGAAAGCGACTGGAAACAACCACAACCAACCACAGTCTTACAAGGGAAGGCTCTGGAGCAACCTAATTGTGGCCTTCCAGTATGCAAAAGAAGCCTACAAGAAAGAGGGAGAGGACTTCTTACAAGGGCATGTAGTGACAGGACAAGGGGGAATAGGTTGAAACTGAAAGGTTTAGATAAGATACCAGGTAGAAATTCTTCCCTGTGAAGGTTGGGAGGCCCTGGCACAGAACGCCCAGAAAGCTGTGACTGCCCCATCCCGGGAAGTGTTAAAGGCCAAGTTGGACAGGGTTTGGAACAACCTGGGATAGTTCCTATGGGAGGGGTTTGGAACGAGAGGATCTTTCAGGTCTCCACCAACCCAAACCATTCTGTGATCGCACGATAAGTTTGCCTTACCACAGCCCGAGCGCGGTACTTACTGCACAGCAGCCCTGCCCACCAAAGCCACTCTCGCAGGTACGCGTGCCCTCCTTGCCCTGAGTGCGGAGGAAACAAACGAGAAACCTCCGATGAAGCCAAACAAAATTCTCGTCAGGACCCTCGGGGGAGGCAGCGGGAGCAGCGCCCCGGGGGCGGCCGTACCTGCCCTGGCGCGGCCGCACAGCCGGAGCAGCCCCTTCTTCTTCAGCACGAAGCTGCCACCGATGAAGGCGCTGGAGGACAGGGCCAGCCCCAGCCCCGCGCCGAACCCGGCCCCCATGGCCACCGGCACCTCCCGGCGGAGCGGGGACGGAGA
>VZSR01002045.1:1117686-1217060 GCA_013398615.1 Brachypodius melanocephalos
AGGGCGGAGCCGGGTGTGAGCGGGACAGGAACGGTGGTGGAAAGGGTATGGAGCGGGACAGGAGCAGGACCGAAAGGAGGGCAGAGCCGGGTGTGAGCGGGACAGGAACGCGGACGGAGCGGAAGGGGCGGTGCGCCGGGCGCGGCTTCCGCAGGGCGGGCGGGGCCGGCACCGGACCGGAGCGGGGCTGGGACAGGCTCCGGCAACCGGCCTGGGCTGCGGTGTCCATGCAGGAGCCTTCCCGAGGTGACGGCGTGTTTGCGGCAGAGCGGGAGCAGGCGGGATGAGCAAGGGCAAGGACGATGCTCCGCATGAGCTGGAGAGCCAGTTCGTGCTGCGGCTGCCGCCGGTGAGAGCTCGGCCCGGGCCCCAGCCAGTCACACCGAGCTCAGCAGTGGGGAAGCTGAGGGTCTGGGAAGGGATGTGGAAGGAGGCCGGGTGCTTTGGGGGCTGCCTAGCCCATTCCCACCCTTTCGAACGGATTTTCCACGGCCTTCCCTAGAGAGGTGCTCCTGCCACTCAGAGCAGGAGATTCAGAGGCAACCTAGAGGGTTTGGAAGGAATTTTCTGTAGGAGTAGAGATTTAACAACTACTATCTCTTTAGTAGCAGTGACTGTAAGTGCCCTTGTTGCTGTTTGTTAGGTGCTTAAAGCTGAGACTTTTTCTGGTGCCCAGGAAACTGGGATGACAGGGTGATAAACTAAAGCACAAGTTCCACCTCACCATGAGGAAGAACTTTCCACTGAGAGTGGCAGAGCACTGAAACAGCTGTCCACGGAGGTTGTGGAATCTCCCTCTCTGGAGACATCCCAAAACCACCTGGATGTGGTCCTGCTTCGGGTGACCCTGCCTTGGCAGAGGGGTTGGACTGCCTGATCTCTTCTTCCAACCCCAGTTATTCTGTGGTTCTGTGAGACTGTGTCCTGCTGAGACCACAAGGGCTTGGGGAGGGGAGCTCTAACAGTGCTGTGGAGCTCTGGCAGGTGTCTCTGTCCCTGTCTCACATCACTGTCACAGCTGTGTCGTGCCAGGGGTATGGAGAGCACTGGGAATAGCAGAGCCATGGGGTTAACGTGTTGGGAGGAGGGTGCAGCTCACCGTGAGTCTTGCAGTTGCTGTCCAGCATGTGGATGGCAGGTGTTTAAAGCTGGGTAGGTTGGGCAGAAGCCTTTGGTAATTCTTGGAGGAAGCACACCCTCTCCTGAAGAATTCCCTTCTCAGGAATATGCCTCGACTGTGCGTCGAGCAGTCCAGTCCGGGAATGTCAACCTGAAGGACAGACTCACCATTGAGCTGCACGGTGAGTGAGCAGGACCAGGCTCACAGGTGGAGCTGTGCCACTTGCATGTGTTGTCCTGTGAAGTTCCTGCAGCTCAGGGCTGTATTGCTGTTGAGCCCCAGCACTGAGCTGTCCCCTGGTTCTCCCCAGCGGACGGACGCCATGGCATTGTCCGTGTGGACCGGGTGCCGCTGGCAGCCAAGCTGGTGGATCTGCCCTGCATCATCGAGAGCTTGAAAACCATTGACAAGAAAACCTTCTACAAGACAGCGGATATTTGCCAGGTATGAGCTGTCCTTCTTGCCTGCAGCAACAGCTAAGTTCATTGCTCCCCTCTCCAGGAAAACCCTTGTACACTTTGGCAACTGGACACCCATTATAACATACCCAATTCCTGTATCTCACAATATTAGCAGTTTAAAATTCCCCATTCTCCTTGGTGTTCAGAAACCTCATTCCTGAAGTGTGAAATGTGATTGTCCTTGTGACAGCTTAACTGCTGCTGTATCCAACTGAGCTGGGGGCGCAGCTGTGTTTCCCACACCCTGTTCCCCTGAATCCCTTTGGCTCACAACACACCGTGGGCAGTCATTGTTCCTTCACATCCTTGCGTTCATGTGGGGATTCCAGATGCTTGTTTGCACTGTGGATGGTGATCTCTACCCGCCTTTGGAAGAACAAACTGTGACCACTGACCCCAAGGCAAACAAGAAGAAGGACAAGGACAGAGAGAAGAAATTCATATGGAACCACGGCAGTGAGTAGAGGCTGTGCCAAGCCCCTCCACCCCAGCACCCCACATCTGAGCCGGGTGCTCACAGCTGCCACATGCTGGCAGTGCTGCTGCTCCTTTCCGTGGTTCTCTCTGTTGCAGGAGGGATCTTCTCCCTTCTGACACATGCTTCTCTCACTGGGCCGTCTGCCTGACACATGAAATCTGTTTCCTCTGTCACAGTCACTCTTCCTCTGAAAAATGTACGGAAGCGGCGATTCCGGAAGACAGCTAAGAAGAAGGTGAGCTGCTTCTCACCCAGATGCAGATGAAATACCCAAGGGCTAGGAGGGCAGAGAAATTAGAGCTGTAACTGTGATTGGTCCAGTAGTCATGTGTTTCATTAACAATGGTTCACTTTTCCTTGCCCAAGATGAGGGTGAGAGTAGGATAGTAGATTTAAACACTTCTTTGGGTGGTTCCTCTGTATTTCCCAAGATACTCCTGAGGGGAAAATCCTCTGTGCAGAGTACTGCTTGACCTGTGGCTGCCTTGCCACACCACATCTCTTCCTGCTCGTAGAGAAGAAAGGAAGAAAGACTTGCATGGAAATGAGGCTTCACTCATTCCTGCTTTCCCAGCTTAAATCTTCTCTGTATGCATGGCCCATTCCCTTCCCCAAATAGTACCACTGTAATTTCAGCCGGGGGAGTGACAACAGATGGAGCTCAGAGACTGTCTCTGTGCATATGCACAAGCCAGGCAAGGTGTTGGGGAGATGCAGCACCCTGAGGCTGGGAAGACTTGTTCTTCTCTCCTTTGCAGTTTCTGGGAACAGGGTTGAGTGTGATTTTGCATGACATTTGGGAAACAAATTACTTGAGACATTCTTGTAGCCCACAGGAGAGATTTGATATCACTGCAGTAAAATTCCTGACTAATTTAAAAATGAAAATTGGAGCCTTCGTTTGAGTGGGATGGGAAGGAGTTGAGCTGAGTTGACTTGAGTTGAGTTGAGTTGACCATCAAGGACTTTCAAATATAAGCAGAAAAGTGAGAGCACTCAACGTACCAAGGTACAAAAAAGATGAATTGTTTTTGGGGAGGGTGCATAAATTACTTCACAGCTAAATATGAGCAAATTCTGAGCAGAAAGCAAAAGATAAGAAAGCCTTGAAACAGTGCTTTATCCAGAGGTGGAGGCTTGTAGTTGGCCAGCACCAGCAGCAGGCACAAGGCAGTTAACAGTGTCTGTGTTCTCTCTCTCCTCTCTGGCCCAGTATATTGAATCTCCTGATGTGGAAAAGGAGGTGAAGCGTCTCCTGAGCACTGATGCTGAGGCTGTCAGTGTCCGTATCCTTTCAGTGGGAAAAAAAGCTCCAAGAGTAGGACTGGACATTGTGTGACCTGGGGGTTCTGGAAGGAAAAAGCTGAGCTTTGCATGGGTGTGGGACACTGGGAGATAAACCCAGAGGCACTGAAGTCTTGGAGCTTCATCTTTGCCTTGTTCAAAGCTTAGTGTTTCCTCAAGGTGACCTTTCTTGTGGGCTGTGCAGTTGTACTGAGAGGGAACTGAAATAGTAGAGGAGAAGTCATCAGAAAGGAAGTCTGGGATGTTTCATCGTGGGTATCCATAGGTACAAGGCCAGACTGGTTGGAGTGGTAGTGATCTGCCATTTTTAGCCTCTTCCATCACAACTGCATCTTCCAAGCTCCTCTTTTTTTCCCTTGACTCACCTGTTCCTGCTGTCAGGCTGGGAAGTCATTGCTGAAGATGAAACAAAAGAAGTGGACAACCACGGTTCACTCACCAGCCTGGACATCTCCTCCCCAGGGATGTCAGGGCATAAACAAGGCCATGGCTCCTCAGGTGCAGTGGGGAAGGCTGTTTTATTTCTAACTGTGGTCCCTGGCAGGTCATCAGCTGTGTTTTAACACTTTTGCCCCCACCTAGAACATGATGAACTGCGGGAGATATTTAATGATATCAGCAGCAGCAGTGAGGATGAAGATGAGAGGGATCATCACGATGATGAAGATCTGAACATCATGGACACTGAGGAAGACTTGGAGAGACAGCTGCAGGACAAGCTGAATGAGTCTGATGGGCAGCAGCAGGAGAATGAGGGGTCCAACCAGATTGGTGAGTGGGCAGCAGAGCATGGCAGAATTGTTGGGATGCCAGGCAGGCTGTTCTCCCCAGCTCTGCTGCTGCTCTGGGTCTGAGCTCACTCTCCCTTCCAGCCATGGGCATCCAGAAACAGATTGACAACCTGAAAAGTAAACTCCAGGAAACTCAAGACAGGAGGAAGCGCCAAGAAGATCTTATCATGAAAGTGGAGAACCTTGCCCTCAAGGTGAGAGCTCTCCTGGGGTCTCTTCAAACCTGTTTAACACTAGCTGATCCAGCAGGCTGATCTGGAGCAGCCAGGAGCCTTTGCCTGCTGGGTTAAAAATAGCTATGGTGTGGCCCTACACAGTCCAGAATTTCCCCTTGGAGGCAAAATAACCTGTGAAACTGGAGGAGGCACGTCAGTGCACCATTTGACACGCTGTAGCAGCACCCATTCTGTTGAGAACACACTGGTAACTCTGGTGTCCATGTTGTATCTGCAGACCCGTCTCCAGGCCGTGCTGGATGAGTTCAAGCAGCAGGAAGAGCGAGAGAAGCAGCAGGTGAGGAACCTCCCACAGTGGAGTGGGAGGTACTGGGGCACAGCACTGTTCTAGGCTTGGCCTGACAGAATTCCTGGAATCTTCTGGCACAGCAGCTGCTGTGGGCTCCAGTGTTACAGGTCAGGTGGGGCTGTACCTCATCTAGTTGCATGGAGCCTCCCAAGGCAGAAAGAGATACAAAGAGTAGGGTTGACTTCTGGAGGAGCCAAAACATGTTCAGTCAGCAGTCCAGAGCTGCCAGGATTTCTGCCTGGGGTAAAACACAATACAGAAACCTGTTAGCACCCATGTATGAGGAAGGCAGTGGCTGTAGGGTTATGGCAGATTTCCTGCTGGGCAGCTCTGTTCCAGCCAGGTAGCAAGACAGGAGGTTCTCACTCTCAGATCCCTGTGGGCAGTGCCAGTTCTGTCCCAGAGGAGCCCAAGCACAGCTCCAGGCCACACTCAGAGAGAGCAGCCACTGGTGTGGGCGGAAGATGTGCAAGAACACAAAAGTGCTGGGGCTCTCTGGGGTCCCAGATGTGTCTTACTGTAGTGTCTCACTCCCTCTTCCCAGATGGCATCCCTGCAGGAGCAGCTGGAGTCCCTCATGGAGAAGTGAGCAGGGGGCCTGGGTCTTCATGAGCAGAGCTGGAAGTGGTGGTCACCTGCCACACTGAAGTCTTTGCTTTAGTCACACACTTCTGCTGCCACGTGTGCTGCTGGGCAGTGGTAGAGGGTCCATGTCCAGAGCTGATTGCACATCCACTGTTCTGAGTTTGGCTGGTGGAACTAAAGAACTGGCCTGTGCCTGTGAGAGCAACCAGAACAACAGATTTACTGTAAATAGTCAGCATTGGCCTCCTTGGCACAGCACACTGCTGGTTTCTGCATCTTACTGAGCCTTGGGCTTGGTGGGCTGTGGCCTGGTAAGAGTTTGTTCTTGTGTTTGAGGAATGCTTGTATCTGCAAACCAAACTCAATAAAGTTTCTTTTCAACCCTGGACTGTTCCTTCATGGTCTCCCAACCACACAGCCCCTGGCAGGGAGCCATGCCTGGGCACCTCTGGTGGGGCACTGCTGGGCTCCTTCCCCAAAGTGCTCTTGGTGGAGCTGGGTCAAAAGTGCTGTCACTGGGTGGGAGGAACGAGGCCCTCCTGATCAGGGAGTTCCTCTAATTCCTCATAGACTATGCAAGCAAATCCCAGATTAACCTGGCAGGGTGGGAAGAGGATTAGAAGGGCGGTTACAGAAAGCAACAGAGGACACCGGGGGCTTCAAGTGCGTGCTAGGGGAGGACACCTCTCTCACAACCCCAGGGCAGGGGAAGAAGGCTCTGCCCTCAGCACAGAAAGGGAAAAGTCAGCAGGAACCCTGGAAGACAATGTGTATGTCCGGATAGTCAAGGAAGAGACACCTAAGGAAGACGTGGAGCTCTGGAAGGGCCAGAGTGTGCTGGGGTGTGTGTGATCTGTGAGCAACCATGGAAGAAACCTACCTGCTGAACGTGGAAGGGGTCAAAAAGAAGATTCTGCACGGAGGCCAAGGGGAGCTGCCCAAGTTGCAGGATGGGAGCAAGGTAAACTGTCTGGGTTGTTCCTCCAGAGCCCTGGGAGAGGGAGTGGGTCTGACATCCCTGCCCATTATGCTTCACAAGCCCAGCTCCAGGTCTGGGGAAGAGTGAGAGCCCTCACAACAGGGGTGCAGGAGGGGCTGGTTTGGGCACAGGCAGAGACATTTCTCACGGGGACAGCTGGCAGTGCCCACAGCCTCACCTTGCCCTGGGCTTGTGACACCTCCTCCCCCTGGCACCGTTAGAGCTCAGCAGCCCTGGTGGAGTAGATGAAACCTGCCATTCCTGCCATATGCCAAGCAGGAGTGAGATGTGGCAATGGGTGTTCCTGGGAGATTCCCCAGCCTCTGATCACTGTGGGTTCCACCAGGTGCACACTGGGAGAGCACTGGGTTATAAAGGGGGATCCATAGGGAGAAGCAGGCTATGGCATGGATGGATGTTAAGACATTCGACCATCTGCTTGCTGTCTCAAGTGGGCAAGAGGCACAATCCCCTGCTGTGGAGGGAGAGCTGCCAGTCAGATCAGCAATGCTGGGAGCAGGTTTGACCCCACAGCTGAGGTCATGGTGGCTGCTGAGGGCAGTCTCACTGCTGGGCTCTCTCTGGGGCAGTTCACCTTCCACTTCCAGACGCTGAAGGATGACTTTGAGCGCACGGTGATCGATGACAGCCGGGAAGCTGGCATGCCCATGGAGATCATCGTGGGCAAGATGTTCAAGCTGGAGATCTGGGAGACGCTGCTCAGCTCCATGAGGATTGGGGAGGTGGCAGAGTTCTGGTGCGACACCATTGTGAGTGAGGGGCCCAGAGATGCCCACTTCCCTCCTTCCTGCAGAGCCAGGACACAGCACCGTGCATCTCAGAGATGCTCTGGCCTCGTCTGGTGCAAACACAGGCTGTCATTCGGCCTCAGCACCACGGGGGCTGCCCCAGATGAGGGGGTGCAGACAGCCCCCAAGGCTGAGCAGGGTGCTCCCCTCTTGCAGCACACAGGCATGTATGCCCTGGTCTCCAGGGGCATGAGGAGGATTGCCGAGGGACGGGACCCCCTGGAAGGCCAGAAGCACCGCTGCGGCATGGGCAACATGTTTGACTACCACAGCACGGGCTACGATGACCTGGACGAGCTGCAGAGGACGCCACAGCCCCTCATCTTCATCATGGAGCTGTTCCGGGTAAGGGGGATGGCGGGGATGGCTGCCAGAGCAGGAACAGCTAGCACAGGCCACTCAAATCATCCTGCTTGTGCAGGTGGAGGACCCCTCAGCTTACAAACGTGACACCTGGGCCATGAGCAAGGAGGAGAAGCTGGCAGCAGTGCCTGTGCTGCACAGCGAGGGCAACCGCCTCGTGCTGCGCAGGGAGTTCGCACAGGCGGCGGCCAAGTACCAGGAGGCTGTCATCTGCCTCAGGAACCTGCAGGCCAAGGTGAGCAGCACCAACACCTCCCCAGCCCTGCCTGGGTCACCCCTCAAAGTGCCTGGGGTGCCTGGGAGGGGATGGACTCAGCCATGAGGTGCTCGTGGTTGCTGGTGGGGCAGGAGAAGCCGTGGGAGGATGGCTGGCTGAAGCTGGAGAGCCTGGTCACGCCGCTGGTGCTCAACTACTGCCAGTGCCAGCTGGAGCTCGGCGAGTACTACGAGGTGTTGGAGCACACCACGGAGCTTCTCCAGAAGCACAATGGTACCTGTGCCCTGCATCCCACCCCTGCTGTGCCCGTGGCTCCCAGGGACTCCCTCCTCTGACTCCCCAGTCCGTGACAATGCTCATCCTGTGTCCCTCTGCCTGTGACAGTACCTGTGTCATCTGGATCCCTATTTCCCAGTTTCCCCTGCCCACAATGTTCCCCCCACCCACCACACCATAGTTCCCCTTTCCATGATGATCCCTGCACTCCCTGTGCCCTGCTGCCTGCAGTGGCAGTGCACAGCCCAGCTCTCCCTGCCCTCCCTACAGGTGTGTCCACCCCACTGCCTCATGTGCTCCGTGTCCTCTGGTCCCCAGGGTCCCCAGCTCCTGTGGCTGGTGGCCCTGAGCTGCAGGACCCCCAGTGAGGGCTCTTCTCTCCTGGCAGACAATGCCAAGGCCTATTTCAAGCGGGCAAAGGCGCACGCTGCAGTGTGGAACGAGAGGGAGGCGCGGGAGGATTTCCAGCGCGTGGCTCACCTCGACCCCTCCATGGCGGCTGCCGTGAAGAAGGAGCTGAAGCAACTGGGGGAGAGGATGAGGAAGAAGCACGTGGAGGATCGGAAGCGCTACCAGGGGCTCTTCCAGTCCTCCCAGGGTCTGAAGGGACGTGAGGAGAGGGAGAGCAGAGAGGTGGGTGATGGGGCACCTCAGGGTGAGCCTGGGGTCCGGGAGACCCCTGGGCAGGGGGAGCAGGGTGCTGAGACTGAAGTAGCAGAACAACCCAGGGCCCCCCAGGCAGAACAAGGGACCCCCAGGGCTGGGGGTGAAGGGGCAGCACCAGGAAGAGAAGAAACCCGGGGAGAGCCTGTGGGAGAAGAGGTGGAAGGGAGGGATGGGACAGCAGTGGGGGAAGAAGTAAACTTGGGCACCTGTGGGGCAAAGCCAGAGAGCCTGGAAACAGAGGAGGAAGATGAGAAAGAGGAGGAGAGGGAAGAGGAAGAAGAGGAGGGGGAACAGGAGAAGAAAGAGGAAGAAAAGGAAGAAAACGAGAGCAAAGAGGAAAAGGTGGAGAGGGAGGCAGAGGAAGAAGATGGAAAATTGGAGGAGGAGAAGGAGGAGAAGGTAGACAAGGAAGAAAAGGAAGACAAAAGGGAGAGGGAGGAGAAGATGGAGAGCGGAGCAGAAGAAGATGAGAAATTAAAAGAGAGTGAAGAAGTAGAGAAGGAAGAAGAAAAGGAAGAAAAGGAAGAAAAGGAAGAAAAGGAAGAAGAAAAGCAAGAAGAAAAGGAAGAAGAAAAGGAGAGGGAGGAGAAGGCAGTAATGAAAGGGAAAGTAGAGAAGGACAAAGAGAAAGAGTCAGAAATAGAAAATCCTGACGCAGGGCAATGTGGGACAAGAGGGGAGACAAAAGCAGCAGGGCCAGTGCAGGGGTTGGAGCAAGGAGCCAGTGGAGCAGAGGGAGCTGGCACAAAGAGAGCCCCACATCTGGGACCTCCAGCTGAGGGGGGCCCAGGGCTGGAGGATAAAACATCTGGAGAGGCTCTGCAAGAGGTGAGCTACAGGGAGCAGGGAGCAGGCAGTGGACAAGAAAATGCTGGGGAAGACAACATGCCCCCCGAGAGCTTCACCCCTGGGGAGAGTGAGGAGCTGGGCAGAGGGGCAAAAACAGCAGCCAGAGAAGGGGGTGCTGCACCCCAGGAGCAGCCCAGCAAAGAGCAGGGCCATGACCAGCCCTGCTCGGGGGAACAGCTGCCAGGCCACTGACACAGAGCTCCTGTACCCTGAGAGAGAGCCCCGGGGCTGCGGGCTGACCCAGCAGTGACAGAGAACAATGCTGTCCTCACCCTGCCCTGCTGTGCAGCACCACCCCTGCCCCGGCTCACTGGCTCCAGAGCCTTTCACTGGGCGCCACCGAGCTTTGCTGGCTGAGAAATAAAAGCTCTTCCCTGGCACCCTGGGCTGGGTTTGTTCCTGAACGTGAGCAGCTTCCCTGAGGGCATCCCACACCTCCCGCCTTGCCCTGGAGCCCACGGAACAGGGATGGGGCACTTTGTGCTGCTCTCTGCTTAAGGGGGCTGCATTTCACCCCCCTCAAGCTCCTGAATCTCTCCTGCATGAGTGCCCCCCAAACTTCCCTGCAGTGGCACCGTGTCAGGCTCTTTCCCAGCACTGCCAGCCCTTCCAGGCAGGGGCGAGAGCAGGTCCTGCCCAAAAATTGTCTGTCCTGGGCAGGCTCCACCATCAGCCAAGCCTGGGCAGTGGAGAGAGCCCGAGAGCTCCTAACCCTGAACGATTTTCCATCTGAATCCCTTATCGTGCCACAAAGGCACAGCAAATATGGGCAGCACTTGGGACTGAGGCACCCAGACACCCCTGGGCACTGAAAACTTTGTGGAGCTCCAGAGAGAAAGGAGGGAGAGGAGTGCCTTGCCTGCCCAGCATCCCACTGCTCTCTACCTCCTGCCTGGGGCTGAAGGGTTTCCTACAGCCAGAGTTCCAGGGTGACAAAGAGGGACTGTCCCCACACAGCCCCTGTTCCCCACCTGAGGCAGCCACAGGGCCCCAACAGACCCTGCTGGATGGAGATGGTGAGGGGGGACACATCTGTGTCTGGGGATCCTGGGGCTCTTCTCAAGTGGTGTGGGCAGCCAGGGTGACAGTGCAGGCTGTGTGCCAGCAGCCCTGCAGAGCAGTGCCAGGATGGCACAGCAACAGCAGCTGACTCAGCCGAGACACACAGATAGAAAAGGCCAGAGCACTGATCCAGGTCTCAGTATAAATACAAATTTATTCTCTTTCCAGAGATGCCACAAAGCAGTGAGGACAGCAGCACCACAGTGCATGGTTACCAGAGCATTAGCCAGCCTGCTCCCCTCCCTGACACATCCAGGCTCCCAAACACAGCCCAAGCACCCACCCTGGCCACCTCTGCTCCCCACACTGGCACTGGGACCAGCAGCTCTGCCCTCATCCTGCCCGTTTTCTCCCCACAGTGCCCCCCAAGGCTGGATACCCCTGACCACACCCTCAGGCCAAGCCTCACTCTGCTGCTCCCCACGCTGCTCCCATGCTGCCCCTGGGATAACAGAGGGGTCCAGCTGGGTCTCACAGGCTGGCCTGTGGCCCCTCTCACTGCAGTCTGACACAGCATGCCCAAAGCCACCCTAATGCCACCACACTGCCCTCCTGCCACTCACCTGGCTGGGACAGGGCACAGCAAGGACAGCCACCCACGCTCTGCCAGCAGACAGTGGAGCACAAAGCGCTGAACACCCGTTTGTAAGGTTCACACCGCCTTGCCCTTGGTGTGGGCACTGCTCCTCACCTCTGCCAACAGCCCAGAGCCAAGCCCACAGCCCTGACACCCTGCCCTGGTCACAACCCCCCCGGGCAGTTCAGCACCGTGTCCTGTCCCAGCCAGCAACAACAGCCCTGGCTCTGTCCTTGCAAGCCCTGTTTAAATCGGATCTTTCACCCCAGTGTGCAGCCTTGCCCTGCTTTGAGCGCTCGAGCCTCTCTCCACAACCTCTCCAGAGCACCAGGGCCATCTCAGCCCCCTGCAGCACCTGACTCTGCCTTTCTCGACATAACACAGCCCAAGACAGCCAGCCCGAGGGACCCCTGGGGACCAGGAGCCACCAGCCCCAAGCTGCCCTGCCAGCTGTCAGAGCAGCCTCCCTGCCCTGCCCCATGGACCTGCTTCCAACGAGAGCCTCCAGCCCCACAGCTCAACTCAAATCTGGGGACAGCAGCAGGGCAGCTGCTCCCTGGGGACAGCAAGGAGGGGCCCTGCCTGTCCTGCTGCCCACCCACACTGCCATTAGACCAAGGTGAGCTCAGGGCTGGAGTATGGCTGGAGAAACCCTTCCCTGCAGGAGCTGAGGGATGGAGCTGGGTCTGTGCAGGACAGGCTCTCTGAGCCATGGCAAAGGCACAGATCCCCAGGAAACCAGGCAGGATGAAGTGCCTGCTGTGAGTCCAGCCCTCACTGAGCTCCTTCAGCAGCCCTGCAAGGCAACAGGGAAGGTGCTGGTTCCCCTGGGAGCAGGAGCTGGGCTGGTCTGAAAGTGAAGGGCAGCTACACCGAAGGTATTAGAGTTTAATAGAGTGAGTCCATGAGAGTATTTAAGTACAGTATATATAGATATATAATATATAGAAATATATGCAAATTGAACAATAAGGCTCTGTTATAAAGACCCTCTCAATATAAGGCTACTAGCTGGGCTGAAGCTCTAACATGGACTCAATCCCTACTCCATAAACCTCACAGACTCTCTCCTGGTGGTATGTGCCTGGCTGGCTGCAGAGCCTTGGGTGGCAGAGTTCAAACCATAAGGCTGGCAGCTGGTTACTGTTATAAAGAGTTATTTTAAAAATTGTGTGGCTCCAGGAGTGTTTTGGTACCCACAAACCTGGAGGCTCCTGGACAGCAATGAAGAGTGGGGTGCTGAGCTCTGCATCCCCCAAGGGCTACAGGCAAAGGCAGCAGCCCGTGGGTGCCAGGGGAGGCAGGCAGTTTTCATGGCTTCAGTTCTTTCTTCTGAACCATCCCACCCAGGCTTGGACACTCTGGCTGAGTGACCAAACCTCCTGGGGAGCCCACAGTCCCACTCCTGCATGCCCTATGTTCCCCTGAGTTCTTCTGGAGCTGGCAAGCATCCTGCACCACCAGCTCGGAGGGAGTCTGTGTGAGGTCTGCTGCAGCACAGGGAGCATGGCAGGGAGAGAGGGGGAGGAAAGCAGCCAGGTAGCTGGTTAGGAAAAGCCTCTGGCTCACAGGAGCTGTTAGATAAGGGAGGTCATACCTGAAAGAGAAATAGATAGGTCAGGAAAACAGGAGCCACCTGGTTAGAAGGAGGCTGCTGCAGAGGCTGGAGGATCCTGCTCAGGGATGGCAGAAAGTGGGCAAGAGTCTGCATGGGCAGACCACCACTGATGTTAGTGCTGGCACCAAGCAATGCCTCCCTCTGGCAGCCTGGGCAAGAGACCAAGTGCTGCTCCTGCACTGGAGCACAGAGGGAAAGAGCAAAATGACCAACACCAAAACCCACTGAGTGAGTGGATTGTCATCCACACACATCCCCCAGTCTCCATCCCTGCTGGGAAGAGCTGTCCATAAGCACCAGGAGAGCCTGCACCATTGCTTTCATCTCACCAGGCTACTGGGCCCTCAGCCTCTCCTGCAGAGGGCTCTGGACAGGGATGGAGCCAGGAGCTGGCTCAATGCTGTTGCTGCAAGTTGGTGCTGGCAGATCTGTCCATCCTCAGTGGCAGCCCCACGGGGTGCAGGGTCCTGAGCAGGGCAGGAGGCTGCCTGGCAGCTCATCACAGGGATCTGTTTGGTCTGTGCTCTTGGCAGCTCTGATCACCTCTCCTTGCAGGTGTGAAGCCTCCTCCTCCTCCTCCTCCTCCTCTGTTCCCAGGCCATGCACCCATCCCAGCGGCACTGCAGCAGCAAAGCTCTTGGCTGAAGCACTGCAGGTCATCAGCTGTCACAGGGAAGCTGGGATGGGGACAAGGCTCTGTGGGGAAAACCTCACCTGAGGGAGCAGTGAGAGAGGAGGATTCCACTCAAGTACCTCGAGAGCTGGGGAAGGCGCTCCGCAGCTTCTCCATGATGTCCTCCAGGCACATGCTGACTTCCTGGGTTTTGGCTTCCACCTCATCTGCAGTGGGAAGGAGGGCAGGTGGGTATGGAAAGGCTCTCTGGACATCCAGATGGCAGGGTGCAGGCAGCTTCCTGCAGCATGGGAACAAGGGAGCAGGGCCAGGAGCTCAGCCCGAGCCCAAACCTCACCTGCAGTTTCAGTGTCAGGGGTGTTGTGCTCTTTCTCCTTGGCCTGGCTGCTTTCTGACTGATGTGGAGACGAAGCCAAGGAAGAGGCTGCTGAACCATTGCCTTCTGACTCTGCTGGAGGCTGGAGTGAGCAGCGTTCTTGAGAGAAGCTTGTCACGATCCTCCATCTTCGGCTTCCCCTGCTCTGCCCATCCCCTCTGTGCCACTGTCACAGCTCTGCTGTGGCAAAGCCCACCCCATCCTCTGAGCTTACCTGCAGCAGCAGCTCCCTCAGCCTGTGCAGCTGTGACTCCAGCTGCTTGTTGTGGTCCTCCAGGATCTGCATCCGTGTCTCCAGGCGGCTCTTGTGCTGCCGCAGGATTCGCGCCTCTGCCAGCAGCTCATCGTTACGAGGGTCTTGCACCGACTCAGGAGAGCCTGCAGCCAAGGTTGGGGACTCCACTGCCTCATCATGCTGCCACTTCAAACGTCTCAGCTCTCCCTGGAGGATCCTGCAGGACAGCCCAGGTCAGCATCCCCTCAGTCCTTCCTGGAGATTGCTGGAAACACCAGCTGGGAGCTGCACACTGGGGATGGCCCACGACTCCAAGCTTTGCCATTTGTGAAGCCTAAGGGCCAGGATGCTGCACTGCAGAGTAGCCTGTCTGTGGTTCTGCCCCACACAGGGGGTTCACAGATATGCAACCACTTTCCAAGAGGCTGAAAACAAGGGCAGGGAAAGCATCACCTCCTCCTGAGCTGGTGTTCCCTGCCTAGAGCCTCACCCTGTGTGCTCCAGAGCAGCAACACCACCGTTCATGAGGGGCTCAGGGACAAGAAAGACAGAGTGCCCTGGGCTCACTTCAACCTGTTTGGGGTTCAGGAGGGAATAGTTTCTGCGGATGTAGGAAGGAATATTTTGGGGAACAGAGTCATCTCCCTTCCTTGGAGTGCATACCCTCAATGAGTTTTAGTGCTCAGCTTAGACATCCTCCAAAACTGCCCTCTCAGCATCTGCAATCCCAAAACTGTCCTCTCAGCATCTGCAATCCCCACCTCCAGACCCAGCAGCACCCCCTGGCTCCTCTCTGAGCCCTCCAAGGCTTCTGCAGCCCTTTCCCCCCTATCAGGCTATAAGCCCCACTTTCAGATTTGCCCATGTCTCTACCTGTTTTCATCCTCCAAGTGGGCCAGGACTCTCTCCAGCTCTCCCTTGTCATCCATGTTGAGGCTTCCTGGAACTTGCTGGCTGCCCCCAGGCTCTCTGTCAGTGATGGGGCTGGAATGGCGCAGCAGGTACTGGTCCTCATCCCTGTTCCAGCAGGTGGAGAAACACCTTAATTGGGAAAATCATGGGATTTGTGTGCCCTTGGGGAAGGGCAGCATGGAGGGAGGCAGGTTCAGAGGGGAGCTCCTGAAGGAGCTCAGCATCCCTGGTAGCTGGGGCTAGAGCCCCAGAGCCTCTCACTCAGTGGGACTGGGAAGGAAAGCATTTCTGTACCCTGGCTAGGCATGGATAGAGCCACAGGAGCCCTGACCCATCAGGAAGTGAGGAGAAGAAAAAGGAGAACTCACAGGCTGTCATCAGGGGACAGGCTATCACTGAAGAAGGAACAACTCTGGCTTTCCATCTCTGCAAGCCTGGAGGGAAGAGAAAAATGTTGAGGTATGGTCAGAGACACCCTAAATGTCTGCTCAGTGCACTCTACTTGCAGCAGCCCCTGCAAGACTCCTCTCTGGCCTGCACCAGTCTGCCCCTCTGCACAGGCTCTAGAGAGTTCTGCCTTTTTAAAAACCAAAATACACTGCTGCTCTGGGTGTAAGTCTCTAGAATAAAGAGCTGCTGCTGTGCAGTCGGCTCAGCCTCCTCTCTCACAAGCAAAGGAAAGGGCTGTAAGAATTCCAGCTCCAGCCTGGGACCTGAGCTACAAGTAGAGGCTCCTGTGGGTTCCCACAGTGAGGGCAGAGGCACCACAAACCACCAGGCAGCAGCAGTGGGAAGCTGGCAAACAGCTCTGGTGAGGACACAGAGCAGGACAGGACACCGAGGGACGTGCCTGCTGAGAATCCCTCCAGCAGCTCATTCTGGGAAGAGCAGGGCAGCACATGCAGGCTGCTGCATCACCAAGACATCTGCTGTCAAATGCATGCTCTTTGCTGCCAATTTACACAGCATCAGCCACGTCCCAGGCAGCTGGAGGGGTCTGTGACCATATATCAGCCCCAAAGCCCCTCCACACCCATCAGGGCTGTGCTCTGTGCCCAGGCAGGACAGCAGAGCCCCGTGGTGGTACCTGCTGGCAAAGTGCTCGATCCGGGAGTGTGTGTCAGCGTGAGGTAACATCGGGGAGGAGGCTGGGCTGCAAGAGATGCACAGGAGTCAGCAGGGCTTGGCAGGGGCTGATCTCACCTGGCTGAGAAGAGCCAGGGATGGGCTGCACAGAGACTGAAATCTCTGTGCCTTCCAGAACAACACACCACCCTCAGGGCAAGTGCTCCTGCAGCCCTCCCCCAGGAGCCCTGTATGAGCTGAGATGCTCTTTCCATCCACAGAACCCATGCTGGGCCAAAAGACATCACCCAGGGCACAGCCAACTCACGTCTCAGAGAAGTCAGCCTCCAGCACAGACTGGACAGGCAGGTAACCCCTCTGTGGGTGCTTGCTGAAATACTGCTTGGACCTAAACTTGTTCTTCAGGGTGGTGGCAAAGTCTCTCATGTTCTCACTGGATGTGGTCTGCAGAGACACAAACATGACAAAGGTGCTTGTTTAATGAAAAGTGGGGGACCACAGCTCAACATCCACAGGAAAGGAATCCCCTCAGGCTGGGCATGAGCTCCATGGGGGAAGAGGCAGATAAAACTGAGGAAGCAAGGAGGGCACACAGCACCTCTGTGAGCCTGCCATGGGGCCTGGCACAGGCCAAGCTGGGCACTGGGGGCCATGGACCAGAATAGCAGGCACACAGGCAGCCTCCAGCATGGAGAGGGTACAAAACTACACAAGAGATCCACCTGGGGGGCTGTGCCAGCCTAAACATCACAAGGCTGCTGCCATCAGTGGGCCCTGCTCTGAGCCAGGGTCCTCCCAGCCCAGCCCAGCCCAGCCCCATACCGGGGTGTAGTACTCCATGATGGGGTAGTGCAGCTTGTTGCCCTTGCTGGCTCGCCCGGTGAGGAAGCAGGTCTGGCAGATATCCACATTGAACTGCTTCAGGCTCCGATACCTGGAGAGGTCAAGAGGCCATAGGGAAGCACTGGAAGCCATCAAAGCACATGTTTAAAGCCCAAGAAGAGATCAGTGGGAGGGGACAGAGGTGGCCTGTGTTCCTCTAACACCTCAGTGAACCCACAGTGCTGATGGCTGAAGTCCCCAGAAAAGCACTCTGCTCCTTTCCCTGCTCTGCCCTGCCTGAAACACTGCTGCCTGCAGAGCTTCAGGCTCTCCAAAGAGCACAGAGCACACTCAGCTCTCTCCTGCAGGACACCACACACTCCCCTTGGGGCCAGGGTCCCGTTTCACAGCCCTTACCTGAACCCCTTGATGGGGCACTGCCTGCAGACAGAGCACTTGGTCTGGTGCTTCACCTGCTCGGCCATGGCCACCCGGTGCAGCACCGCCAGCCACACCATGGACTGCGGCTCCAGGTTGGCCCACTCCAGGAACTGGGACGCCTCAATGGCAGACTTCCCATTACTCTGGGGAGGAAGAGGCTGCTCAGAGCTGGGACCATGGTGGGGTGCAGCTCCCCTGCCACCTCGGCGGCCTGTCCCCAGCACAGCCGAGGGCCGTGTCCCCGCACTCACAAAGCGGAAGCAGCTGCGGATGCTGGGCTCCACGTTGCTGCCTCCAAAGGCTGCCACCTCCCCCAGCTGCCGAGGGACCTGGATGGCCTCGTGGAGCAGGACGCCGAGGTGCCGCTGGTCACACAGTCCCCCGGCGTTGGCCACTTGGCTGAAGAGATCTGCGGGCACCACAGACACACAGCTGGCACCGCAGCACCAGGCAGGCACGGGGTCACACCAGCCCCTCCAGCAGAGAGCTCAAAAACCTGAGCTGTGATTAAGTAACTTTTACCAGTATCCTTTATCCAGCTCCTAATAACCAGTTTAGTGTCTTCTTCAGACAGGGGCTACATACATAATTTATTAAACAGCCTCAGCCAGCTTGTCCTCTATGAATCATCCCTTTATTCATCCCTTTATTCCCTTGGTGCTCCCTACACTACACAACACAATATTCCATGGTTATCGAGGGGTTAATTCCCCTCCACAATATTCCATGGTTAAAATGCAGTGAGGAAAGCAATTTGCCTGAAACCTACTTCACACCCCAGCCATGCACTCCCTGGTATTTTCCTTCTGGAAAGCATTGGATAACTTTCCTGTGTGCCTTCTCTGCACTGTTCCTTACAGTGCCACGCAAGCAAGATCACTGCAGCACCAGTCAGTCTACAAAAAATGCCTCCTAATTTTGGTGGCGTAGGCCTAGGGAAGGAGGGAGAGGTGACGATGCAAGCAGCTTAGTCACTGCAGGAACGCTGTTTCTTTGCTCTTCCTGGGCACAGAAGGTCTAAGCCAGGAATCAAAACCACTGCTGTCTTCACGAGGTGAATTCACACCAGGTTCTAGGGGAGGGAGACAAGGGACTCACACTGGAACTTCTCCTTGACCTCTGTCCCGCACAGACACGCGATGCCTGTCTTGAAGGAGAGAGCCCTCATCTTCCCACTGCGGCCACTGCAGGACAAGACATGGCACAGGCTGGAAAATGTTCCAGAGTGGGTTTGTGGTTTTTTTGGCAGGGGGGTCATCAAGGCAAGCAGACACCAGGCAGCCTCCCTCACTAGCAGGCGAACCTTTCTGCAGGACAGAGGGCTCCTCCCAAGCATGGCAGCCCCAGAATGAGGCTGGGGAGGGCTCGAGGCAGAGCTCGAGGGACACGGAGGGACACAGAGGGACACAGAGGGAGAGGCACCTGTCAAAGACATTCAGCAGCCAGTTGAGGCTCATGTCCACACAGAGGGGCACGTTGACCAGGATGCCCCTCTCCTCCTCCAGCCGCTCGTAGAGGGCGGTCAGGCAGTGGATGACCTCCACCACGTCCATAGCCCGGTCGCTGGGCTGCAGGTCGTGCTCGTTGAAGATCTCCAAAGCCGTGCCCAGGGTGACCATGTCCACTGCACAGAAAGCACAGGCAGAGGGGTCAGAGGGGAAATGAGAGAGGTGAGAAGCAAGACGAGAGAGATGTGGTCCTGCCCTAACTTGGGGCAGTGTTAGTCCCATTGTGTTGGGAAAGATGCTGGTAGGACGGGAGCAGCTCCTAGAATTTCTCTCCAGCCTGTAAACCTCTCCCAAAACACCACATTTCCACCTTGAGCCACCATTCTCTGTGACTTCCTTCCTCACTGCTGTGTGTCCAGCCATGGCCATGAAAATGCCACCCACAGCAGAGCCCAGTGCTGGCCTCTGCATGTGCCAGGTCCTTGTGGGGCTGGTGAGGGGGCACAGACCCACACAGACCCTACAAGCAACTCCCAGAGATGGATCAGCCCTGTCTCCACCTCTGACAGGGTGAGGGAGTTAAGGCACAAACCCAAAACAGGGCTAGGACAGCATGAGCTGCCCTGGCTGCTCTGCTTTCAGATTTCTATGGCTGCAGGTTGTACGTGCTACTGCTTTAGCAACCAGCAATATTGCTTTCCTTAAAGTCTTCCCATCTTTGAGACCATTTATATTCACAGTACCCAGGAGATTGTGTGCCTTTTCCACACTGTAACTTCACTCTGTGGAAAAGTCCTCCCTTCTCCTGTCAAAACTGCTACACTTGCACTGGGAAGCCACAGTTTTTGTGCCAGGGAGTATCACTCCTGCCCACCCTCGTGTCCACACTGCCCACGACTGCATATGGCTCTGATCTATCCCTCACTGCCTCCTCCCTACACAGCCACTCCACCAAACTTCTCATCATGGGACAGCTGCCTTGGCAACCTCCTTGCCCTTTTCTCAAGCGTATCTTGAATAAAGAGCACTTGTTCAAGTCATTTCTGGAGTGGAAAGAAGGCAACAGTGCAGCTTGTGAGATGCAAGAGATGCACAAGCAAAGATGCACAAGCAGCACACAGGAGGGGTCTCCTCTGCTCTTTGTCCTTGTTTCCTCTCCACGCCTTGCCTGCTGCTGCATGGACACCCTAACAGGGTGGCAAAAGCCAACTGCTGCTTTCTTCCATTTGCATTACATCATCCCTGAATGTCCTGGGTACAGGACAGCCTGATCACCACAGTGTTACAAAAATACTCCACAGCCAGGGTTCGACTCCCTTGAGAACCCAACCTGCTCTTACTTGTTGTCTTCTCCCAGCCCTTTCACAGGATGTCAAGGAGCACAGCTCTGCCTGGGACCCCACTGCTGCTTGGCTGTACCTCCTCTCCTCCATGAACAATTAATGCAGGAGGAGGATTTCCTTCACCCTGCTGCTGCTTAATTTTGACAGAGCCTTAGGTGAGAAGCTTTGTCAAAAGCTCTGAACAGCCAAGGATGCTGCATCTATCAGATTCCTATCTGCCTGCTTGCCAGTTCCACCAGAAACTCCTCAGCAGTTTCCAGGGAGCAGCTACCTCCTGGAGAGATGTTTGAACTCCTGTTATATCATATTCACCTGGCTATTAATCCTCCAGTTTTCCCCAAGAGTGCAGAAGTCAGGTTTATTGGCTCCCTTCCTCCTCTTTAAGCAGTGAAGCCCTCTGTCCCTGCCAGTGAGGCTGGTTTCATCTCTCAGTTACATCCACACCTCCTCCACGCTCCTTTGGAGCTGCTTGGTGAGCTCCTGCCTGATCCCACAGCTTTGTAACCCTGAGCTGGGCCACTTTGTTCTCATCTCTCTCTAGGTAGCACCTGCCCTTGAGTCATTTCCACCCCAAGCCTGCAAAGATAGGCACTGACACAGACTGGGGGATTTGCTCAGCTTCCCCAGCTGATCTCCCTGGTTTCTCTCAGCTACCTGTCCCCTGGTGCCTGCTGCCTTTGATGTGCTGATAAAAGCTTGTGTTAGTTTGATGCCTTCACTGAGGGAGGCCCAGCAGGAGGGGAACCCTTCCCACACTCACATCGAAGGGCTTTCTGCACCCGCCGGAGCTTCATGGCCGTCCGATACGCCGAGAACTTGATGTTGTTCAAATCCGCTGCAGCGACACAGGGAAAACAAGGATAAAACCACAGCACAGCATCCTTATCTCCAGGGCAGGAAGCAGCAGTTGCAGCTGTCAGACCCCAGCCTCAGCAGCAGGAGCAGAGCACATGCAGGAGAGGGAGGAGCAGAGCCTGGCAGGGGTCACACCCCACTGCTTGGGGGGACCCTGTGCCCCAGAGGGGAGCCGGTGGCCTGGGGGAACCTCACACACACCCCAAGCTCCAAAAAGGCAAGGAGCACTCAAATGGTTCTGTGAAAGCCTCCTTACCCAGTGTCTGGTACAACTCTGTCATCTTTGGGTGGTCCCAGCAAGTCGTCTGGGCCTGGTGGCTGAAAACAAAATAGATGGAGACCAAGAGTCAACCTGGTAACCAAAAGCTGCCATGAGAGATTAAAAAAAAAGGACCTGACCAGTGCTGGGAGCAAGTGTTTCAGTGTCTGCAGACACTGCTGCATCCCACTGAGCACACTGCCCCACCACAGCAGCATGAAGGATGCCCACAGCAGAATATCCCACTTGCTGCCAGCCCCCTCTCCTTCCAGCTGGGTTTTCCTCTCATCTTGGGCATCCCAGCAGGCAGGGAAAGCCTGGATCTGCCAGGCTGAGGAAGACCTGCTCCACTGGAGGTGAGTTCTCACTCCAGCCTGTTCATTGCCCCCCTCTCCTTATTGGTGCCCAATTCCTGATCCCTCCAGGCCAGGGAAGATCTAGGGAACACACTCACTTGATGTAGTATGGCACTTTGTTGGGGGAAATGGCTCGCTCCCAGGGGACTTGGACAGAGGCTGCAAGGAGAAAAACAGGTGTCACATCAACAACAAATGCTCCTCTAAGCTGATGCTGTTTCTGATGCCAGCTCAGCAGGACTGTGCCAACAGGTGGGTGCCTCTGAAAACGCTGCATCTTCCCAAATCACCAGCTGGAGGTATTGGTACAGGCAAGGGGATGCTGCTTATAAAGAAGGCTCAAGACTGCTGGTCTTGTTAGAGACATCTTGCCTCTCGAGCCAGGGGCTTTGTATTTGGCTGACCTCAGAACTCAGGAAGAGACATTTCCTGATATTTCTGATGATGCCCAAGGCAACCTTGTGGTCGCCAGTAGGCAGGGCTCATAGCAGATGAGATTTGGGCACACAGACACAGCACTGCCTGCTATGACCAGGCAGTCAGACACCCAAAGCATCTGTTGTTCCAGTTATTCCTGCTCTGTGTGCCAGCTGCAGTATCTTGGGAAGATAAGGGTTCATCTCATTCCAGCTGCCTGCTACCCTCTGTTATATAGAGGATGGTGGCCATGGCATGACCCTCAGATATTTTCTTTTTTCACAGGTAGCGTATCAATTCCAGCAACTGGAAAAGTCATTCTTCCTTTCAGATAGGAGTCTGCACAGAAGCTCAGGCCAACAAATCCCACTGACATCCAGAGACTCTGCAGGGCTCAGCACTTCCAAGGCTCTGGAGCACAACCTGCTGCCCACCCTTTGCAGCTCTGAGAGCTGTCAGCCAACAGCTCTGATCTGTAAGAACAGCATCCCTCTGCCTCACCACATGAATGAAAACCTCCTGAAAAGGCACATTTTAAGCCTCCAAACAACTAATACAGGATATGAGGGACTGCCTTTTCCTGCCATCTGTTGCCTTGCTCTGGGGCTGACAGTCCCAGTGTCCCCTGGGAGCTGCTGCTGCGAGTGTCACAGCTCTGTGCTCTGCAGGGAAACCACACTCACGTCCCACCCTTGGTCCCACTAGGTGAGGCAGCACAATGCCAACTTTGGAGATGCCTCCTGCTTTGGCTTTCATGCACCAAGAACCAGCCTGGGCCCTTTTCCAGTCTCCAGCATGGCTCTGGGCTCAGCAACAGGGCTTTGCATGCTGTTTTCCTGTGCCACAGCCCAGGCTGCTCTGCAGAGGCAGCCTCATGGCAGAAGGCAGAGGGACTCACTCACGTACAGGACAGAAAGTGCTGGGAGCCTGGTCCAAAGTCCCGGTGGGCATCCTGGAGCTGCTTCAGGCGTTCGTTTATGGAGGCCTGGAGAATCGGGAAATAATTCACTGGCAGCCCAACAGGCATTTTGGGTTGATGACCCATTCAGGAAGGCTTGTGGGTGGACTCAGACATGCGCCAGCACACAGATGCTCTTCCCCTCTCTCCTATCTTGGTGTTTTTGTCCACCTCCAGCCTGCTAAATCCTCCCACAGGCTGAGGCAGCACAGCCACATCTCCAGCTCACCTGTATCCATACTCTCACAGACATCAAAGCAGCCACAGCTGGTGCTGACCCCCTCCACCAACACATCCTGATTTTCCCTTTGTTCCTCCCACTGCCTTTTCCTGACCAAGATCTCCTCCACACTCTTTCCTCACACTGAGCTGATGCGCTTCTCTTCCAGGAACACCAGGAACAACATCCAAACCAAACCTTACTTCATCATCCTTGTGACAAACATTATTTTATCATCCTTGAAGCTCAGCAGTGACAGCCCTTCCCAGGAACCTCCTGCCCATGGTTTATCTGCAGTGCTTGCTCCTGACTCCTTCCCACCTGCAGCTGTTTCCAGCGGGTGTTGATCTGCTCCAGGGTGCGGGAATTCTCCATGCACAGGTGGACATCTGAGATGGCAAGCTGGTGTGCAAGATCATTGACCACTTTCACCCCATCCTTCATAGGGGAGAGCTCCTCTTTGAACAGCTGGAGTCCAATGCCCAGTGACACAGGCACAGAGCAGGGGAAAAAGGAAAAGAAGCAGGTGAGTAGCCAGGACTTGGGTCTTTTCCTTTTGCTACAAGCTAGGGTGGGCTGGGGGCTGCCAAGCCACTGCTGACTAACCCTCCCACAGCGTAGCTTAGCAGGGGAAAAATACCCAACCAAGCTAACCAGGCTGCAGATTACTCCTGATAAATGAAATGGGGGGCTACAGATTAATCCCGATAAATGAAAAGGGGACAATGACTCAACTATGCTGAGCCCCTGTACCTGTGTAAGGTCTGTGCCATGACCAGGTGCTCAGCATGGCAAATTGCTCAGGACACTGCTGGCCAAAACCCCCCTGACAAAGCAGGGGGGCTGTGGGAAGGAGGCCTTGGCCCTGAGATCCCAGTTAATGAGGCTGCCTTGGACTGAGCAGTCCAGTCCTCCTGGGAAGCAGCATTTCATCATCTCCATGGCCAAGTGGAGCCTCCCCAGAGCCACAAGTACCTTGGTTGACTGGATGTGCTCCGGCAAGGAGTCAATGAAGAGGTCCCCGATGGGTTCCCAGGTCTCCCTCACGCTTTCAGCCTGGTCCAGGGTGGTGCTGAGCTCTTCCATAGCCCCTTTAATCTCCAGCAGCTGCTCCAGGGTCCGTTCAATGTGGCGGTGCTGGTCCACACAGCGGGCTGTGAGCTTCTCCCACAGCTCGCTGGCCACGTTCGCCTGCTTCCAGACAAAGCGGCTGATGTTCTGGATGCGGTGCCGGGGAGACACATCTGGGCAGGCAAAGCAGGGAGCAAAAATGAGCCCAGCCCACAGGAGAGTGGGGCAAGGGATGGAGGGAGGACAGATTAAAAAGATCTAGTTAAAACCGGAATAATAAATAATAATAGTGTCCATCTCTGCACCAGCTCCTCTAGGTATCCAGCCTCTCTGTATTCACAGGCAGAAGCTGTGCTGCCTTTTAAAAACCAACCCCAGAGCACATCTGGTGCTGTCTCATGAGGTGTCCCCATCATGGACTGTACCAGGAGCCTCTGCCTTTTCCTGGGACAGTGCCAGTCTGACCTTTGGCCAAAGGACTGGGCACAAATTGGGCAGAGTGGTGTGAGGAAGATGTGCTGCTTTGTGCCACAGCAGCCACCTCCACTCCACCCTCTCTGGGCCCAGGAGGAGCTGTGAAACCAGAGAACAAAAAAATGGGAGCTCCACAGACCTTTGCTTTCCAAAGTTGGTTCTTCTAATTCCTCAAATGGATGCTGGGAAAGGAAAGCCTGCGCTGATTCCAGGACAGAGTAAATGTATGGTCCCCGAGACTTCACTTCTTCCATGAAAGCCTGGAGAGCAGAGCACATAGATGAGACAGCAGGCTGAGCCAGAAAATTGTGTCCTGGCTGCCCCCTTGCCAAATGCTGCAGTGATTTATTCACCCCAAGGCCTAAATCTCACTGGAGGCACAGAGAGAAGTCAGGGTTAAGAGAAATATTTTTGCAGTTCAGGGAAGGAATGACCACCTGCCAGAAGGTGGCTCCTGCAGAGGTTTGGCCTGCAGCTTTGCTGGAGTGGGGAGACAGAACAGCAAGCCCAGAATGGTGTGTTGAGCCAGGGCTGCACAAGAGGAGCTGTTTTATTTATGGTGCTTTCACAGGCACTGCTTGGAGACACTCTTCACCCGTGCAGCAAGAGCATGGCCAGACTGACAATCCTTCCAGCAGCTGCTCAGCAACAGGTCCAGCTGCTGCAGGAGCAAGGAGAGGAACAGCAGGGTGCCCCAAAGCAGCACATCTGCCAGGGAAGACTTCAGAGTCACGCTAGTCTAGTGTGTCCTCTCCTCCCCTCCAACCGCAGCTCCCACACCAGTGCTGTCTGCTGGATGGGCTGTTTGTGCACCAGGGAAGCTCCAGCAAGGATGAGGGATAGCAGCAGTAAAGATTTTAATTTTGTTTTCAAGGTAAGAACAACTAAAGCCCAACAGCTACTGGCAGGGAGAAGAAAATGCTGTGAGCATGGAGCAGCAAACTCTGATCTGTCTGGGTGTACCCCACTTTCAGATATGATGATAACATATTCCTGCAGGCATCACTCATGTCCCAGCCACAGGATTGCCCCTTGAGAGCCTTCTCAAGCTCCAGGATCCCAAAAGCAGAGGCCAGTGAGAGATAGAACATAGGGAAGCCACTACAAATGACAGGATTTACTACAGGTGACTCGAGACTGTAATGTGGGTTTATTGTCCAAAACCAGATGGGCTCTGCCTCTTCTCAGGAAGCAGAGATGGAGACACTCAAGGACTGGTGCACCCAGAGGCTGTGGCACGGGCAGTGACACGAGGCAGGGGTCCCAAGCAGGGCTGCCCACCCAGAGCCCATCCCCAGGAAGAGGGGAGGCAGCAGGAACGCACCGCGTGTGTCTCCTTCTCCTGCTGCACCAGCAGAACATCGCCCCGCAGGGGCAGCTGGGCTGACAGCTCCTCATCCTTCTGCCCCAGCCAGTCAATGATCTCCTGGAGAGGCACCTGCAGCTTCCCACTGTGGTCAGAGAAGGCCTCCAGCCGAGCCCTGGCAGGAGAGCAAGGACAGTCAGACACACAGACAGACAGACAGACAGACAGACAGGAGAGGAGCAAGGTCTCTCAGGAGGGGGAGCACAGCACCATGGCTGGGTGCTGACCCTCAGGACCTCCTCAGGGACTGGCAGCACAGCTTAGCATGGGCTGTGCATGACCCCCAGCCAGCAGAGAGGCCACACTGCCAGGTGGGGTGAGGCACGGAGGCACTGAGGACAAGAAACTGAAGCTATTCCTCACCCTGGAGCCCAGAGCAGAGGACAGTCATTCTGTGCTTGCCTGTGGGTCAGAACTGCTCTGGCTAGCAAGGGGGGCTTGGAATGGCATTTATATGTCTGGGCAGCTTCCAGGAGCCTTGGATTAAGGCAGGAGACAATTAACACGCCCCAGTTAAGCTCTCTGTCATGCTGGCTGTGGAGCTGCAAACTCTGACAGTCTGGAAGGCATGCTGCCCTCACACAGTGGAGAGGGCTCCCAGCGAAGGGACAGGCACAGAGGAGGTGGAGGCAAAGCCATGGGGCAAAAAGACACAACTGCAGAGGTGGCAGAGGACAGAGAGAGCAGCAGGGAAGGAGGGGAGGGAGGAGAGGACAGGATGGGTAGAAATGGAGGAGATGCTTTCCAGCAAAAGGAGATTCAAAAGTCTGTGGAGCAGTGGGGGGAGCTGAGCCAAGGTCACTGTGAATTCATGTGGCTCATCAAGCAAAAAAGTTCAAAAACCTCCTGACAATGACAAGCAGCAGGCAAGACTGGAAGGCCAGGCCAGCCTGGAGCTTGCCCCAGGCAGGGCTCTTACCGAAGGCTGTGGGATTTTTTTTTAATCTCGTTCCAGCAAAGATTCATCTCCAGAGGGGCCTGGGGCCCAGCAGCACTGCTTGGAGCCCGGGGGGTTACACACGAAGGTCCTGCACCATCCTGTGAGGCTTCAACCTGGGCAGAAACAGAACCACAGTGCATCCAGAGATTGCTGTCTGCTGCTTTGGGAACCTGCCTGGGGACACCCACCCCACTCTGCCCTAACCCTGACTGGTTTTTCAGCTCTCAAGGGGGCTGCCCTGTTCCTTGAGTGGTCTGCTAGAAACTCCTGGCTGTCTCTGGAAGAAGGATGCAGTGCTAGCTCCAGCAGCACTGAGAGCAAAGGTTGAAGGGAGGGCTTACTGCACATCTCCTGTTCTCCTCAGTTATCCAGCAATGAGCTTATCTCTCTGAGAGCTGTTAAGCCAGAGCTGGTCCTTATGTGTCACAGTGCCTGCAGGGCTAACGATGATTCTTCCCATGTTATACAGAGCTGCTGTGCTTCGAGAGGAGGCTGATCCTGCTGTTCCTAGGGACCAAGGGGATCTGCCAACATCCTTTTTGCCATCCCCAATACTGGGACTTGCCACCTGCTCCTCTACAGGATATTCCCTGCCTGCATGGCAAATCTGAGAAGCCACTTCTCCTCCACAGATGCTGTTTCTCCTCCACAGCTCTCCAGAATGAGCAGCCGTGGGAAGGGTGCTGCAAAAAGGCCATGGAGAGAAGAGAGCAAATCCTAACCCAGCCACACAAGGAAAGCACATCCAGCTGGAAAAAACTGGGTTCTGATCCCTGGACAACAAATCCTGGTTGGAATCCTCTCCTGAGCCTTTAGCACATGCCCCTGCTCACGATGCACTCTGCTGCACGTGCTGGTGACAGCAACACACAGGATCAGAAGCCCCTCACATGGGACTCAGTGAGTGAGAGGGGATTTTTCTCTCCAAAAACCACAGTTTGTTGAGCAAAACACATGGACACTTTCCCATAAGTGAGACATCAATGAGCTGTGTTGGAGAAATGGCAGCATTTCGATCGAATGAGGCTTTGATATTAGAGCTCGCTTGAGATAATTATCCCCCAGTGCTTAATCAACCGTAATTAAATGTGTTAGTACTCTCTAAACAGCATACAACAGGCCAGATAAGGGCAGCTGCCTTAGGGGAAAAGCAGCAGCTCTTCCAAGGGGAATGTGTAGATACTTGTCACTTGTGCTGTCCAAGGGCTCATGGAGGTGTCTGGAGAAGAGATTCAGCCAAGCTGAGGAAAACAACAGGCAGGAGAACACAACCAGACAAGGAATTTGGCTGCACAGCTAAAAATACCCCCTCCACACCAGTTCTCAGAGAAAAATCAAATGATCGCCAAGACTGGTGCTAAGTTTGATTCATCTAAAAACATCTACCAGGCTGTTCTCTGCCTCTCCATCCTGCCACTCCAGAAACACCACAAAAACAGAGAAAACCATCACCCACAGAGTTCACAGGATCCTTGGGGCCATGAATAATGATCCACTCAAGCTAAAACTGCTGCCTGCACATACGAAAATCAACACTCTGCATGTGCAGGTGCTCATGGCACTGGAGCAGCTCAGTCCCACGGTGCTGCCAGGGAATGCTCCAGCCCTCCCCTCCATCCCGGGGGATACCAAATGAAGGGGATCAGCTCTACCTGTGCTCTAACTGCAGCACAGCTCTGCAAACAATAAGTTAAAAGCCCACCATTCCCAAGCCCCGTAGTTAATCATGTAGCAGTGACCAAGCAGAGAGCAGGTGCTGAACATCTGCTTCCCTGGGACAAAACCCCCAGAAATAAGTGCTTTCCCTCTGAGCACCCCGCCAGCATCCCTTCCCCAGAACCCCAGGCTGGACCAGGTTTATTTTGTTTATTTTCAGGCGCAGAACACTCACGCAGGCTGTGGCCAGTGCATCTCCCTGCGCTCAGCCCCGGATCCGCCCGGAGCTCCGCCGGAGGAGCCGCATCCCTCCCGCCCCGCCGGGACCCAGCAGGGCAGGCACGGGGAGCCCGGAGGAGCTGGGCACTGACCCCCCAGGAATGTGCAGGGGGGCGGCACTGCCTCACAGCCTGCCTCAATCCCAGCTTTGTCCAGCGGCATTCCAGCAGCCTCCGACCTGCCTTAACCCCGTGGCTGCCCTCGGAGCGCAAGGCGGGCAGAGATTTGGGATGTGGGACATCAGGTGTGTGCGGGGTGATGGCTCTGGGCACCGGGGAACAGCCATCCCTGCATGGGCAGGGCAGAGGGGATGCTCTGGGATGGCCAGCAGAGACCTCGGCTCAGATGCTGGAGCACATACAAGGGTGTTTGCCAGGGAAGGGATTTATCCAGGAAATCATCCCATCAAGCCTCAGTGACCCAGAAGGTAAATAGGTCTTGAGATCTAATCCCCCCAAAAAAGTCAAAGATGACCTTGTTGTCCCCCATGTGCCCCAGCACAGTGTTGGGTAGCAGATGTTCATGCCAGCCTGGACCAAGTGCAAATAGTTTCTTTTTGCCAAAAAGCTCTGGGCTGGCTTCTTGTGTCCCCCACAGTCCTGACGCCCAGAATTTTTATCATGCTCTCTTCCACCTACAGGGAGGGAAAGAAAAGCTCCCAGTCTCTCTCCCTCTCTTCCCCTCCTGCACATCTGAGGGGTGCTGTTCCTCCCTGTGGGTGCCAGCTCCTTTCCTCAGCACCTCTCGAGTCCAACAGATGGGAGAGCAGCTCCCAGACTGGAGGAGGGGGCTTCGGTGAGGCCAGGACACAGCTAAGGATGGGCTGTCTGCAGCCTGCCAAGAGCTTTCAGGACCAGCAAGGACAAGAGAGGGAAGCTGTTTCCCAGGTGGCAACAGCAGCCCCTTCAAACAAGGGGAGCTGTCACTAACACTGCTCTGGCTCCCTGTGCCCTCCTCTCTCCCAGCAAATCCCACAGGGCTCTGATCCCCTCACAGAGGCTTGGAGTGCTCAGGCAGGTCAGGAAGGCTTTTCCCTGCTCATCTGGTTCTATCCCTCTCCCTCCTCACTTCATTAGCCAGACTGTTTATCAGCCACCCGTGCACTGGCCCGGCAGCAGCATTGTCACAGCCACCCCGGGGCCAAGAAACCCTGACTCAGCCACCAAGAGCTGCCCCCCGCCTCATTCTTACATGCTGGAGCCTCTCCAGAGACAGCTCTGCCTTCCTCCTGCAGATCCCAGCTCCCTGATGGTCAGCCACAGTAGCAGAAACCTCAGGCTCAGCCCTTGCTTTTCATGCTTGAAGCACGACAAAAAGGAAAAAGGCAGAGCTGGGACCTCATTTGTCCTGGGAAGAACACTGCCAGTGCCCAAGGGAACCTTTGGCACTGTCCATCAGTGTCCAGTCAGGTGAGAGGTACCCTGGGACCAACAGCTACAGGGAAAGAGGGATCCACAGCCTGGCACAGCCCAGGCAGCATTTCCCCACACCAGAGGTGTTAAACCAGCTCATGACAGCTCAGTGCAGAGCGCAGGCAGCTTTGCAGAGCTGCCAGCACACCTTTCTGTTCTTCACTCTGCTCTGCCATTTACCACGGGGACCCCAGAGACCTTCCTTCCCCTCTGCTGAGGAGCCTGGCCTGGGGCTCAGAGACTCTGGGGGAAGGAGGAGGGAGACCAAGATCCCTCCCTCAAGATGACGAGATTAATAAGAGGTCAGATTCCTCCTCTGCCTTACAGCATCCACCAGGGGCTTATTTCCAAGCGCTTCTCTGCAACCAGGAAGAGTAGAAAACCTACATTTGCACCAAAAGCTGACTTTCTTCCAAGTTTCCAGGGGAAAAAAAAAGCCCAACCAAATACATAAGAGCTGTTAACAGTAGCCTCCCGTTCTTTATTGTGAAAGAGGCTTGAAATCCAGCTCTGCAGGTTGTCTCTCTCCCCCCTACTTTGGGAAAGATCCGGAGTGCCAGAGGAGAGTGCATGCCCTCTTCAAGGGCAGCCCACGGGGGGCTGGAGCTGGCACAGCCTTCCCTGCCAGCAGCAACAGAGGGCCTGGTTTGCCCCACAGGAATCTGCAACCCCTGCAAAAAGCTGCCAAGAGAAAGGCTCCCAGAGGCAGCTCTTACCTGAGACAGCGGGCGGGCAGAGCTGCTGCGCTGCGCCTGGTCCGGGATGCGCCACTCAGGACATCGTGGGAGGACATAGAGCCATTCCTGCATCACCAGGGGCTGCATCAGAGCTGATGGTCATGGGGATGGAGCACCTGAAAAGCATCATTATCATCCCTGGGTCAGCCTGCACCTCTTCACAGAGCTGACCCCCTTCCCAGCTGCTCTGAGCATTGTGGGAGCTGCGGGTTAAAAGGAGGCATTTTTTAATTTAATATACTTCTACTAGTGTTGCAGTCTTGTTCCATCTAAACATCCAACTCTTTTTTTTTTTTCCACCTATTCAATTTGCTGTATTGATACGCCGTAAGAAAGTCCTACAGATTATACTGCACTTTCAGAAAGAGTTGGGTTGGGTTTCTTGAATTGTACAAGATGCCCCTGGCTTAAAGGAAGGAAGACAGGATCCCGCTGTCATGCCCACTATTCTAGTTTTGGTTCAGATAACATTCACTTTCTTCCTAGCAGGTGGTACAGTACGGTTTTTAATCCAGAACAACTCATGTTTAGACAGAACAGACATATCCCCGTAACAGAAAACATCTTCAAACATATTTTTTCATTTTATATTCAGAAGGCAAATTGCCTAGAGCCCCAGCTCCATGTATCCCATACTGTGAGCTAGCTTTTTACGAGCTTTTGCTCATTATGAGCTACAAAATTCCCTTCATTATCCCCATTTTTGAACGGCATGACCTGTAAAGCCAGTCAGCAGCAGCCCCTTGATTATTCTACAGATCAGAAATGCAACCTCTGGAGACAATGCTGCTGGGTTTTGCTGTTTGGACTCTACATGAGCTAAAATAGGGATTTATTTCATTGCCAGCACCATCACAGCTTTACGGAAAGCCGTGAGAAATAAAGCTCAGAGAAAATTTGGTGACTGCTTTCCTACTTTTAGAAGGTAAAAATCACCTGTTCCTGCAGAGAGAGCTCGTGTCTGCGTGGAGACGAGGCTGCTTTCAGCGGAATGAGTGATGCTGATGGAAGAAGGTTGTCGGCTCCTTCACCCCCAGCTCAGCTGGACAGCTGGGGGGAATCTTCCTGCTTGGCCCTGGCAGAGCAGGAGCAGGCAGCACATCCTGCACTGACAGCAGCCACTCTGGACAGACGGGTGAGGAGAGGAGAAATCCCTCTGGCCCTGCGCACGCTGCCCATCTCTGACACTTTCACATCCCTCACTCCCCTGCCTGAGCCTTCACTGCCTCTCTCCCCTCAATTACACACATTAAGAGATTATCCTGTCATGATTTTTTTTTTTTTAAATCTCTTAGTGATTTTTACAGCCATAATTCTCTCCCTTTCCAGCAGAACAGCCTGTGCTGAGCTCTCCAGCAGGCTGACAATCCAAGGTCTCGTCCTCTCCCTCTCCTGCCCATTAGCACCAATGAACACTGCAGGCTGTGTATCCCTGCTCCTTTCCCCATGCAGGCAGGGGATTATGAGGGGATTATGAGACCCAGATCAATAATTATAAATTCCAGTGTCTTCAAAGCCCCCCAGCCTCTTGGGGCAAAATCACCACACCCAATTCCAAGAGCACAGAAGATTTCTGACAGAAGGTTACACCACCTCATTTTCCTCCAGTGCTTGTGCCATTTGGGCTTTGTTCCTCTAAATGCCCTCTGAATGACACTCAGTCTAGCCAAGATACAATTCTCAGGGTGTGGAAAGTTATTTTTCCTCTACCAGAGGAATGCCACCGAGCTCTTCCCCCAGGACTGGGAGATCCACGGCTTTTGCCAGTGAGGTTCTGTGGTGTCTCACTGTAGTTGCCATCCTGAGGCCTGGGTTTTTCACACACAAGGGCTCTCTGCTCTTGGTCCTCCCAGCACAGCCTGGCCCCTTGTTCCTGCCACCAGCACTGCACAACAGGAGCAATACTGGGAAGGTCACGAGCTCTGCTCTGACTGCATTCTGCTGAGTGACGGATCTGCATGCACGGGGCAGATGCAGCTCTGAGACAGGGCTGGGTAACCCTCATCCTGCAGGTATCCACGTGCAGGACAGGGAGGGTTTCCATGCTCCCCGCCAGCACCATGGAAATAAGGACAGCTATGGCTGCACCTCCTGAGTGCTGGGCTCCTTGAGCTCCTCCAGGGATGACAGAGCCCATCAGGACACAGATGGCACAGGGAATTAAAGCCTGTCCAAGGCAGCAGTCGCAGAACAAGCTGAGTGCCAAGCAAAGGGCACTACCCAGCCATGTCCTGTGCAATACCTCGCTGCCACAAACACCAGAGCAGGTTGGAGGGCAGTGGCTCAGCTGCCCTTTGCCTCTCTGCAACAGCAAAGCCCAGAGGTAGAGAACCCAGATAATGTGGAACTGACTGAGCTGCACAGCAGCCAGCACAAAGGAGGACGTTCAGGGGGAGAGAGACACAAGCAGACGGAGAGGCACGTCTGCAGGCAAGCCAAGAGCTCCATATGACCCCTAGCCAAATTCCCTGCTATTGCTGGAACCAGGCAAGAAGAAATGCTCTTGATCTGCTCTGCTTCTCTGCCGAGGCACACAAAACAGCTCCAGTTCTGGCACTCCTACCTCAGTGCTTCCATACAGCTCTGTGTCTGGGCACTGCAGCATGTGGAGCAGAGTCTGTGCATGCTTCCTGGCTAAATTCCTATTCCCTGATGCCTACGCCTGTCAAGAGCCAAACCTGTGATCCACTTTGCCTCTCCCACACCACCATTCATCTTCTGCACTCTGCTTTAGGTTGGTGCTGGAGACCCAGCACACGACAGCCAAGGTTCAACATCATACAAACCAGATTTAAGCGCTGACAACAAAAACTATCATCCCCACAGCCTACTCCAAGCCTCAACTTCAAAAGGAGTTGAGACATCCTCCTCTGGAGGACTCAGGGAACAACGTGGTCAGGCTGTTCAA
Source organism: Brachypodius melanocephalos (assembly GCA_013398615.1). Taxonomy (NCBI): domain Eukaryota; kingdom Metazoa; phylum Chordata; class Aves; order Passeriformes; family Pycnonotidae; genus Brachypodius; species Brachypodius melanocephalos. Next base: position 1,151,573 of record VZSR01002045.1, read on the forward strand.
ACAGATACAAAGTGAGCTTGGTCCCCTGAGCACATCTCTGTGCAAGCAGAACAAACCTCAAGGCTCAGGTGAGAATTTCCAGAGGTGAATACCACAAGGAGCAGCTGTAGGGTCACCATGGAGCAGGGACTGGGGCTCTGCACTCACACAGTGCACACAGCAAGGAAGAAAACCTCTTCCACTGGTGTTTCTCACCTGATCTTTGCTGGAGGTGCCACTCCAGGCACAAAGGAGGTCAGATCAGTCCTCAGAAAGATCAGGTACAACCTCATTGCCTGGTACTGTTCTGCATCCCCCGCCATGAAAAGCACCCAACACTTGCCTCTGCTCTCTGAACACCTTAAGAAATGAAGCAGTGCATGTTCCACAGGGCTGTGCTACAGCTTCCAAACACTTTAGGACCCAAGCCACTACCAAGATGAGACCTCGATGACCCTCTAGTTGAAAAATGAGAAAGCCAAAAATCTGGATGCTACACTTCAACAGTTGAGTGCTTGGGCATTAAAGTGTATTAAAACCAAAACAATTGCCTTTTTTCTCTTCCTAAATGAACTGTACCTGTTACAAATTCAGCACTGGAGAGCGTGTCCCACTCACTGCTTTCCAGGCAGTCTGACAAAGGCAGCTGGAATAGCCTTTGCTCAATCAGTTCTGCTTCAGCTCTGCCACACAACTCACTGCTCTACTCAGGGATCTCTGTGCTCTCTCTGCTCTCCAGACCTGCTGCAGCAGCATCCTTGGCTGGCTGGAGGCTGTGTCCCAGCTCCTGCAGCACCTCTGCTCCATCCCAGCCAAAAGGAAGGTGACAGCTGACCACCAGTGCACATGGTGCACAGTACTCTCCAATTTTGCTGCATTTGTTTAAAAAAATCCTCCTGATACAAACCCATATCCAAACTCTTCCAAATGTTAAGGGAATTCACACTGCAGCTGACCCTCCATGGCTAAGGAAAACCCCCAGGATTAGAAACCTGTCACAGGAAGCAGAGTGTAACATCAGATATTGAATTTCCAGCTCTCTACCACATGTAACAGCAGCAAACACAGCACACAGGTCAAGAGGTCTCTCAATCACACGATTTATGCTTTGAATTGCTAATTTCCCCCTAAACATTCTTTCCTGAAACTTTCCACTTCAGGTCTTGGCCTATAAGGAAAAAAAATATGGGAACATCTTGAGGTAAGGGAGCTCAGCTCAGCCTTTATCCCACGAGGGGAGTGGAAATACAAACATGTTCCCTGCTGCTGGAAATGTTAATGACTTTGTTGTTGTTTAACTTACTGTACAGAGAAGTCATAACATTTTAGCTCAGCATGTTCAGCGTCCTTTAAGGGGAAAGGTGGGAGGCTTGTGGATATTTCAGAGTTCAGCTCCCATGTAGATGATAACAAAGGCAGCATTCCCAGGCTGACAGACAGCAGGACTCCCTCGACAGCTTAACAACACATCCTGCTTCAGCAAAAAAAATTATTTTCTGCACTTGTAAGTAAATAATTGAAGCCTGAGATTGAGGGCCAGAAGACCTACTTCCCAAGACCCCACTGGTCAAGGTTTGGTGAGAGAGAAACAACCTTTGTCCCACTGGGATCAACATAAAAACAACACAGTTCCCTCTCAGAGCGTGGGCCCCTAATCTCCATCTCTTTACAAACCCAGAATAGATACCCAAACACACTCCCACAAAAAATCATCCCAACATTCTCCTGGTTGTTCTGTGCTCCTGTGTACCCTGAAAGAGGACTATCAGCAATCTTCTACACGTGGAAGCATTTCCAACCCCATCATATGAGGGCTCAAAATCCCAGAAACCAAAGTTGTCACTGGGCTTCACACTGCACTCCCACCAAAGAACCAGGTCCCCTTTATTAATTAAAATGAAGAGTGCTTCAATTAAGCACCTGTCCATAAGAAGTAACATAAAACCTTTGCTGTGTCTGGTAGTGAACAAGCAGCACAGAAGATGTCTTATTCACTCCTTTCTTAAATGGCCACTTGGACTTTGAGCTCATAACCAAAATGTTATTTTATTCAATGGAGAAACAGGTGCCACACATCTTAATAAGGAAACAGCATCCTTTCCCCTGGCTCACTCACACTCCATTTTCCCAAGCAGCAGAATATACACACTCACACAATCCCAAACTGAAAAATTTCACCAGTTGGCTTTGCATTAGGAGACTGTGATAATGATGTCCCCACCTCACCAGGTGAGTGTGGGTGTATGCCCACAACACGGTCATGCAGAACTGACTACCCCTCTCTCTGCTCAAAAATAACTTACGGGATTTCTTTTTAGGAAGACTGAGAAACCTAAATTTCTTTTTGCATGCCATTTCAGACTCCCAGCTGGGTTTTAAGTTGCTCTTTCTAAAGCTCACTTTTCCTAAGAACTCTTCCCACCTCTGAGCAGATTAAAGTACTGAAATAATGACTCAAGCAAGCAGAGGACCCAGCTGTGAGCCCACAGCCCTGCTGTGCTGGACACAGAGAAACTGCTGCCCGATAGACCTGACAGACAGAAGGAGCAGCAGCAGGGCAAGCAGCAACCTCCCCAAAGGGACAGCAGAACAGGGGGAAATCAGTTGCTTCATGACTGAAAGAAGGTTGCACCAAGCATAAAAATTGAACACATCCCTCCAGAAACGTGGCTCCTGTAGCCCTGAAACCTGCCAATTTAAACCAGTAAGAACCTCAAGCCCTGTCTTTGCCTTTCTCCTCCAAGCACCTGAACTTTCCCTTCCCTGCTGCTGGAAGCAGCAAACAGGTTTTGGTGCATTGTGAAAAGCACATCATCCATTTGCCACGCTGTCTAACTGATCAACAGCAGTGGGAAGAGCACACCCACACTCAGTTATGATGGCCAAGGTGATGCTGCTGACTCCTGCCTTCCTTGGCACTTTGCTCCTCATTCTCACTGTAAAGCTGGCACCTCCTTCTCTAAACTGAATACTCTGCCTTGCCCCCAAGGTCGTCTTTATAATAAACTCTCTGCCAAAGCACAAGGTTCTCTGGCCTTCTGAGGCCATGAATTTTATGACCAGGCTGTGTGCCCCATGGAGTCACATTTCCTTTCCCTACTTGAGAAATATCAGAGTGACCTTACTCTTATGCAAAGGGAAATAAGCAAAGGAAAATGGGATGGAGCTATTTTGGCTCAATTCTAAAAAGATTGGTTTCATCTTTACACACCTATGAAAATGAGAGTTTTCTGGTCGGTATGTCTTACATCATGACACTTCTAATTCCCCTTGTATGCTTTTATCATAGCCATCCAGGCTAAAGTGAAAGCCTTGAATACATTTCTCAAAACATGATTATATTCAGAAATTCACCTTATGTCTCCAGAACTCAGGACTTTTGTTTGAACTCATTCATTTAAGCCCTTCCCTGTCTCACTTTGTTTAGTTTTGCAAAGAGCCACTCCAGCCTGAGCAGCCCCATTCACAGTTACAGTGCTGGCCAGTTTTAGAGAGCAGCATTGATCTGTCTCAGGTATTTATCCAGAGACATGGTCCTCATCTCATTTCATCTCCTTCAGCTGACAGAGAGCACCTGAGCACAGCATCACATCACAGCACCCACTCCAATGCTTCTCCTCCCAACACTCCAGGCACCCACATTCCTGGACACTGCTGCAAAATGAGGCTGTGGTCCAGCTCCCTCCCGGAGTGCCATCACATCCTTGCTGTCTCCAGAACCCTGCCTGCACAACTCCCAGAGCAGCAGAGAAAGCAGCTTTCAGCACGGGGAGCTGGCAGGGGAGGGTGTGAGATGGCACCAGAGCCACACAGGGGTGCCAGCAGAATGGAAACCCTCCCAGCACAGCTGAACCTTGTGGCTGGGACCTCACAAGGGCACTGTGGTCAGGCAGGGAAGGCCATCAATGAGAATAATCAAGCGAGAACTTTCACAGGTCCAAGCTAGAGAGGTGAGCAGCAGCAGGAGAGGTGTGAAGGACCTTGGATTAGGGCACAGACAAAACAAACTGACAAAAAAATTGACTAGACTTTTCTTTTTCCCGGCACTAAAACCCAAAATACAAACAAACATTGGTTTCTCCCAGAGAAAGCACGGCAATTAAGGGTGTGGGAGTAATTGCTCCACAGCCCTGTCACTGCACATGGGCAGTATCAGCATTGAAACCCCACAGATACAATGCTGCCAATTCCACCAGTGGACCTCCACAGCTGGGATGCTGTGCTGGAGGGAAGGCTGAAGGAAACAGGGCTGGACTGGAGACCTGTAATAATCTGTGGCACTAAATCTTGAGAAACCACAGCCCAGGCTGTCCTGTCTGGCAGGGACAGGGAGGCAGAGTGCTGAGCCCTGGGGAGCAGGAAAGGTCCTGTGCCTCCTGCAGGCAACCCTGCGGTCGGTCAGGGCTGCCTGCATCCACGGGAAGGTCAGTGGTGGCAATATAAGCCCTGGAGAGGGGAGGAGGAGGAGGAACGATGAGTGAAAGGAGCTGGGGAGAGGTTGGGGGAGGGGAGGGCGGACACATAAAGGAGCAAGGCTGGACCGTGCAAGGTGGTGAATGGGAAGGGCAGACCTGGGATTGTGGGCTGATCCCTGTTTACTACGTGGGGAATATTTGGGTGCCTGCCTTGCCCTGCTGCCTGATTCTCCCAGGAAGATGCTAGAAGGCCACCATGCACCCTGCCCGGAGCAGCCCAGGCAGAAACACTGTAAATAAACCTTCAATGTGCAAAGCCTCAAAGCCGGTGAAACCGGGATGCCGGAGACTGTTGTTCCCCTCGGGAATCCGCATCCCTAACTGGTCCCTAGCCTCTCCCTTGTGGAAATGGTCTTGGCCACCTCTCCTCCTCTCATCCTGACACCATTCTTTTCTTCTCTGCAAGTTTCCTCATCCGCACATGCATGGGCAGCGCTGCTGCTGCGAAGGGACACACACACGCACACCCCCAAAGAGCGCATTTCCCAGCTTAAACCATCCGCCCCAAATTCTGCCCCTTTTCCAGCCCGCTGGGGAAACAAATCTCGTCGTGGCCTACCTTGCGAGTCCGCCGGCTCTGAGACGGGGGCAGCGGGCTCCGGGAGCGGGCAGAGGGGCTGTGAATCAGCACACGAGTCCCTGTGACAGGGATGCATGCTGAGGCTCAGCACCGCTGCTCTCCTCCTCCACCGCCCCGGCTGCTGTGTTGCTATGCGATCACATCACCACGAGCAGCATCTCGCCGAGCCTCCAAAAGAGATCCCCTTGACTCGGCAAAAGGCGGCGGGGAACCAAGGACGAGCCCACCCAGTGCCCGGCCCTTTTGGAGAGCTCGGCCGGCGATCGATCCGGAGCAGGGGAGGGAGAAGAGTGGAGATGCCAAAGGCAAGGCACGCACGGGAGGAGGAGGAGGAGACAAAATACACATGGAGAGGGGGAAAGAAAAGGGAGGAGGGGAGATGTGCAAACACACAGAAAGCGCCGTGGTCTGACCTCTGGAGACTCGACACGGGCTGCTGGGCTCAGCCACGCTTCGCACTGCCCGCCGACATCTCCCACCGCCTCTCGGGAATGCCGCCTCTCATTTTAGGTTGGATATGGCCACGCGTGTGCTGCAAAATGCCAGACGCACTCGCCTCCTTCCTTACCCAAATTGTGGTGATCTGACACAAGACTTGATAATTTAAGAATAGCCCGTTTTAAAATTAAAGGAACAAAAATAGGATTATCGCTTAATTTCGGATGTGCTTCCTAGTCTTCTGAGAAAAGAAGAATAAGTAAAGGAAGGAGGCAGTTCTCCAGGCTGGGGAGATCTTTTAAATGTCAAGGTATCTTGTCTCAGCTCACAAGAAACAGGAGGATTTGAGCTGCTAGATTGGATGAGGACACAAACAGGCACAGAGCTGGGATTTTGGTTCATAGATAACAGTTTACTGTTCTTCAGATAATTCCACCCAAGGATTTTAAACTGCTCAAGTCACCAAGTGATGTTATTTTCATATAACACAAAAAGAAACAGAATTAAATTACTTATGAGAAAGAGGATTCAAATGTAATCCCTGCTCTGTGTTTTCAGCTCTAGACTGTCTCAGCCTCTCCATGGGAAAATTAAAATCTGGGAAATACAATATTTCTTGTCCTTGTCAGAAGAGTCTTTAATGAGTCTTACCCCTTTTTTTCCCCAGAGTTGACAGAGTAAAGATGTTAATTTTCTGTTGACACAGTTATCCAGAAATATCAGTGCTGTTTGTTAACATTTTCCATTCTATACATTTATTCCCCATCTCAGACGCATCCCAAAATGCAGGTTCACTTAGCTCACTCAAAGCCAGCAAATGTAACATCTTCACAACTCCACTACATTCCTGAAAAATCACTTCTGGCCAAGCCAGCAATGGAAATAACAACTAGCAAACTCTGCAGCATCACAAGGCCTCCTGTGGGTTTAAGGATGATGGTCAGGAGCTGGTGCTGCACAGAGGGACAGTCCCCAACCCACCCCAGGGCTGTGCCCAGCAGGGTGGGGAGCCCACCACCACCTTTCAGCCCCTTTGGGCACCTCACAGAGCAAAACTTAAATCCCACACCATGGGGATGTGAACGGATCAGGAGCTTTTCTAGGTCACCAATTTAAACACGGAGAAGGTTTAAAACTCAGCATATAAAGCTGATCTTGTGTAAAATATGTTTGAGAGAGTCCTCAAGAAACCAGTGAACTCCTTGTGATGGTACCAGCTAGAGCCTGCAGCAGGTGGGTGGCTGACCCTAAGGGAGTTCTCCCTTCATCCTAGATGGGAGCACCAGCAGTTGGGAGCAGAGCACAGTGAGGCACAGAAAACTCATGTAACTACACTGAAAGGAGATTTTTAAATAGCAGCCTCCTTATAGGTGGTTCCAAAAGGAGCAACACTGAATACTTCGAGTACTGACCCAAGAATACTTATTCACTCCACACCTTCTGCTCTTAAAAGCTTCCTCAATAGCTTCTGCTTCCACAATCAGCTGTACTGATGCAACACAATCCCTCCTGGAAAGCTGTCTTTAGACAAAAAAAACAGATATGGATCAGAAGACAAAAACGAGCAGAGACTCTGCCGGGCTATTTTTGTGCTCACACACAAATAATAAATCTTGGGTTAAATAAGGAGAGCAAGGGGGGAAATAACAGCAGAGTCTGGAAGGGCTGCCCAGGCAACTCCAAAGACACCATCCTCCAGAGAGACACGACCAAACCCGATGGCAGCATGTGTCTGTCACCACCAGCACCTGTAAGGGACATGACAACACGCATAAACATATCAAGCCAAGTTACCCATGCACACAAGACAGACATCAGCACAGAGATATGAACAGACAGTGTGAACCATAAAAACAAGGTGCTTTGCAGTACAAGCATTCTGAATTATTGATTGTTTAAATGCAGCAGAGAAAAAAAAAATCTCTTGTGTCAGTTTAGTTTAAATTATGAGGCAAACCAGAATCTCTGCTGGGAAAGTCGCTTCCAGGGCTGGGAAGATCTTCCCAAGTCCTCCAATACTTTCTGTTTTAAGGATATAATTAGGGCAAAGAGAGGAGGAATTCAGAACTGAAAGGGAACGAGGGAGACCAACTCGGATGTGTCATAATTGCAGTTTTCACATAAGCACCACAACTTTTTTAAGTGTATGGGAAGATTTCTGAGATGAGAGGCTAAATTTGGTGTGCTTTGAGTTCTAAAGAACTTAAGCCAAAAAAATCTCCCAAGGAACTCCAAGAGCTGAGCTTCCAGAAGATACAGTGTACTTACTTTATGTATTCCCCTAATGAAACATTTCAGACATTTTATGTTTTATGAAACAGCAAATATGTACCTTGTAAGGAAAACTAACAATGTTCACCCTCCCAACAGGAACATTCCAATATGCACAGTGTTAAATACAGGGTGCAATCATTCAATAGGTAAAAATTGGGATAGGTTTTTTTAACATAAAATTGACATATATAGAGAGAGACACACACGCTGACAGTATTTTTAGTTTGAAAGTTTTAAAAGCTATAAATAAGGGCTGTGTTTGCTTTCAGCCTAAATGCTGTATCACATTCTCCATACACAAAGCCATTATTATTAATCACTTGTAAGCTGGAATATCCATGACACTAATTATTCTTGCATTACCAACCAAACAAAAACATTACCTAAAATTCTGGCATTCACATTTTCAACATAAAACTTCAGGGTTCGAGATAATTAAAGGCTATTACACTTTTCTTCCCATAAGTTCCCACCAATTAACTTTATCTTCTAAAATAGTCCTTGTCACAGAGAATTGGTTCCCAAAATGTGCAGTCTCTCACTTTGAAACATCACATCTCCTGAAAGAGAAAGTTCATCTCTCTGGTACAGAAGAGGAAGTATTGTTACCATCCTTTGGAAACTTTGGTACATCCTTTCCCTTTCATAGTAAAGCTCAAATTTATTCATTTATCCCAATTAAAGCATTTTAGAGAATGATGCTTCACCCAGGAACAGAATGTAGCCTTATCCTTGTTAAAAAGAGAATATGGGCAGACAGCAAGAAGAGCACTTTCCCTAGAGCCATACACCCACAGTCCTTGTGGATCCATCTGCTGAAGGAGAATTTGGTGAAAGGCTTGTGAGCCAGGACAAGGTCCATTATGGCTTCAAGAAATCCAGTTTCTCCCCAAAAGCCTACAAATCATGGTTTTCCTGAGACACAGGGCTCGCTCACCTGGGTCTCCTCCTAATTAAAGCATCAGGCAGGACTGGGTTCTCTCACAGCTGCCCACATCCAAAGAGCTGTACCTCTGTTTTGATTCAGGATCATTGATCTCAGTGGTTGTGCTGTTCCTACCTGGGAAGGGGAACAGGTCTTGCACAAAGGACAGACCTGCCCATCAATTCCAGTACATTAGACAGGCCAGCAGGCTTGGGAGCAGAGCACAAAGAGCCTCTCTTCAACAAGAAGGAACAAAACTACAATTAGAGCCCTGAGAAAATAATTTAGTTGACTGCATATTGTACCATCCTGGGGGGCTTTTTTTGTTTGCTTAAATAACCGATATCAAATAAATAACTGTACCTCTTTTGCTAGCATCAATAAGCACAAAAACCTTCCCAGAGCAGATTCTACCCTGCTGAAAGCATTTAGAAAAACAGCAGGGTACTTTCTAAACACATGGTACCTGGAGTGAGAGAGAAGAATGGGCAGAGAACTGATACAAGCAGACAGCTGCCATGCACACAAACAGAATGAATCTCCCTTTTCATTTGTTCCCACACAGGCCTTGAAATGATTCCCCCAAATGAGAAACAGAGGCTATAGGGGAGGAAGGAAATCTTTTCAGCGCAGCAAGGGCCAAAACAAACAGGGGTGGGTATCAAAAAGAATTTGGGGGAAGAGGTGGAGAAAGAGAAGAGAAAGGAGAAAATGGTAGCAAAGAAAGTAAAAGCATGCAGGAGAGGAGGGTAAGGCAGACAAGGCAGATTTCAGGGGCTGTTTTGTTCTTCAAAAGCTGCCAACACGTTCACAATGTGCTTTCCATCCCCCCTCCTTATTTACTGGGCCGTGCACTCAAAGGAGCAGGAAAGCAATCACACAGGAGCTGCTGAAGATTCACTTGGACGCAGAACAGAGGTGCCCTAAGAGAAAGGAAACTGCTTAGTGATCCGTGCACAACAGACCATGATGGGGATGTTACAGGCCCAGGGAGGGAGAGAGACAGAGAGAGGGCTGGGAGAAAACTGCAGAGAACAGCCTCTTCCTGCAGAGATCACACTGCCAGGCAGCACAGACACTGGAGCAGAGCAAGTCAGACTGCACGGGGATACAGCCGCACATAAAAATACACGTTCACAGCAGAAGCTTATCCCCTGAATTTTTCAAAGGAAGAGCCCAAAGGATTTGGGCAGAGTGTAAATTTTTTCAAAGTATGTGTCGCAATTTGCAGCCTAAACCCAGTGCCCAAAGCTCAGGAGCTCAGCCACGTTACAGTGACTTAAATATCCCATGACTGAGGTTGTGCTGGAACAGCCCATCCTGTGTCACGTTTCTGGCAGGTACCACAGCTTGCCTGATGCATGTTCACTCATTAAACTGCAGAATGGGATCACACCTCAGCCTACAGACTTCTAAACACTGTCAAGGTTAAAATGGTATTTAGAGGCTGTGTAGGTACCTGCAGCTTTTTTTTTTTTTTTTTTGAAGATCAACTGTTTTGGTTTCTACATTCGTGCAAGGGCGAGCCTGGAGATTAAAGCCTTTTTTTAAAAAAAGTCGTAATTACCCTCTGTTATGCAGACTTTTTACTCCTACAAGACAGGAAGCTGAGAGGCAGAGAGGCATCCTCACAAGGTACACACCTTGCAGAACGTTATTTATGTACTTCAGCACCTCCCTTGCCAACTATAATTACTTGGACAGGTCCAACAGCTACCTACCGTTCTCTCAGGAATCCTGTGCCCAAAAAATGCTAAGGACATGAAAGGTATTCTTGGTCAAAAGCAAGGTTTGGTGGCTTCCAACCTTCATCAGACCATAATTGTTGCTTCCATTTCAAAAAGCAGAGCCATAATGAGGGAAATCCATGGGTACAGCATAAATCATCTTTCCTGGAAGAAAATACTTGAAGACTTTGTTCTTTCAAGACATTCATCATCCAGAGCAAGCTTTTTACCAATCTCTGTTGTTTTTTTTCCAGACTAGATGCATCCTCTGACTAAAGAGCACATAAAGTGCTCCCTCACTCTCGCTCACTCTCTCACGAGCCATGGAGCTACAAATCAGCCCAATGTGTATTATTAATGACAAGTTATCAGAAGATCTAGGACAAGAGCCAGGCAGGAGTTTCACTGTGCTGTGATTCTGTGGAGAAAATGAACCCTTTGCCAGGTCAGATCCCACAGTTTCCCTTGTTCCTGTCTCCACTGTGCACAGATTTGTGATAAGCCATTTTGTCACAGCAGCCAGGAGCTGATTACCCTGCCCTAGAGGCCTCACAACTGAGCTTTGCCTAAAAGACACAGGTAAAGTGAGGAGACACTGGGTGGAAGCACAAAAATCTCAAACATTGTATTAAAAAAGGCCAAGTGAGTTTTCTTTTGGTAGCAGTTAAATGTTATTAGAAGAGTTCAGGAGCACCCATATTGGCAGTTGTTAGAGCTGCAGTACAAGCCTCACAGATTGAATTTTCTGAGTGGTTACAGCTGTACCACCTTCTAAATCCTTGGGTCCTGATTTATTCATGGCATTAGGAATGCAAAATGCAAGCAGAGGGAAGTAGGCCAACAAAAGAATAGAAAGCAGGGATACAGAGGAACCAGTTTCTTCATTCCAGCTGAAAACAGGTTGAAATTATTAACTCTTTCAGAGCAAGCTCTCTGAAAGGGCAGGAGACTGATGCATAAAGATGCACATATGAATCTCCTACCACAAAATAAAAATGAAGAACAGAAACACAAAGCAAACATGGCTTCAGAAGAAGAATTTGGATTAACTATAGCCCAAGGCATTTGGATTTTCAGATGCATAATGCTCACTGTGTCTGACAGGGAGGGGTTAATGTCTTTGGTTCTGTGAACTGGGGACCAGATGTTCAGCTGGTGCAACTCAACACAGCTCCAGTAGAAATTAGTGGAGCTGGGGCTGCTTACCCCAGACAGCATTCTGGCCCAGTACTTTGAAATCCTATTTAATATCCACTCTGAGATTTGTTCAAAGGGAGAGGTCTCACTTTCTGAAAGCAGCTAAAAAGCTACTAGCAATGCTACAGGCTGCAGCTAAATTAAAATGGCCCCTGCCATGGCCTGTGTATATTACAAAACCCCTAAATCAAAAGCCTTGTGACAAACACCTCAAGACAGTTGTTTCTTCTATAATTTCATAATGTACATCTACCTTCCAATGGGCAGAAACAGGCATGAGAGGTAAATCACTCCTTTGTCACTTACCAGGAAAGGGATGGGTCTTGACTATGCCCAGTTTAGTCCTCAGAGCAGCTGTGGTCAGCCAAGTCTTTGAGCACATGCTCTTAAACAGAAAATGGTCTGCAAAATTTGCTGTGATGATTCAAATGCAAAGAGCAAGCAGGGGGAAAAATATAAGAAAAGAGAAAAGGTACAGCCTACAAGGAGCATTCTTCCACTCAAGTGCAATGCTACTCAGATAGAGGGAAAAAAGAGAAGAAAATCATCCAAATGTCAAAAAAGATGAGTTACCACAGCATAAAGATGCTAAAAGTCATCTCTAGTGCCTAATAATACCAGGCACATTTTTGCTGCATGGGATGGATTTTAAACAGGCATTCTGTTTTTGTCCAACCAAAACAAAAAACCAAACCTGACATTAAAATCAAGTTCTCTGTCCTGTTGTTGTAGTTCTGCAACTCTAAGTGCCCAGCCTGTGTACTTGAATGTCAAAACTGTGCACACTTTGGTTAAATACTTTCACAACACAGGGCATAATAAAGACCTGTGATGCTGCCACTCTTCCATAACATGATTCTGTGTTTTCTCCACCAAACACCAATGGAAAACTGATCTCAGGGACCAGTAACCATAAAACAAGAGTGTGTTTGATGTGTGCAAGTAGCAAGGAGCGTGTAGCAGAATCCTAGGGACTGCAGTGCACAGCCTTTCCAGCAGAAGTGGAAATAACATTTCCAACATCTTTTTGAAGGTAGCTTCACAGAGAAATTACAAAACTAGTTATATGTTAGGGCCACATCTTGAAAAATAGCCACTTGGAGGAATTTTTAAGATGTGGAGTTTGTCCTGTTGAAAAAATATAACCAGGGTTTTGAAGATCTGTTTCTCTTGACAAAAATTAGCAAGCAGCACTTACACTACTGGGGATAACACAGATGAATGAGAAGGGCAACACTTTAGACATATTAACCAGAGGTACTTGAGCTGAGAACTGTGATACGCAAGCAGTGTGATTTTGAGAGGATGAAGGAAGCAGACATCTTGAATGGCTCCAGGGTCATTCTCAGCACTGATTCCTTTACTGAATCAAAGTACAGATTCACAATGCAAAATTCAGTATTATCTAACCTGTCTCGGTGCACCTTGACCCTGTCAACCTGGCTAGCCCTGGCAGCACCTACAGCAGACGTGAGGTATGGCTCAGTCTAAGGCTAAACCTTGCCTTCCCTGCAAGTCTTTTGACTCGCTCTTTCTGTTCCGAATGGCAACGGACAGGAAAATAAAGGAGAGACTCTTTGAAGGGACCACAAGCCAACCTTACTCAGGAGGAATCTGCCCCAAAGAGCAGGGAGCACTCCTGTGCAGCAATTTTGAAAGAGAAGAGGAGTGAGGGGCAGGGTCTGCAGGGGAACCAATGAAGAATAACAAGGGTACAGCTCAGGGATGACAGACATTTTAGGAATCCATTCTCTGCAGGGAGGAGGGGGGTCCCCCAGGATCCTGACCAATCCCACAGTGCCTTCCCTGGAACTTTCCAGGTGTGGGGAGAGGCCTTGTGGTAATAGACAGGTCCTGGGGACAGGGACACAAATGATAGGCAGGAGAGTCTGAGGGGAAAGTAGGAGGAAACAACTTTGACAGGCAAGAGAAACCAACTAAAGGGCAGGAAAACATATAGGGGTGTCTGGGGTAAAGCATTAGGGGGAGAAGCAGGTTACATGGAACTTCAACACTACAAAATCATGCAGAACTTGAACTTCAAACTTGCACCGCCACACTAACCCAACTCCCAAGTGGTTACAATCTTGTTTTACAGCAGAAAAAGAAAGGTCATTCAGATTTTGGAAACCTCAGTTCAGCTTCTCTCAGCTTCTACTCAGACTCAAAGTGAAATGACAGAAGATACATTTTGCAAAGGAGTTTATTCAAAATGAAACATTAGAAATATTTTACAGAACATAAATTATACATATGTAAGCAAATAATACACAGGACCTACAGAGAAAGGAAAGTTACATTTGCACTTATTATCAATATAGAACATGGTGAGCTGGTGGCAACACTCCCTAAGTGCTCAAATCAATACACCATCAACTGAACACCAAGTTTTCCAGCTGTACTAGAACATCATTATAACCAAAGTTAGCATAAGAACTGGTCTGTGGGCCTCAAAATGAAAACTCGCTTCAGGAAGGTCAGCTTGGTCAGCCTGTTCAAAGTCATACAGGCTACAACAGGGGATTGAGAAACTCGCATTGCTCCAATCCAAGACACACCCAGCACCCCTGAAATGCTGATGAAGTTGCTTTTAGTTACCTGCTGCTGAAGAAGGCAAAGCAGCTCAGGGGTCAACATTACTTATAAATGAAGCACCACTGCTCACTGTAGTTTTGAGATGGAAAATGTTTGTTTCCCAATCAAAACAGATACTCCAACAGAGAAACACTAGGGTGAAAAAGGTGGCTTTTACATGACATAGAGCTCACCAGCTTCAGACCAGAGAAGTTTAGCAGGGACAAGAGGGGGCTCAGTGTTCATGAAGCAAGCCAGCATCAACATCTGTGTCTTCACTTCCATAAGAGAGATGTCAGTACAAAAGTGCAGCTAAGAGTAATTTCTCTGTTTCTCTCCTCTGAGGAAGGAAGAATTAGTGACACAGTCTTTTAGAGTCTGCTAGTCTGCTCCAGATGACAGAAGAATTCCAGTGAGTCGGTCCCAGGGTCACATTTCCTCATTCTGGGCTTTGCTGGGAGAGGCCTGGGAAACACGACTGATGCTGCTCTCAATAAAGACCTTCAGCCCCTTCAGCCCTTGGGAGTAGAGATATTCCAGGTACCAGTCCCACTTCTTCCCCTGCAAGCCAGAAAGAAGAGTCAGATGTGCAGCTTTGCCTTTCTTAAGCCAATTTGAAAAGGTCAGCACACTCTGGCTTCCTGTGGGACAGCATCCACATGTTGCGTGACATCTGTAAATACCCACAGGTGTACAGGGTCCCCTGCTGTTCCCAAATGCCCACAATCACACAATACACATTCTTAGACTGAATCATGATCTTTAATACTGCAAGTTTTTATAACCCCCACTTCTAGAAAAAAGAAGAGTCTATTGGATCAACAGGGAATATGTCAGGAACTAAATGGAGAAGGATATTAAAGCTTTCCTTCCATCACTAGTGCTGATTCCCCCAGATCAGGTTTCAAGTGACATAGGAAGGAAACCAACTGCCACTGCATTTGCTCAGTGGAGGATTCCTGTTCAAAGCTGTAACAAAGCTACACATCTGTTTCAGAAATATAATATGAAGCAGAATTTGTATTATCAAGAAGCTTTAAGTTCATCAAGAATGTAACTTTTTCTGGAGCTGCAGAGAACAATAAACAGCCCTGTCCTGACACTGCACTGACTCATGGAGGAAATACATAAAATCTCAAATCACAGATACATAACTTCTCAGGTGTTGATGTCCTCTTGTTTGGCCCTGATAAGAGACTGAATCAAAGACTATATGGAATTTTTCCCCTTCCAAATTTTTTCTAGAGCATTTGTGAGTTTGTTGACACAGCTGCCGAAAATTGCCTGCTTCATTTACTAAAACAAGAAATCTTACCTTAATTAATTTGAAGTTGAAGGTGGTATCGTCAGGACAAATCTTAAGGAAAGAGAACAAAACAATATCAAAAGATAAAAAGTATGTCCAGGATTGCTGGGTCTCTGCTAAGTCCTCTCCTAAATCAGGAATTGCAGGCATGCAAAGCAATTCAGAGATTTTTAATCCTGCTTCAGAGGGGGCTTCCAGCATCACGCCCTGTGCATAAGTGCCAAACTAACATCTCTTGCCCTGTGCTGCAGCATTACAGGATAGCAACAGAGGATATTCACAGGGATCTTTATCACTGTCTCTCTACAGTGTCAAAGCTTCCCTTTCAAAACATTAGAAATTCACAACAATGAGAAGGAGCAAGAGGAGAGAACTGACGCTGAGATCAGTGTTTGTGCTCCCCCAGTGCTGCAGAGCAGTGCCCTCTGGTGCTCAGCACCGCTGAGGAAAACGTGTCCCTGCAGCTCAACATTACTCCCTGCTGCTTTAAAACACATTCGTCCTAGCTGCTAAGGAAAATTTCTCCTAGTTCTACAGTAGGAGGAGAATGCAAGAATTTCCCACCAGAAAGTTTTCAGGTTTTTTAGAAGGGTTGGGTGTCTTTTGGTTTTGTGTTATGGTTGTTGGTTTGTAGTTTGGGTTGGTTTCTTTGTTTGGTTTTTTTAATGTGCAAAACCTACAACGAAGAATTAGGAACCTGTGTCAAGGAAAGTTTAGGCTAGATATTAGGAAAAGGTTCTTCCCACCGAGGGTGACTGGGCACTGGAACAGGCTCCCCAGGGAAGTGGTGACAGCACCTAGCCAGATAGAATGTGGGAAGTGTCTGGAAAAGACTCCCAGGCACAGGGTGGGATTCTTGGGCTGTCCTCTGCAGAGGCAGGAGTTAAGACTTTATGATTTTTGTGGGGCCCTTCCACTGCAGGACATGCCATGATTCTAGGAAGCCTCAGAACAAAAATTATGTGGACAAAAGGTATGAGATATATATAACTTATTTCCTTGGTCTAACAAAACTGAAACAGCTTCCTTGAGCCAAGACAAAATCTGAGTTTCATCAGCAGTAAGACACAAACTGGCTTGATTCAGGACACTGAGCACATAACAAAGGCAAATTTGTCAAGTGTTCCTAACCAGAATTCTTTGCTTCAACTTCTCAGGTGCCCCTTGCTGCATTCCAGGAGTCACACCTACGCTTGCCTCGAGCCTGCCAGGGTTTGTCACAATAAACTGGCATCTTTGTGCAGCCCTTGGACAGCCTACAAAACCTGGTTTCTTGGAGCAGCACAGCACATCTTGGGACAGTAACAGATCTGGCAAACTGCTCCCTCCACTCTTCAGCAGCTGCACTCAACACATGAGGGCACCCACAGCTTAAGAGTGAGGCAAAACTCACACCAGACAAGACTAGACAGCTCCACGTTATCTCTGTACTTGGAAGCAGCTACTTGTATTTCTATTTTAATAAGCCATAAAAGCTACCACAAGAGCCAGAAAGCACTGCTGATAAATTCTACCACGAACAGCTGTATATAATTTAACCATCTATTTCTTGACTTTCTAGAGTTTAAATATTTAGATCACACTCTCTTGTGGGGCAGAATGCACCTTTGGTAAGATTTTACTGAAGTGTCATTTATTTCATTAATCAGCCATTCTAGTTGTATCTCAAAATTGTCACAAGTACAAATTCACATCCAAAACTGCTATATTCATACATTCAACTGCTATATTCATACCACACACACAAAAAAAAAAGACTCTTCAAATTAATTTGACAAACAGCAGAATGCCACAGCAGCTTTTGAAAGCTCTGTTGCCTCTACCAGTCAGCCGGGACACACAGACACTTCTCTAGAGAAAAAGTCAAGACAGGGCATCTGGTGCCATGAAAGATCCAAATTTTGGTCTACACCATTACCTTCTGCAGGAATTCAACAGAGGAGCTCATCATGGCTGGATGATTAACAAGGTTAAAGCTTTTGAATTGCTTCACTCCAGTTTTACGCAGCAGTTCATCATCCATACAAAGACCTTGAGGATGAATATCCTTCTGGAATATATTTGCTTTCCACAGACAGCCCACCATAGCTATTAGGTACTGGTTGTACTCTTGGTATGTCTGCCTATTGAACTTGAACTGCAGTACATTCTGAGAGGAGAAAAGAAAAATCAATCAATAACATCCTCAAAGCAGCTGTGTGCCCCCTCCAGTCCTTAAAAGATAGCCATTAGTACACCTCCCCTCCACTCAACCCAATTCCTTGCTAAAGTCTATTCTAGCACATAACAGATGTGTCCACAATACCTTTTTACTCTGATCATTTTCTTTTGCAGCCACCAAGTTGGTTCGATACCTGCAAAAAAAAAACAACACCAAAACAAACAAACAACAAAAACAAAACAAAAAAAAAAACAAAAACAAAACAAAAAAAAAAAAAAAAAAAAAAAAAAAAAAAAAAAAAAAAAAAAAACACAAAAAAAATCCACACAAACAAACACAAAAGAAAGAGAAATTTAGAGGCCTATAAATTTTTACTACATGCCTGTGTTGAAAAAAACTGGAGGAATGTATCAAGAAAACTTATTTCCACCATGAGAAGTTTATTGGTGAAAGAGAGAGACGTGAAAAAGAATTCAAAAGGACTTTATCACTTGGCAGAGTAGGGACATATCTAATAATATTAGTCTCTTCAATTATTCACACATGACCAGGTTTTGCCTGGGATAGTCACATGCATAAATACAACACACGAGAATGGATATCCAGCCTTAAAATCAGCAGAGAAATGCAGTGTGTTTTTAAGAAGGGAGACTTTCATTCACTAAGCAAAGAAACAGAAGCCACTGGAAGTAATGCAACTTGACAGTTGTTCTATATTATAAGCACTGGCTGCTCTTATTTCCTAGAGACCTTCCTGTCATGTTAATTACCCTGCAGATTCCTTAGAGAAAAAGCCACATGGAGAGCCCTGCACCAGCTGTCAGCTATTGGCCACTCCTCAGATGCAGCCACTGGAACTAACAAGGCCAAGAAGTGCAGTCTTGGTGGTGGATCTTGCAGAACAATAAACAGTGCTGTCTTTGGCCTTGCCAGCAGCACGAGGCACTCCCAAATTCCTGGAGCTTGGAGGTGGAAGAAGTGCTTCCTGTTCAGTACACGACAGAATTTGTAAGGAAAAGCTCAAGTGTAGCAGCCAAAGTACAGGAGTGAGAAGTTGTATAGTTACTACTGTTAATTCCAGCTGGCTGACTTTAGTTCTCTCAAAACAATAGGGGAACTTCTTCCTTCACATATCAAAGATACAGAAATAATAACAGGAAAGAGGTCAGAATCCTGCTGTTTTGGATGACAGACTGAAAATACAAAGGAGGAACTACCGCTATAAAATCCTCTATCACGAAAGCTGGACACAAGCGGAATTTTTACCTTTGCCTTGCACGGCAAGAAGCAGATCCCCGGTTTTTACAAAGTCATTTCATCTCCAAAAGACAGAAAGAGAAGACAAAGAGTCCCTGCAGCCCACACCTGTTGTAGTACCTGTACATAATGTGGCAGAGCTGATTCAAGTTGACAGAATCCATGCTGAGCAGTGCTGGGTAGAAAACCCCAGCAGGAGGCATTATCAGCAAAGGCAGGTTGTACTTCAGGTACATGTCACACACCTGCAGGAATGAAGCACATCCAGGCTGATTATTACTGCTAAATTAATGATTATTACAAACTCCCAAGGAATTAAAAGCAACAGAGAGCACAACACTGAATTTCAGCCAGATCCATCAACTTCTTCCAGAAAGGAAAGCCAGGCTGTCTTATGCAAGCGTTGTTAGCCATTAGTTTAGTCAATTTTTAATGGACAATTCAGTCCCAAATAGATCCCAGAACTATTGTTTTTTCAGCTCTTCCCAACCTAAGTTGTAGGAGCTGTTGCTGTTGTTACAGCATGGCTGGAACTCACAATCAGCACAACTACAGAGAGGACATGAAGTTGGAGAAGAAACTTAAGGTTATTTGATGCTGTTTAGATTGCCTACAGCACAAACTAGGAAAAAACCCCACATTTTTAAGGAAACATTTAAGGGGAAAAAAAAGGTATGTTGTTTGAAATTGAACTGATCACTGTTCTTTTCTTTAAGTCAGCATTAAAAAGCAGATTATGGCCTACTGTTACTTCTCCTTCCTCAGTTCACCTCTGAATTAAGAGCAACCACTTTTGAGCAGCATATTTAGTTCTACCTGTGGACACAACAGCAGCTTTCACCTGTAGATCTACCAAGTATATGGAATATTCCGGCATTTAATCACAAAATTCTGTAAACTAGAAGGAGGAAGATGTTTCTATCCTCTAGCTTGAAAATGCCAACAGTCTTGGGAGTACTTGAAAAGAAAGACAAAATGACTGGGATACACACCATGCCATAGAAATTCAGAATGAAGTACAGCAACAACGTGGAATTGTTTTCCAAACGCAGTCCAACAGTAGAGATCCATCCCACAAAGTCAACCAGTTCAGCCACCGTGTTCACCAGCTCAGAGAGGGTGGTGTTCCTGTAGCAAGGACATGGCACAACATTACAGACACCTCTTTGCAAACAGACACATGGAAAATGGTAAAACAAAATTGAACTTTATACTTTCACCCCATCAAATACTCAACAACAGACACTTGTTCTTCAATACAGCCAGTTACACACAGTTATCAGCACCATTATAAACACCCAGCTGTCAGTGTTATGAGGACTTGGAACTCTGGACACTTCAATTTCCAGTGACAGCAGAAATACTTCTAAAGAAAGACAAAGAACAGGCCTGACAAGGTAGCTTACAATATAGCAGAATCGTAACAGCATTAGTAACCTTCTGCTTGGTCTTCATGCTGGGTGTTAGGGCTAGATTATAGATCTAAATACACCAGTGAGCAATGCACAGAGTATGGCTTGCATCCTTTAAAGACAAACTTACACAGAAGAAAACTCTGAATCCACTTCAATCACGTTGCAAATTAACCAGTTCTGCAACAGCTCTTTCAGGCTCTCAAGAACACTGCACTGCAATAGGCAAAAAGAAATCAGGTTGATGACAATTTATACAAGTGAATAATTCTGAACAAAGAATGCCTTGCGAACTGGCAAGGAAAATCCAAGGAAAAGTACCAGGAGTTTTTCAGGAGCAGTGACACAATTGCATGGCCCCTAGAGCTGAATGTATATGCTGTATATAGCCTTTCCTAGATAATGAGGATTTCAAGTAGTGAAAAAACTGCAATCAAACAGTTTTAACAAGTGGTTAAAACTGCAATAAAACATACAAGCTATTGTGTTGAGTCTATCAGTTCTTTTCACCTCCAGTGTCCCAGCTTAATTCCAGTCAAAAAAGGAAGATAGCTTAAAGGCACCAATTTCTTAAACAAGTTAAACTGTAAGTATATATTTTATCCTGTTTGGGCACAGACTTCTCAAAAAGATGTTTCTTATACAACTCCTCAGACTGCTACACCTAACACAAGTACAGATAGCAGTATCAACTAGACATAAACAGCCATTGTATTCACTTCAATTACCTTAAAGTAAATAGATGATGTGAAAAATAGCTGTGCCAGGGGGTCATAGAGATATGACTTAACGTCTGAAAAAAAAGAGAAAGCAGTAGGATATCAGTGAACAAATTCCATGCCCCGAGATATCCCCACTGTCCAAGGTCACCCAAAGGATCTGCAGCACATACCAGAGAAATTGCTGAGGGGGATCCAGCTCACAAGTCTGAGGACTTCTGGGCGGCAGCAGACGCCATCCCAGAGAGGAAGGGTCTTGTACAGGAACTCTTCACAAGCAGAAAATCCCTCCTGCAAAGCAGAAGAGAAACATTCAAAAATTCATCTGACTGCAGCTTGCCACGCTCACATCACTCTGGAAAAAGCAAGAGGCTTATACCTCTTTCCTGCCATCCCTGCCAGGACATTCAAATTATCATTCTTAAATTATTTTTCCTGCAGGAAACAAGGCCATTTCCAGAATAGTGACTTGCCACAGGTAAAGGTATTTTTATCACTTGAGTCAATGTCTCAGAAATACTACAGGAAACAGGAAAGTGTCAGAAGCTCTTTAAGGGAAGACTTTGTGAAACCCTTGGCTTCCACAAAACATGCACTTACCTGCAAGAAACATTCTGCCTTGTGGATAGTTTCCAGGAAGCTCCTGAATTCTTCTTCATTTGAGTTATCAACCACACACCAGCTGCATTCTGAACAGGAGAGAATACCGTACTTGAATATGAGCACAGCGAGAATGAGCACAATGAGAAACCAAATTCAGTTCTCCTCCAGTAGCTGTTTTAACACTCTATGGTTATCACTGTAAATCTGAAGAGCAAAGGACCATTACTGAAAAGCCTCAGACATCCTTTAGCTCCCTCACATGGCCTCACAAGATCATGCTCAAGTTCCTACCTTTCTGAAGCATCTGTCCCATCCAATAGTAGAGCCTCTGGTAAACAGATTCATCTTTCACACAATTCATGTAATGAAGCAATAAGGGGTTTGTTAGCACTGAACCCATCTGGGAAGGAAACTGCAAGAGAAGAAAAGAAAGAATTGTTCAGTATTTACATCAACAAACTGCCAGAGAATCTCAGGTCCAATCTTTTTACCAGCAAAAAGATCATTCCCAGGACTCATCCACCATCCTCAGTTAGGACTAGATGCTCTGCTAGAATTAGAGAGCCCACAAACTACTCGCATAGAAATAGGGCATAGAGGAACAGCCTTTGATCTCCCCAAAACATCCACCAAGACCTTCCTGAAACTCACCTCTAGACGGTGGATGTTTTGTAGGAGCTGAGGGAAGGTCTGCAGCTGCTCCACTGGAAAAGACCTGTTTGTATTGTACAAACAAACACGGTTCTCTGCCCCAACCTCTTCTAAATTCTTTGTGATTGCACTGCTTGCAGGTATAACCAACTGGGCATTCCATTTCTGTAGAAAGGAAACACAAATGACTCAGCTTCCAATGTAATTGGCTGCACTCACTCATGAACAGTATTCCTAGAAAGACCCAGTTTTACAAAAAAGCTAGCCAGGTTTTCATTATAATGGATTGTTGCATTTCTCTATAGTTAGTCCTCCCTTTCCAATGCTGAAAATAAAGGCAGACTCCCATTATTTGCCAATAGTTATCACAAAACCCATTACTTGGTACCTTCTAGGGTGTGCCTTAGGCCCATAACTTACCCTTTTTCGTGACTGAGGTCGAGATGTGCCTAAAAACACTGCCTGGACCAGGGGAGAGGGTCCCTGGTTTCTTCGCCTTACTGCAGCGATTGCTGCTTTCCACAGGCCCTCTGAATTCTTGAAGTAAGTCTACAAACAGAAATCAGACATCCATGCAAGAAGCCAAGCTAAGACAAAGCAACAGAAAGATCAGTTTCTATTCTGATAAACATCACCACAGTCACGTAGAGACACTCAACTCTACTTGACAGACTTTCACAGCACAGAACTCCCATCATTCCTCAGCTTCATCACCTTTGGTCTACAATTCAACAGTTGGGCTTTTATTTTCTTTGGAAACAATGTCGCCCTTTTTCAGAAGGGATCTCCAATATTTCTATCTTATAATCTTAATTGAAACCAATTATCAATTCATAGATTAAATCTCAATATTAAAATTAAACATGACCAAGGTATGCTCATGCAGTTAATGGAAAAATTTCCTGAATTCAGCATCTGTGACTCCCACATGAAAGAACAATGCCATGAGCAACCAAATACTCAAATTAATGTAGATATTGCTACAGGAAATTGGAAATGCTAACACCTTTTCTGCACCAAAAATGTTTTGACATTTCAATGCCAATCAGCCTTTAAATTCTAATCAAGTGCCAAACCATCACAAAACTATTCAGATTGGTTTGGACTTAGTTATTCAAGCTTTTAGTACACAACACAGTGTATGCATAAAGACATTCGAAGAAATATTTGCGATCTAGTTGCTAGTAATTTACTGCACCATCTGTGCATGATAAAAAAAAGTAACTTCTCCAACAGATGACTGTGCAGCACAATGCAAACAACAATTTAGAGAACAATATACATAAGCAGATTGAAATAAATCAAGTCTTATTTTAGAGAAATTCAGCTTGCCTGCATATAAATTAAAATGGTTGTTCTAAAAAAACCAACAAAAATATTAAACTTTTAAGTCTATCCCACTGAAAGAAAATTTTGTTGCACAATTTAGGTTTCACCAGCTGCTGCTTTCTCTTAGATATTTGGTTCTGCTACATGTTTCTACTTGGTCAATGGGCTGAGCACACACACAGGCCTCTCTAAAATGGGAAATCATTTTCTGCTGGTCCTTGCAGCTCTGACAAATCCATTTCCTATATTTATTACCTGCTTTTTCCTCTCTCCTATGACACAGACTTTCTAACTGCAGAGCTACTTACTGACTTCCACTGTCATTTGTACTCGAGAATGGCAGCAATTAGAACAATGCCTTGACGAATTAGCTTGCTTCTTACAGAATTTAATATAGTGTGAAACAAGCCAAACCCAGCAGGAACACCAAAAGAAGGATTAAAGTAATCCTCAAAATATAAAGGTAGATGTCATTCCTTACCAAATCATCTCATTATGCTGAAGAGGAAACAAAACACAACACAAGGAATCCTCATCTAAACCTGATATTACTCAGTGAAAAGAAGAAATAGAATTAATCTTCACCAGTAAATCTGCTAGAGCTTAAATAGAAAGCTCCATACAAATACTGTAGTAAATCTTGATTGTGAATTGACTCAATCTAATTCCTTACCTTCGTTT
Organism: Brachypodius melanocephalos; assembly: GCA_013398615.1. Classification (NCBI taxonomy): domain Eukaryota; kingdom Metazoa; phylum Chordata; class Aves; order Passeriformes; family Pycnonotidae; genus Brachypodius; species Brachypodius melanocephalos. The sequence continues at coordinate 1,175,861 of VZSR01002045.1, forward strand.
TCCCAGGAAGGGTTATGGTCACATGTTCTGGGCAGAAAAGTTTGTAAAGTGACAGCAGAGCTTGCAGATGAGACTGCATTCCCTATCAAATAACAGAACAAGGGGGAAAACATGTAGGGTGTGGTTTTAATATAGAAACTGAATGCTATATTTTAGAAACAAAAAAGCCCAGTGATCAGTAAAAGCTAAATTTCTAGATCTACACCTCACCAAGTAATCATAGATAAACAACTGGAAGTGACAGAAACAACAGAAACATGGTCATTGAAATAACTACAGGAAGAGGACTGAAGACCTTTCTGTAGTCATAACTGATAAAAAGGAATTTCACAATCAAAGTGACAAAAAGCTCTTCAGCTGTCTAAAAAATATATTATAGCAATGGCTTTTTCTTTTAAAAAGGGAGCAAGGTCCTCTACAATCTTACATTTTTCAGTCATTTTTGGTACCACTTGAAAAAGAAAGATGAACAGAAAATTAAAGACTGTAATAGATAAATGAAGCTTGCTTCAGAGATTTCACCATACCTGGTCACAAAACATTAAACTTTGCATGTATCACTGCATGTGCTCAAAAAACACACATGACAATTAGGGATGCACATGCAAGAGAGAAACTTTGATGCTACAAAGACTAAAACCTACAATTCCAAGTCCAGCCACTCTTCTCCACTCCCTAAGGACAACTGTCTTACAAAGGGCATAATTAACCACAGTTCAAACTCTGCAAGATCTGAAATAAACTCACCATTTTTGCTTGGAGGTCAAGCAGCATCCTAATCCGAAAAAGCTTGACTGGAAATACAATTAAGAATAGAAAGGATTTTAAAAATACCAGATCAGTCATTTAAGCAAAAGTTATATAAGTAACATTCTTATTATAAAATCATGACAAAGCAAGCAGAATCAGTAATTCTTATTTCTAGGGTAACAGAAAGGTTTCCAATTCAGCAAGAGTTGCATAGAGTTTTGCCTGAACTACCACTCATTCTTGCTTGCATTAAAAGCACAATATTGGCTAACCATTGTACCAGCTGCATGGGAAGAAAAGGCAGTACCAGCAAACAGAATCAGAAATAAAATGGTATTTCAGCTCACAGAGATGAGACTCACCATTTTCTTTCTTGGTCAGCAGGTAGAGCACGTGGCAGACATAGGGGCACTGCAAAGCAAAGGCAGCCATGAGCTCTCCTGCTGCTGCAGACACACAGCCAGGACACACAAAAAGCAGCACAACAGACAACTTCATTTAAAACTTCATCTGCACTGTGAGCAGTCCTGACAGTAACCAAGCTATTTAATTAACTTGGATCATTTCTTTTGGACCAGGGTCTAGAAATCACGAGAGTTAGCAGTGAAAGTGCAATTACATTTTCAAAAGGAAAGGCACCTTTGAACCAATATACTTTTTCAGAGCTTTTAACTGCAGTCGAGGCTGTAAAGCGTCTTAAATTAGTTTCAAACCAACTCTGGTGCACTTTCCAACTGACCCATCATGTCTGAAAAAGCTATTTTAAACATTAAGAACGTCAATCCAGTTTTATGGAAAGATTACAACTAATGTTAATCTAAAACCATTAAAAACATTACAAGAAAGAGAACTCAGAACTTGGGGAACTTGTTTTAACCATAAAATATCCTAAACTGAAAGAATGTTAACCAAATTTCATACCTAGCATGACTGCCAAGATCATCTTAGTATGCACTGAATCCCAACACTACAAAATTCCTAGATTTTACAGTTGCCAGATAGCAGAAATTGCCTGAATGCTTGTTCTCTTTTAAGCTATATTTCAAATTAATTAAGTTGAACAGCAATTAGTTTCTCACCTTATATAAACACTGCTCTAAAGTGTTTGTTTTTTTTCCTTTTTGTCCAAGGTATACAAGTCAGTTTCTGCCCAGGAGCAGGAGATTTTACCTACTGATGTCGGACAATCCCAGAGACCACTGATACTCTTGGGAATTTAGACAGAAGAAATGGTCACACTCTCTGTGATACAGCATAGCAATTCTTGGAAACAAGTTTAAAGCAGACAGAGCACAGCAATCTTACAGTACTTGTCTGCTTATGGATCTTAATTACACAGCAATCTTATAATGCAAAGAGAAAATAAAAAAGGAAATTCAATCATCAGGAAATGGTCTCTAACCAACACCTACTCCAGACTAATTCTGGCATTAATATGCATACTATTCATGAACATTTAGGTTTATTTTGTCAGTTCCATATCTTCTTCAGCTCTACTTACCATCGTCTCATTTTGCAGGAAGAAGAAGAAGAAACCATAGAGGGCATTAAGCTGCTCCTTGTGATCAATGAACTCAAACATTGTGATCAGCCACTTTAAAAAAAGCAGCTGCAGACAGGAAAAAAAAACCCCAGATTATGTTAAGTGATGGGCAAAAGCAAGGCAGAGGAATCAGAAGCCAGCTCCAGAGACACCATCAGTAAAGATACACACCATTCTCAAGGGGAACCAGAGAGCTACAAACAAACAATTCAGGGGTGATTCAGATGAAAGTCTGACAAGGGATTCACCAGGTAAACAACTGGCCCATCACTGCTGTTGTGTTTTGGTTTCCATAACCATGGGAGCCTATCTGTGGTGATTGAGAGAGAGGGAATCCAATAAATGGGAACACACATGGGCTCAGCCTGGAGAAGAGGAGGCTCAGGGGGACTTTCTCACTCTTTACAACTCCCTGAAAGGAAGCAGACATGAGGTAGGGGCTGGTCTCTTCTCCCAAGTACAAAAGTTATAGGTCAAGAAGAAACAAGCAACAAATTCTGCAAGGAGGTTGAGACTGGATAATATGAGAAATTTCATCATTGAAAAGGTTGTCAAGCACTGGAACAGACTGCCCAGGGAAGTGGCTGAATCCCCATCCCTGGAGGGATTTAGAAGATGTGCAGCTGTGGCTCTTGGGAACATGGTTGGCTTGGCAGCATTAGGTTAATGGTTGGATTCTGTGGCCTTCATCTTTTCCAAACTAAATGATTCTATCACATAAACCTTTGAGCAGCCCATGTGAACATAACAAAGACTCTTTACCAAATGTTAAGTCACGTTGCATATACACTAATGGATACCTCACTGAATTAAGGGATGCCTCACACAGCAGAAGTATTTCACAGAAATGCTGATAGAGACACCATTCTTGAGGAGTTCAGAGATACAAGACAAGGAGGAACCAAATCTCCACTGACACTTTTAATGTGTTTCTTGGTTCCCATTGCCATTCCAGCAACAGGCATCTCTGCCAGTCTTGGTAAATGACAGTATCTTGTGTAAGAACTTGTACATTAAAACCTCGGGATTTTTGACTCCTCAGAACAACCAGTTCTTATGGTTCCTGTGCAGAAGCAATAATTGCTGTAAACACATACTAAGTTACCTGGATGTTGGCTGAGCATTTGCCCACACAGAGCAAAGACACAGCTGTAACCACAGAATTTTCTGGTATCACTGAGGCAGGAATCAGGCTCTTCAATATATGAGTACTCACTCTATCAGCTGGAAAAAAAAAAAAAAAAAAAACCAAAAACCTATTTCAAATAAGATGGTACTCATGTACCAGGTTCTTCAATATTATTTTGCAGCTTAGGTTGGAATTCCCTCTGAACAAAATTATGTAGAGCTTCCTTGCTCAAAGTAATGGTGTATAAGAATTTAGTAAGGACTTCCCTATGCCTCAAAATGATTCACTCCAGCTTAACAAAAGGAAATGGAATCTACACTGAAGCATGCCAGAAAAATTAATCTTATGCTACACTACCATAAGCACATTATCTCAGCAGGTTTGATTAGAGGGGGAAGGCACATTCACAGAAGATACACCAGCAATATAGAAATGCCGTACCAAATTTGCCACTGAGTGCCACGTTCAGCAGCGTCTCAAAGACTTCAGGGGGCAGCCCTTGTTTCTGGGCAGTGCTTTCCACAGCAAGCATGTGTTTCTGTGGAACTCTGATCTTCTTCAGTGAATCACCGTCTTGAACTAGGAAAAACAAACAGGACAAGCACAGGATGAAACAACTTCTGAACAGAAATGAACTTAAAGCTTCTCTGAACTGTCCCTGTACATACGCCTTTTTTCTTGACATAGTAACACAGCAGAAAAACTTCTAAGACATTAAAGAAACATTACATGGCTCAGGGATTAAAGAGGGAAAACAGAAGTAAAATTATTAATACTTAATAAGGAATATGGAGAGACTTCTTACAAGAGCTCATAGTGACAGGACAAGGGGAATGGCTTCAAACTGAAGGAGGTTTAGATGGGATATTAGAATAAAATTGTTTACTGTGAGGGTAGTGAGGCCCTGGCACAGAAGAATGCAAAAACATCTTCTTGTTTACATGAAAACTCTGAGAATGCTCTCTGAGTTCTATAAACATCCGAAGGCTTAGTCAAATCATCAGAAAGCAAGTTGAAAACATGCAGAAGCAGGGCGACATCTTACCTTTCTCCAAGTAGCTCAAAGCTTCCTCCAGAGACCCTTCCTGGCTATCATCGTTCTGATCATTATTACCAGATTGATGACTCTGCAAGCTTTTTTCAGAGTCAGTTCTCCCTCTTTTTCGCCACGCAGAGAGATCAGTTTGGCTTTTCTGGCGAACTTGCTGAGGCTGCTTTGGGGTCATGGAACTCCGCCTCGGCTTCATCTTTTCAGACTCCTAGCTGAGACTGAAGAATTTTATTCATTGGCTGTCATGTGAGAGCCAGTCCTTCATTAGCAAGAAAAGAGATCAGCTGAGGAAATTCAGAGAGCTGGTCCCTGGCAAGGAAAAGAAATGTGTTTTCCCAACAAGCAGATTTTAGAGACATACTGCATAACACAAGAGTAAATTCAGAAGAAACAGTTTAGAGCTAACTGCTCCCCAAAAGATCAGACAAGATCCTCAAAGATGCACAGACAACAGTGTACCAAAGCTCTCATCTTACATTAAAAAAGAAAAAAATTCCTAAGTAAAAATTAACACAAGCTCCTTTCAAGTTAAACATTATTTGATACAACCTTATACAGCATTTTGATTTTAAAAAATCAACATGACCAGAAAGTTAGCAAAACACAACCAAGTTTTCTTCTGAGTTAATTTTGTACATTATTATTTTCCTTACTTGTATTGCATATGCCAATACAACCAGCCAACAAGTCATGATTCTCTGCAAGCTTATGTACAGATGTTAGAGGATCATACAACACTTTTCATCCTATTTCACAAAAATTAGATTCTTCTGCAGCCTTCCTGCTAACCAGCTTGGATTGGAAAAATCAAGAAATTTTGGTCAACTTCCAAATGAGGCACAAGAGCTACCAACAGCCCAACTGCACAGCTGTGTGTGAAACACAGCCACAAAAAGTGGCATTTTCTCCTCAATATGCTGGAGAGATCAACCTTTAGTGCACAAAAGAGGAAATTTTGCTACAGTCTCCTAAACTTGGTAGAGTGTGCACCCCTGTCCCTGGATTGCTGGAACCTATCTTTCCTGACACAATAAAACAAAACGACTTTCAATTCATACTCCCTCTCCACCTCTCACTTCCTTACGAGGTTAGAATCTTCACTATTTCCCTAGAGGCTTGTTTGTTACTTGTCTGTGCAGCAAAGCTCGGTGACCACACTCCGGAGTACAGCGACAGCTTTCTCTCAGCTCCCTCAGCACTTTCTCTACAGGCGCTTTGTTTTCTTTTGCCCTGCAGGAGCTCTACCAGGAAGGTGAGGAGAGCAGCTGGAAGGGGCAGCTCGGCTAACAGCGAGCCCAGCCCTGCGCATCCCCTCGGTGCCGACACGAGCAGTGTGGCACCAGCACTCCTCACCCACCTCCCCAGCACCCGCTTCCCTTGCAGCCCCCACCGCGACTCTCCCAGGGCTCCCACCCGGAGCATCCCGAGGGAACGGACGGGGTGAGGGCTTCCAGGCCCAGCCCAGCACGGAGCCTCCGTCAGAGAGCCAGCGGGGCTATCCGGCCCTCAGTGGGGAGGCGGGCCGGGGAAGGGGGAGTCACTGATCGCCCCCTCCCAGAGCCACTAACCATTCCAGGGCAATTAACCCTCCTGCTGCCCTAGGCACCGACCACCCCTTCCCACAGCCACTGACCACTCGGCGATCGCCACCCGCCGGCTCCGACCGAATTCGACCGACTCCGACCGTCCCCGCATTCAAACCCCGCCGCCACCGCCCCGCGCATGCGCACTGACCACAGTCACCACCCCTCAGCGCCGCGCCTGCCCGGGGTGTTCCCTTTTGGTCTCCCAGCCGCGCAGGCGCAGCGCCGCCACCGCGCGCCTCGGGCGGGAATGACGGCGGCGCTTCCGCCCTGCCTGCGCTGAGTGCTGCTGCGCATGCGCGGGCGTGGAGGGCGGGAACTCCCCGTGAGGGGGAGCGTTTTCGCGCCTCAGGTGTCTCCTCGTTTGCCAGGCTGGGAACAGCAGCTTAAAACTACGTTTCAAAAAAGAGGGAGGAGGGGAAATAATTCACATATAAAGCGAGGCATTAACCCTGAGGGCGATTGGAATGTAATGAGGGGCGTGGAGATAAGATAGAAAAGCGCATGGGGGAAAAAATAGAAAGAATTAAAGAAAAAAGGAAGAGTAAATTAGTATCTTACAGAAGGAGCGGATCTGTTCTTGTCACTTCCAGCGAGCACAGATGGCTGGAAGCGTCCAAAAATAGCTGTTTAATGCTGGGGGGGCAGTGATAGAGGTCAGCCTGCTAAGATAAATACAGAATTCTTGTTTCTGGCTCCAAGGTTAGTTGTCTCACTCTGTAACAACACGCAACCACTGCTGTGGGTCAGTTGTTCATACCCCTGCAAATGTGGAAAAAATGGCATCTTTTTTAATATTCACTGAACAGTCTGAAGCTTTTACAGAGATAAAAGCTCATCCTTGCTCCACGGGATGCTTTATTATTATCATCTCTACAAGTTCCAGTGAGGAATGTTACAAAAGATAAACACCACAATTGTTCCCAAAGGTTTCCTGGGTTGGGTGCCCAGGCGAAAGGGCTGCAGCAGTTCAGTTGTGTAGGAATGCACAGCATGGTGTGAGTTTGAGTTGGTGCTGTTTTTATTTGGTTTTGAATTAAAACACAACTAATAACCCCAGTCAGGCCATGAGAGTTAAAGCATCTTTTGGAAAGTAAAGGAAATTCTGTATATATATTCTGGATGACATTAAGATAATCTGTGAGGAGGAGATTGCTGGTTTCTTTGCTCAGGGTGCACATCTGATAAGAGAGATTTAGTCCATCTGGAGCTCTGGGAGGAGGCTTTGTCAATATATATGTGAATATACATACAGGGCTGCATCTGTTTTAGCAGCAAACTTCCGGAGAAAACTGTATATGAACATCCATCATCAACTTTTATAGAGATACAATGCTGACAGTTCACTGGAGTACCTCTGCTACATTGAATTGTAGCAGAAATTTATTTGAGACTGGTTCAGTAAAATACCCAAATGTCTCTTTTAAATATCTGCATTTATTAATGTATAACCAAGTAGAGCTTATCTGACTTCCACTCTGCATCACCTTGTCTCTCAAATTGCCTGCCATGATTCTGCCCATTTTAGGTGGAGTGTTTGACCAGAGGGAAATGTTTCCAGACACATCTCTCAAATAAGAAATTTGTTTCTGTAAAGACATTTTTCTCCAAATTTCAAAAAGTTTATTTTTGTGACTAATTAAAAAAAAAAAAAAAAGGAAAAACTAAAAACTGAAAACAGACAAACATTAAGAAAACCAGACAAATTTCAGAGGTAACACATGCTCATTATGACACTCTAAGATTTCAGATACAACACAGGGATTCAGGCTCTGGTAACAGGACTTATCCCAGCTCACTGAGGCTGTTTGTGGGATGAGCAGTGAGGTACCTGCAATTCTTCAGACCCTCATCTACCAGAAATAAACAATTCTATAAAGTCACAGTAGCTGTGGGAGAGGAAAAAACGGAACTTGCAGGGAACTGGGGAGCACAATGCTACTTGCAAACATCAGGGAGATATTTTGGAGTTCTTTGGGCAGTTCCACTCCCCATCCCCTCTCCAGGCACCCTTACTCTCTGTCAGGAAGGGTAAAGAGATGCCACTGCCTCGTGTGAAGCAGGCAAAAAAACTACTGTTATCAGGCCATTGTCCCAGTTTTGGAGCCTCTGCACAGAAATCAAAGAAGATGTAAACAGAGCATGCCATGTTTTCTCTGGATAACCATTCCATAGAAAGGACTGGGCACAGAGGCAGCAAAGCCCAAGGAATCCCTCTCTCCAACACAACAAACAGCACTTTTTTGGTAACAGGGTCCCTTTTACCTCTTGACCATGGAAAGGGAAATGCAGATGTGTGTGTGGGGCTGCACAGGGACACTGATCATGTTCTGCCCAGCCACTGTTCCGGGCAGCAGCAGCACACTCAGGCCAGCTCTGCTGCCGTGGGGCTCAGGGCTGGTGCTCAGGACCCATCTCCCCACTGCAGCAGTGCCAGGGTGGCCTGACTGCCTGCCCAGGTCCCTGCCCAGGGTCTCAGGCTGGTTTGGCAGCTCCTGCTGAGGCCAGCACTGCTCCAGCTGGGTTGCTGGCTGCCTCCAAGCTGTCCCTGTGGAAGCTAGCTTGTGTTTTTCTACATTACAGGGCAGCAGCAAAAGCAAGACTACAGTGTAGACATACCTTGTATCTCTCAGACCCCAAGTGCAACTTTATTTAGACAGACAAAAGAAAAAAAAAAAAAAAAGGCAAGTAGGTAAATAAAAACCAAATTTTCTGGGTGGTTTTGGAGAGAGCTGCCTCGAGGGTCCGTGCTTCCTCACATGCACTCAACTAGGATACCTTCATTTTGCCTTTCTCGGGAGCTGCTTCATGGATGAGTGGCTGCTCATCCCCGTTCACCGACAGCATCCTCTTCTCCGGCGGCAGCTCCTCGGGCTGGCGAGCGATCAGCAGGCGGCAGGTGAGCAGGATGCCGAAGACCAGGGCGTGGGCATAACGCTTGAGGGGGTCCCCCACGAGCTGGTGGAAAAAGAGCACAGCCAGCACGAGGAGGAGCAGCAGGAAGTTGGCCACGTCCTTGGGGCGGCCAGGCACCAGTGTCATGACAATGCCGCACGCCACTTCCAGGGCGCCGATGCTCTTGCGGAGGAGGATGGAGCTGACTCCCATCTTCTTGAGCATGGGCAGGGCCCGCACGTAGCTTTTGTACGCTCGTTTCTGCAATCAAGCAGCCAAGGACATCGTGTGAGAAGCTGAAGGCAAAGGTGACTTCCGTTGAAGCGGACTGATGTGCAACATGACCTAAAAATTATTTCAGTTGTACCCCTCTGGCAAAATACCCAGTCTGTAAAGCTTCTGTTTGTGGGTATACTAAACCATCAATTGGCAATTCCCCCTTTCTAAGCTGCTGTCTTCTCACTGGAAAACAGTTCTGCAATCTCTCATCCATCTTTGGAACTACAACCAGGCCAGGTGTACCTTACCCTGAAATCTGAGGTTCTGATTGCTGGAATTAGCAGTGCCAAACCATATTAAAATAAACAAACCTCTTTCTAAGAGTACCTTGTGCTTTAAAATTGACTAATACACCCAATCCCTGCAAAGCCAAAGCACAGTAAGTAAATACAAGTCTCTTTCTACTCCAAAGCAACTTACAACATCCCAAAGCAACTTACAATATTCCAAAGCTACTTACAGTAGTTATGGACAGTGCAGGCTTAGGTGGCACTAAACATCAAAGCTGAGATTCACCAGGCCTATCCTGTGCTTACATACCTTTATGATCCTTTCTTTCCTCAGGTGAAAGCAAGCTGACATTTGACATTATTTGCTCCCTGGTTTATGCTGGATTTAGAAGCAGTGTAAGTCGCAAGACTCAGCCTGCTTACACAGCTACCTCATTCTTTTGGGGAGAGAAACAACCTTTGTCCTTACACATATCCAGGTTCTTGCATTTGAACATTAGTGGTGGCTTTACTGTTTTGTTTGGGTTTTTTTCTCTTTTTGTTTTGCAATCAAGTATTTCCTTTTATATATACATGTTTTAATAAGGCTCCTATATTCATTGTGAGACACTGAAATTATTTCCACTTATAGTTGAGTATAGGACCCTTGAAGACATTCTTGCCATTGTGTTCTCTGTTTTCCAATCAGCATGAGGGAAATGGAAGCCAAATCTCAGGTACAGGATTGTTCAGCTCTCACAAGCACTGATCAGACTGTGGATTTATTTCGATACAATTTTGGAAATCCACATTCCAACATCTCCAAAGATTTTGATGCTTCCTTCTGAGAGGATCTGCTGCTTCACAGGTGGTTAAAAATATCCAGCATTGTCATTTTTGCTACAAAATAATTGAAGATCACATGACACATTTACTCCAAGTGTTTGCATTGTAAGGATGTATTTTAAACCATCAGTGACTAAAACCTCAGAGCAGACTATTTTTAAACAGTTGTGAAAAATACAACACTTTTAAGAAATTTACTATAAGCATGTCCTAGAGTACTCTGGTATTTTAGGTATTTTAACAGATAAGCTAATGTGGTTTTTGTTGAATGAAAAACTGAAAGTTTGGTGTTTTAGGTAGATAACAGAGATTCTCTGTTCGCTGAGGGCAAAAAGCCATCCTTATGGATTAGCAAGGTGAGGTTTTTCCTAACTGTCTGCACGACCTGACAGACCACCACAGTATGTAGCACAGCAAAGGCAGGAGAGCCTAATGAGCCATGAATATGTAACAAGATGAGCTATGAAGAATAATGATGCTGTGTAATACCTGCTTTATAAAACCAGAGATCATTCCTACCTGTAGGCCTGACCCTTGATAAAGCAGAAGGGACACAGAAGCAAAATATTTTACAGAGTAAGCATTTTGCAATGCTCCTAAAGTCTCTGTGCCTTTTTTTTTTTTCTTTTTTCTTTTTGTAGCAGAAGCTTAAGAGCTTTGTTTTCTAGGGATTTTACCTCATGTGTCTCTTGCCCATGACTTACTTCTTGGGGATTTTCCTCTGTGAGATCCCTGTGCTGGGCTGCAGACTAGGCACTGCAATTCAGATGTTACTTGAGAGCTAAGGAAAAGCAGCTGGGCAGGTGGAGCAAAGGGAGAGAACAGAATGTGCTGGAAACTTCCAGCACTATTTTTTTTACGGGCACAAAAATTATACTAATCTTTTCAACCACCACAATAAATAACTGGGGAAGCAGGGGAGGAGGGGGACAGGAGAATAAATAAACACAGATGAGGAAGCAAAATGTGGCAAGCAGTCCCCCACCTGCCTGCAGCTCGCAGCTGGCAAAGCTCTGCAGCAGGGCTGGCCCTGAGCAGAGAGGAGCATAAACCAGTTCACCAGGTGAGAAATGCAAACTGCGACTTCTCCATCTTCTCCTCACCCCTTTCCTCGTAGGCAGGAGGGAGAGAGGCCAAAGAGAATAATAAGACTATTAATAATACCTTCCTCTGCCAGCTAAGAATCTCAGAGCATTTCACAATCATTAATTAATCCCTGTACAAGTCTGGTGAAGCGGGGACAATCAGCATCATTATCCTTGCTTTAAAGCACCGAATTTTGAGGACGAACATCTGCCAGAGCAGGCATCTGCTTTTCCTACCCCCATCCAGTGGATAGATTTCCCCTCGCGGATCAGCTGTCCCTGCCTGCTGCATGTCTGGCACTTCTGCAGGCCTCGCTTTTAGAGACCTTTGTGTCCCCATTTTCTGCAGGCTGTGTGTACTGTACCACCCCACCCTCCTTGCCTCCCATCTTTACCCACCAGAGGTTTTTCCGTGGATAGGCTCAGCCGGAGCCCAGGAGAGCGCTGCCAGGATATCCTAGGCACTGCGTATTATTGGCTTGTCTCCATGTCTATCAAGTAAGGAGTCAGATCGGCTTCTTCCCTCTCCTGGCCCTCGCTCGGGGCTCCAGGGCAGTCACCCCCTGCGTCCCCCGCCGCTCCTGCTGCAAGGCGGGAGAGCCCTAAAGCACCTCCCTCCGTGCTGCCCGACTCACCATCTCATTGTAGGCATCCCTGCTGAGCCGGGGGGTCAGTTTGATGGTCCCCATAAAGACGAAGAAGAGCCCCAGGGCCACCGAGAGGGCGACGATGGTGATGGTCCTGGGAGAGGCCATAGAGCCGCAGGGATCCGGTCCTAGCGAGGCCTTGTGGCTCTGGCTGCCAGCCCGGGTGGGAGGGAGTCCGTCACCATTGAAGGCTGTAGGAATAAAGCTGCAGAGGCAGGAGGATGACAGCGGGAGGGGATTCAGCCTCCTCCACTCGGCAACCCCTGGGTCCTAAAGCCCTGCAGCCAGAGCCAGGCAGCTCCAGCGCTGGAGCGCAAGAGGAGCTCATCCTCCTGTTACCTTGTGTGTTCCATAAATCGCCCACAGAAAGCCGAAACTGAGTCAATTCTAGGGATGTGGGATGGCAGCCAAAGGCAGAGCACAGTTATTCATTAGTGGGAAAATAAGGACATGTTAGCAGAGGGGACAGGAGTAACATGCTGTGGAGGAGAAGTGGGAAGGGGTCTCTTGTACACAGAGAGCTTTCAGTTTCAGATATTCAGATGCTCATGCATAGCAAACAACATATTGCTTCATTTATTTGCACCAGGAAAGAAAAAGAAATGTTTTGTCCCTGTGGCTCTCCAGGAACCTGATGCTCAAAAGGGAAGGTGAGGCCACTTGTGTCACCTGCCCCCACTGCAGAAAAAAACTATCCTGTATGTTCAGCTCTCCAGAGGCTAGTGGAAAGGTTTTATGATCTTCTGGTACTTTCTGATTTAAAGTCATCGTCTCCCCTGCAATTAATCCAACTAATTTCCTTTTGACCAAAACCTAGCAGAAATCTATTCAGATCTCGCAGTGAGAAACCAAGGTATAATTACATGAAACACAACTGTTGGGATATTGCATCCTTTGGTATAAAATGAAAACAAGAGGCTGCAACTGTGTGTAAAAACCTACACTCATGGGATAGAGCAAGGGTGATACTTCCTGTGCCTGTCAGGAATCTCATCACTCCCTTTATGGTGTAGTAATTCTCAAGTCTTAAGCACATGTATTTTGAGCCCCCATGGCCTGGTTGTTAATATTATTCAAAGCTGAGGACTGGAATTAAAAGCCTGAAAAATACAGGCAATTCTCTCAGTTTCCTTGGGTGTTTACCACCCTCGATTCAAACCATTCTGGGGCTCACAGAACACAAGGGAACTCTGCTCACTCAGACTCCCCATTACAGCGGCTCCATCTCTGGAAGAGCTGGAGAAATACAACGCTGTGAGCAGGACAGGATACATGCAAAACACTAATTAAAGAAAAACTTTAATTAGTTATTGCAGAACATCCTGAAGAGGAAAAATATTGACATTTTCACAGGGCACTTCATATTTAGACATCAGCAATCATTAGTGGAGAAGGTGGAGGCAGATGTGGAAAGAAAGACACTGAAATCTGTTCTCTTTACTTCGTTTTATAGAAAAATCTCATTGCCAAAGCTGGTGCCTCCTCTGGGAAGGGACCCCAACAAAGGAATCCTTGGGCTTCCATACTCTTCCATCCTAAATTTCCCACCCCTTGCACAACAGTTCTGATCAGTGAAAAATTAGAGTCTGGTGTCTTCTCATTGTTCATTGGTTTGTGCAGTCTGTGGGTGAGAAGCCTCCCACACCCAGCCAGCACTGCAAGTCCTCTGCCCTTTGTTAGGTACAAGGTCACCTCCCATTCACGGATCCTTGCCTGGGGCTCCAGGGATTTCCCACTATCCAAGGCACAATTTGCAGCTCAACATAGGGACAGAGTCTTTTCCAGGCTGCTTTAACCAGCGGCCAAAGGTTTGCAGGGGAAGGAAGGGTGATGAAATGCTACAGAGAACCTTTTCACCCCAGAAATGCAAGTAGCTCTTTACAGAACAGTATTGCTAGGCAACCCAAAGTAAGAGAAAAACCAAAATTATTTATTTTTATACAACTTCACAGAAAATAAGTTAAAATCCTAACTACATTGGCTCTTCAAGACAGGAGGAGATTGCTTCCCAAGCTCTCAGAGATCATTCCTGCCTCCTTGTCAGCGGGTGAACAGCAGCACCAGCTCACAATGAACAGTGTGAGGAAACATGTCAAAAGGAATAGCCAACACAGGGACAAATGGCTCCCCTGCCAGCTTCTTCCGTGGGTCAGGTGGGCAGCACAGCCTGTGGAAAGCAAAGAGTATCCTTCAGACCAGTAGCAGAAGCCTTCCCACCCACTGGTATCACAATCCAAGGGGGATCCACAAAGGAAGTATTATGTGTTTGGCTAACATTCCTCAAAATCTGCAGCTGATACTGGCTGAGGTGTGGAGCCATCAATACTGAATCCCAAACCAGCTCTGAAAACCTCAGGGACAAGCTGAACAGTTAGTGGCAAGTTTAAAGCTCCTTTTCTCAGAAGCCATGCCAGCTGAGAGACATTCAGTTTCATTTCTGCACTGCCCTTATGGCTGCCTGCAGACAGATTTATCACCTGGGTCTACCCTGGCTGAAGGCTGACCAAATAAAGCTACATGATTAACCCCTAAGCAGGTGACAAATCCTCTTGGCTTCACTTTCTTGGGAGGGGCCAACCTTCCTGCAGTGAACTCAATGGACTCTATCTCACATCCAGATGTGCTTTTTTTTTTTTTTTTTCAGAAGGATGCACAATGTCATTGTGCCACGTTTGAATTATTTTCTATTCCTCACTGATGCCTTGTCTGGATTTAACAGGGTCTGTCACTGAGATCAACAGAAAGGAGGAGAGTGCTCACTCAAGGAAGTTCCTCATGGCTTCACCCTCGGGCTTGCAGGAGATGTAGAGCAGCCTGCGGATGGACCTGCAGTTCCGGATGGCTCGCACGACCCTGTAATCTGCAAAAACACACAGCCTGCTTTCCCACCAGCACCCTGAGCTCTCCAGAGGGAATGACTGCACAGCATCACAGAACTGTCAAAAACACAGATGTGTATTTTGCCACGTTCTGTCTCAGGTGCAGTCTCTCAGGAAGCCAAGGGTGTGACCCACACCACTGACAGCTTAGCCAATTTGGCAGGCAGGGCAGAGCAATGGGAGAAGTCCCTCTGCTTCCCAGGGGGATGGAGGATGAGAGAAAAAAATGCTACTCAATTAAACAAAGGCATATAAAACAGCACACACACACTTATGAGAGTGCATCTGGGCACCAGGACCAATGTGTGACTTCCCAGTACACATTCCAGGGGAGACCACTGAGACAGCTTGAGGTTGTTCATCCTGGGGAAAAGGTAAGCAAGGATCCATTTGCTATCTTCAGGGACCTCTTGGGGGATTACAGTTAACTGAGAATCTTCTCAGAGGGGCATGAGAAGAGGATGAGAAGCAATAGATGTATGGCAGCAAGGGAAAATTCTGATAAAATATATCAGGGAAAATATTCTCAGGAGAGGGGATACACCCTTGGAGACATTCAAACCTCAGCTAGGCTTTATATCCCTCTGAAGTTGGCCTTGCTATAATTGGGAGATCACACCACAGACCTCCAGAGGTCCCTTCTCTCAAATAATTGTGTGAGTCTGTGAAAGATGGAAAAAAGATCAGAGATAAAGAGAAAGCATGATGAAGGCACTGAAAACAGCAGACTTTATGGGATTTTAGCTGCTGCCAGCAACAAAAAAACAAGAGACTAAGCAAGGAAAGGGTTTGGAGCCAGTATAACAGGTCTCAGAGAACTTGTTCAAAACTCTCTGTTTACAAGATGAAAATAAATAGCATTTTCTCTCACGTAGGCCAGCCCGAGAAGGGTTCACCACAGCAACAAGCGGTCGGGCATCCTCCCACGATGCCAGGAGCTGTGGTAACACAGCCTCTGCCTTTCCACTGTGAAACTCACAGTTTGAGATCCCTGTGAAACAAAAAAACAACCACATGAACTGAGTCTCACCAGGAGTTAGGTATAACACGAACCACCCTTTGCTGTGTGAAGATAACTGGTTAGGGTCCCTCTGCTCACTTCTACTCTGATTTTTCAGCATTTAGTTGGAAACCTTTTGCCACAGTGAGTTTGAACTCACCATTGAATGCTGCATTCCACTCAGCATCCTCTATTGCCTTCTCCACCACCTCGACACCAATAACCTTGGACACTCGGTGAGCCAGAGAGAGACCAATTGTGCCTGGGAACACGGGAAACAAAAATACTCCAAACATTCATGCTGAAGAAACAGGCCTTTACATGGCGAGGATCAGCCCTGGAGTGCAAAGCTCTGGGAGCCCAGGAACCCACCTGTTCCACAGCAGATGTCAAGGAGGACAGTGTCCCCAGTAGCCTGGCAGAGCTCCCCGACTGCCTGGTACAGAACTTCTGCTCCAGCCGTGTTGACTTGGAAGAAGGCATCAGGAGAGATGCGGAACTTCAGGCCGAGCAGTTCTTCGAAGATGTGAGGTGCTCCATGGAGGAGCTGGTAGGGAGACTGCTCATGAGAGCAGCGTGTCATGGTGCTGGCAGATCACACAAAAAACAGCTGTTAGAAGGCAGCAGAGAGGAGCTGGTTTCCATTCCCAGGGTGCTCATGGGCAGTGCAGGATGGTTCTTCCCCCCAGCAACTTATATTTCATGTGAGCCTTTCAACAAGATTAAAGCATTTTGATTCTTTGTAAGGGATCTGTGACTTGCACAGCCTAGATTTCATTAAAAGGACCAAAATGACTTAGCAGAAGATAGCATTCCCCAGTTTTTCTTGCTAATGTGATTTACTGTCTTGGGATAGTCCCTGAAAGTTTTTTCTTTAAGTTTCCCAGACTCTTAATTCCCATGAGGTAGAGCCATAGTTTGTTCAAATAAGTCTGGAAAAATAAAAGATGGGCCCATCCTAAAGCCACATCTTCAAGAGGGATCCAAACATCTGTCATTCTCTTTCAGCACTCCCTGAACTGGTGGAATTTGAATTTAGTCAGAAAGGGGGTAGAAGAAGGAGGTGGCTTTGTTTCCACTCATTCCCCCTGTTGAGGCATTTACCTCTCTTGGAAATAAAGTGAAGTCAAGGCACAGACTGCTCCAGGCCCACATGTGAAGAAATCCTTCAGCAATGCTTTCTGAGTAGCCAGTGCCTCCTGTCAAGAGAGAAGAAGGAAAAGCTGCCTCTTTGGGTAACCTGGTTAGACCCCTCTCTCCAGGAATACACCCAGCAGGCTCAGCTCAGCTCAGCCAGGTGTCTGCTGTGCCTCCTGCCCTGTCCTCACGTGCTCACCTGGCCCAGCTGCTGGGGATGGAAGGTGATGATAGCCATGGTGTGGCCACAGCTGGTGGTACGAACCACGAGCTCCCGCCAGTGTCCACCTTCATGGAAGAGGATGCAGGAGTCCAGGGGGGAGCGACAGATGAACTCCTCATAGCACTGAGGGGAGGGGAAATGGCACTTTTAGTACCCTGAAGACAACTGCCCTGCTCTTAGCCCCACAGACAGGCAGCCCTTCCACCACTGTGGTCTGCTTTTTCTGTTTGATTTCAATACACTGGGTGAGAGCTACTTCCAGGCTCTTGAAAGACAACACATTTTAATAATTTCAATTTGCAATTCTTATGTATTTTAATAGATTGGCAGGAATTCATTGCCACTTGATCAACTTCATTACTTGGGACACTAATTTATGGGCTGCAATATTAACATGTGCGGTTTTATAAAAGTATTTACCCACCAACTAGAATCAGGCATGAAAATTTTCAGAACATGAAGATGGACTTGAAAACACAGCATAATTAAAATTACAGTGTTCTCCAAAGTAAGTGTTATTGCAGACTCTCTATTCCACAGTGAAGGGACAGACATGACTTATTTATTTACCTGGGCTACTTGTTTGTGTTTTGAGGGTATGTTCTCCACATGGTTGGCTTTCACACAGACAATATTTCTTTCTGTAAAGAGATGAACAGGTATTTAATTGCTCTGGTTCAAGGCATGTAAACCACTGTAGCATCTGACATGATAAACTGTGGAGAGTCTTTTCCCCATTGCCACAGCCCATGCCAGCAGTTTTCCATGAGTTTCTTGTCCTGCACTGACCTCTGCCAGTTCCTACATACAACCCCACAGTTTTTGGGTTTCCATCTGGTCCTCGGTTCACAGAGAAAGTCGATTTGTTCCGGTAGCCATTAATGATGGGCTGAGGGAGAAAAGAAGGAAAAGCAAAGCCTTGGATTGAAAGAAAAAGCAATGGAGGAAAGCCAAACCCCAGCCTGGTTATTCTGTTGCCAACATGGGAAGATGTGAATAGGCAAAACACAGAAACAGAGCTTGTGCACAAGAACCTTCTGCCCCTTGGGGACAAGAAGTGGCTCTCTGTGACAGAATGGTAACAGGGAGCTTTTAGGCACAAAAAAGGGATTCCTAAGCACTGGGCTTATTTCACTCTTGGGCAGTCACAAGCTACAAAGCACAAGTTAGCAAGGACTGACTCAGACATACTCTCTGCAACCAAATGATGTCCCCTATGAGAGTCTAGAGTTGTTGAGTGAGCGACTGTGGCTCAGAGGGACGAGCATTCCCACGGGACACTCACCGAAGGGACTACAGGCTGCAAAGGACAGCAGAGCCCACCAGGTTTCTGTGCATCTATGCCCAGCTCCTCGAGACGAGATGCCAGTGTCTGCAAAATCTTCCTCTGGCTTTCATACTTTACCTGCAGAGGAGTTCTAAGGCAGAAACATTCTCACAGGATGACATGATGGTGGGCAGCTCTTCATCACCCACCTCTGGGGAGCCCAACAGGAGGAAAAACTGCAAGTGAAAATATAGCCCCAGAGGAACCCTGCCCTTTTCATAACTCCAGCTGCCTGGAGAAACAGCAAGAAAGGAAAATCCTGTGTCTATGGTCCCCAAATGCTGGCCTGGAACACTTTGCCTAAGCTGAAGCCCCAGTGAAGCAGAGCAGTCCCACAGAGGACAGGATCACTGTGCAAATGCCCATCCTCTGTACTGCAAGGAACCTCCCAGTTCTATCCTTCACAACAACAGGATTAAAGCAGCAGTAAATGGGGTCTGAACAGTTTGCACCATTAAGATGCTAAGGGCTACTGCTCAAGGTGATAGGAGGGACAGCTGGGGCAACACAACAGAGAAAAGTCTGTGTAAACACATCTTACCTGCAGCTGCTTTTGGTAGGGAAGTCTCCACAGTGGTGTCACTGCATTTGCTAACCTGGAAAGCACAACAGCAAGGCAGTGCCCAGAGCTACTTGACTCCTGATCCCCATGGCATAACATCCCTGTCAGCTGCTTCACGGGCAGGACTGTTCTGGTGGGGGCTCTGCACCAAGGCTGGCTGTGAACACCCAGACTCCCGGGGAAATACAGGGAAATGCAGTTTGTGTGCAGCAGAAGGGAATTTCAAGCTGCCCATTTTCACTGACCCGGTCACCCACACAGAAGTAGTTTAGAGATAAACCTCAGAACCTGCCACTACTCATATCCAAAGCAGAACAAGCAAGAACAAAACATATAAAAGCTGGGAAAAAAAAAAAAAAAAAAAAAAAAAAAAAAAAAAAAAAAAAAAAAAAAAAAAAAAAAAAAAAAAAAAAAGACACTTATGCCCCTTAAAAGACTCCCAAAAAAGAGGTGAATCTGATATGGTTCAAGCACTCATAATTGACTCCCTGAGCCCATGGGGAACACCACCCTTCAGCTGGGCAAGTTGCAGCTTTTTGGCTTTTTGGAGGATGCTTCCAAAGAACCCACTGCCAACTACGCTGAGGTCCAGGACTGCAAATCAAATGGAATATCACTTTTTGCTTGCCAGTATGGCAACTTATCTGCTCCTTTCCTCTCAGAACTTTTCATTTGCCTTCTCCACTATCTCCCCCTCCAGGCAAACGCGCCGAGTCCTGGCTCGTTTATTCCTACTGGGTGGAAGTAAAGCCCCCAACCCACCACGTTCACAGCTTTAGGTGCTAACTGCTTTGAAAAAATTCTTGGTCATTTTGGAAAAGCCATACCTCTCCTCCCAGGAAGGCTCTGGCAGGCTGCAGCTCACCCCGTCCTTTTCCTTCCCTTCCCAGGTCGCTGCTGTGGTTGTCCCCAGGCTGCGGTGCCGAGCGGGCAGGCAGGGCAGGGCGAAAGGCGGAGAGCGGAGGCGGCAGCGTGGCAGCCTCAGCACACAGGACAGAGCCATGGCTGGGTGCAAGGACAGAGCCATGGCTGGGTGCAAGGACAGAGCCATAGCGGGGTGCGAGCGGCTGCGCCCACCGCGGGCAGCCCAGCAGCGGTACGGGCTGGAGAACCGGCCCCGCTCCGGGCAGCGACAGGGACCAACCCGGCAGCGGCATTGGCGAGCGGAAGAGGCGCGGTGAGAGCCCAGGGCCCTCCCCGTGCCCGGCCCCGCGCTCCCCGCCCCGGGCTGCAGGGGAGGGCTGAGCTTCCACCCCCTTGTGCTGATCGGACACGGGGAGCAAAGTGTCACAGCAAGAGCGTGAGCTGGCCTGGGGCAGACTGACAGCTCAGTGACATCTGCCACCGAGCCTGTCCGGTGGGATACTCAGGACTGCGGAGAGAGCAGGAGGGAGGATTTTCCGCCTCACACGTGGTTTATGTTTAGGGACCTCGAGAGTTCTCATGTCCAAGTGTTTGCCTGTCACCCTTTGATGTCACCTAAAATTCCTGCCGCCACATATCCTTTGGCCAAGAGGCTCACGCACCCACTTGCTACCATTTAGGTAAATTGTTCTGTGAACTTGGTTGCTGTGGTTCCCCCCAAGAGCTACAGAGCCTCGCCCTCTCGCCGCCCGGTCCCGGTCCCGATCCGGCTCCTTGTCCCATCCTGTCTTGGCCCGGTGAGTTTGGAGCATGGGCAGGAGCGGAGGTCCTCCAAGCCGCAAGAGGGCGCAACACAGTCCAGACGCGCTGCATGCCTGGGGCGGTGCTCGCCGTTTACCCGCGTCCCGTGGGCGGGGCCTGTGTCACATGACCACGCCCATCATGGGCGGTGACAGCTGGGATGCACTGGCTGCAGTAGCCACGCCTTCGCCACGCCCTACTGTCACGAGACGCCGGCGCGGGTGCTGATTGGCCGGCGGCGCGGAGCTGGCGCTGATTGGCCGGTGGGCCGGGGCGGGGCGGGCGCTGATTGGCCGCCAGCGCGTAGTGGAGCGCGGCCCGGCGCGGCGCGGCGCGTCAGTTCCGCGCTGGGCCCGCGATGCTGTCGGCGGCCGGCGGCTCCGGCCCCGCCGGGGCGGGCGGCTCCGGGCCGGGGCTCGGCGGCGATGGCGATTTCCTGTCGCGATACCGGCTGGTGTCGGCCAAGCTGCGGCGGCGGTTCCTGCGGAAACCGAACGTGGCGGAGGCGGCGGAGCAGTTCGCGGCGCTGGCGCGGGAGCTGCGCGCCCAGGAGAGCCTGTCCTACGCCGCCTGGTGCCAGCTGGCCGTGGCGCGCTGCGCCCAGAGCCTGTTCCACGGCCCCGCCGAGGCGGCCGCGCTGGCCGAGGCCGCGCGGCTCTTCCTGCGGCAGGAGCGGGACCTGCGGCAGCGCCTGGGGTTGCGCGGCGGCTTCGGCGAGCACGTGGCGGCGGCGCAGAGCTGCGGGGCCTTCGCCGCCCGCCTGCACCTGGAGCGGGGGCAACCCGCGCTGGCGGCCGGGCCGTGCCTGGAGCTGGCGGCGGCGCTCCGCGACACGGGACAGCCCGCCCGCGCCGCCGCGCCTCTGCAGCGGGCGGCGGAGCTGCTGACGGCGGCGCGGCTGCCGCTGCAGGCTCTCCGCTGCTTGGCCGAACGCGCGTCCTGCCTGCTGCTGGCCCGCGACTACGCCGGGGCGCTGGCAACGCTGACGCGGGCGCAGGCGCTGGCCGGGGCCGGGCTGGGCGGTGCGGCCGGGGCCGGGGCCGCGCCCGGCGGCGCCTTCCTGGACGTGCTGGCGCGCTGCGAGGTGTCGAGGGTGTTGCTGCTGCTCCTGCTGCAGCCGCCGCCCGCCAAGCTGCTGCCCGAGCACGCCCGCACGCTGGAGCAGTACTGCTGGGAGGCACCGGACGGCGGAGCGAGCACCGGGAGCGGCACCGGCACGGTCGGGGGGCTGCCGCCGGCCTCCAGCTACCTGCCGGCCGAGCTGTTCCTGCTGCTGCAGTCGGCAGTGTTGGCGTGCCAGGAGAAGGACGTGGAGGCGCTGAAGGCGCTGCAGGCCGAGCTGTGGCCGCTGCTGAGCGCCGAGCAGAACCATCTGCTGCACCTGGTGCTGCAGGAGATGCTGAGCCCCGCCGGACAGGGGCTCTGAGCGCCGCCGCCCGCAGGGACAGGTCGGACTGGTCGCTTCAGCCGGTGCCAGCACAGACTCTATTCCGTTATTTATTTTTAATATGAGTTCTGTAAAGCAGTGAAGTTATGGTTGATGAGAGAATGCGTTCATCTACACGTTTGCCTTGTGTCACAGTAAACTGCTCACTGTATGAACTGAAAGTTGTCATGCTTGGAAAAAGTGTAACCCTAAAGCAGAGGGGCCATTTCAGGGCAGAAGGAAGCTGTTCATTAAAAGACTGGCTGCAATTTGTATGTGTTGGAGGATTTGGGTATCTAGGAATCAAATGTTAGAGTTGCCTTTTCTAAAAAAAACAAACAGAAACCCCATATAAAAATAAGATTTTAATTTCCCCCCCTCCTGAAAACAACTGACACTGCAGTGGCCCTGAGTTTTGTGGTGGGTGAAAGGAGTTGGTCACTGACCTGCAAGTGATTCCTGGGATGATGATGGCCTAACTCCAGTCTCTGTAGCAGCTGTTAACCCAGCTGTTGAGCCTGCACGGTGGCAAAACCACTTCAGCTGAGGGAATTTGAGAACGGAATTATTGGTGGAGGTGGTGAAGTTACAGGAGTTATTGGAATGTGGACTATTTGCTAACATCTTTTCAGCTGTTAGCTGTCTGCTCTCAGGCACTTCAGTCTCTTGCTTTCTGCTTTTTGGGACCTTTAGGTGAAGGCAGCTGGTCTTTAGAGGAAAAAAGACCCTGCTGTCTGGTGCACTCAGCTGTTGGGTACAGGTGTTGCTAAATTCCAGTGCTAATATACAACCTCCAGCAGGGCAGGCTTTATCCTGGAAGCTGGAGATGCCCCAGGGGTGTGCGTGTTGGGTGGATAAGGAGCAATTCTAGGGTACCCAGCTACTGGTCAGTGAAACAAATGCTCTCAGCCAGCACTTCGGAGACTCCGCAAAGGCTGAGGCTTTCAGAAAGAAGGCAATCCTGTTTGTACACATGGGAGAGAAGCCAGAGGTAAGAAGTAATTCTGTTAAACAGTGGTATTACATCTGACTTTAATATTTGCGTCTGGAACCAGCAGTTTTTTCAAGCGTTTTTCAAGTGTTTTTCACCTTCCACGCTTAAATAATTAAGAACTTGGTGTTTTCCCCTCTGAAATGTATTGCTTTTCAAGTATTTTTCACCTTCCACACATAAATAATAAGTTGCCGTTTTCCCCTCTGAAACGCAAACGGAGAAGCTGGTAATTTTAAGAAGCCTTAAATACCACAAGCCTCTTTTTGACAAGGTAAACTGATAGTTGAGAAATGCTCTGATTCGAACTGGGTGTTATTTTATGGCTAAGCTAGCGATGGATGCGCCAGGCCGCGAGGCAAAACTAACAACCCACGCGGCGAAATTCCTCAAACCCGTGTCCTTTTAAAATTCCAGAGCAACTGTTACCAGCACATCCTCCGCGTCGGCTGAGAAGGATGGCGGGTCCCGGGGGCGGTGCGAGGGCGGCGGAAGGGGCGCGGGGCGGTGCCGGTGACGCGGCGGAAGGGGAGCGGGGCTCGGCGGGACGGGGCGGGCGCTGCGCTGCGCTGCCAGCGGCGGGGACAGCACGCGGCACGGCCATGGCCGACGGGGACGGTGCGCAGCGCTGGGGACCGGCGGGGCCGCGGGGAGCCCCGGCGGGGAGCGCCACGGGAAGGGCTGGGGGCCGGCGCGGCGCCGCTCGGGGAAGGGTGTGCGGGCGGCTTTTTGCCCCTCTGCTGAGCTTTTGCCCGTCTCCCCTCCCGGCCCTGCCGCGCTCACTCCCGGCGTGTCGCTCCCGCAGGTTCCAGCGTGAAGAAGCGGCGGAAGAAGGAGAAGCGGGCGCTGGCCGATGATGATGTAGCGGTGAGCGCGGGGAGGAGGGAGGGGGTTATCGGGCCGTGCTCGGGGTGCCGGGGGGGCTCCCCCAACCCCATTCCCGAGGACCGTGGGTAGGGCTGGGACGGGCTCTCCTTTCCCCGCTCCGTCCCGGCGGGAGCGCGGCAGCCCCGCGTGGTGTTGGAGCCTCCCGGGCCACGTGGAGAGGGAGCGGCGGGAGCGCGGCCCGCCGGCTTCCCCCTCTCTGATCCCGCTTCACTTCACCCCCCACACAGGACATTCAGCACACCGAGGACTTTCTCATCAAGCCCGAGTCGCGGGTGGCCCAGCTGGACACGTCGCAGTGGCCCTTGCTGCTGAAGGTAGGGCGGGTGCTGCTCAGCCTCGTGTTCCCGCTCCTTTTGTCCTCTGGCCCTGGAGGTGTAACCCCGCCGCAGGGAGCCGCGCACGTGGTGCTCTGCCTGCAGAGAGTGTTACAAAGTCTGTCCAGCGGTACAGTTTAAGTTTTGTGAGTTTTTCATGCCTTGAAAAGATCCCGCCATATTTCTGGAGTTTTTAATTCGGGTCTGACCGTGACCTGTGGTGTGTGTAGACTTCCAGATTGCTTCTGCTGAGTTTCTGGGGGATGTTTGGTTTACCCTGCAGGATATTGTGCTGCTTTCCCATCTCCTTTAGACTAGGATTTCTATTTTTCTCGATTTTTGTAAAATATTATCGCATTTTCATTGTTGGGTTATTTTCATTTTGGAAGTGGCTCTACCACTCAAATGTACAAATCAGACCTGATATATCTGGGGAGATGTACTGCAGCACAGCAATACTGAAATCAAGGCAGTTTAAAAAGGCTTCTACTTTCTGCTTGGATTTTGTAGAACTTTGACAAGTTAAATGTGAGGACAGCACACTACACACCTCTTCCTTCCGGTGCTAATCCCCTGAAGAGAGAGATTTCTGACTATGTTAGGTGAGTGCAATATAGGCCAGAGTGCTTTATTTTTCTTTCACAGTTAATACCTTCAAAATATTTTGTCTGGATTCCCCTTATACCTTTCTTCTTCACTCAGTGCCTTGGCATAATCAGTAAACATTTAAATAGGACCCACTGATCTCTCCCTGTAAATTTAAATAGGACCCACTGATCTCTCCCCTCTCTCCTGGGGTTGTAGGCGGTCTGTGGATGAACGTGCAAACCACCTATGGAATTCTCTGGAGTCTCTGAAAAAGTCTCTTGGCCTACTGGGCTTTGAAAGTGCTCTGAGTTTGTAGAATTTTGTAGGTTTTTTAAGTGCAGAGTAGTGATAAGGCAGGGGATAATTCCTTGACCATGGATTATATCACCTGTTGTGCATGGAGCAGATCAGTGTGGGCTCTCTGAGAGCTGCTGGGAGGCTCATTGCTCATCTGGCTGTATAGAAATACATTTCTTTGCAGCCAGGACAGTATTTCAAAGTTACTGCACCGTTGCTGTGTCTGCCCTGATGCTTAGCTCCCATTCCCTGCCATTTTCCACTACAGGTCTGGCTTTATTAACCTCGACAAACCCTCCAACCCATCCTCCCACGAGGTGGTTGCGTGGATCCGGCGCATCCTGCGGGTGGAGAAGACTGGGCACAGTGGCACCCTGGATCCCAAGGTGACTGGGTGCCTCATTGTGTGCATCGAGAGGGCCACAAGGCTGGTCAAATCTCAGCAGAGCGCAGGTTGGTTTGATGCTCAGGTGACTGAGGATGTGTGAAGTGCTTTTGGAGGCAAAACGGAGATTTCTAAAACTCAAAAAGGCCAATCTTATTTTTCAGTGCCTTGACTTAAAGGGTTGCATGTTATTCCAAGCCACTGAGGACACATCCATGTTGTCTCAGGTGGTTTTTTCATTGCTTCTCTGGTGCTTGGGCTGTTATAAATCAGTGAAAACACCTCTGACATGGTTTTAGGTACCAGTTGAACTTACTGCCTCAGCCTCTACCAGTCTAGAGAAGAAATAAATGTAGCTTAGATTTATTTCCCTGGAAGAATAACCAACTCTGTAATAAACCATGCCCATTTCCTAGAAGAGGTGGTAGGATTTCAGGGTTCTGGGGAGGTGTGAAAATGAAGAGAATGGACCTTGAGGTCAACATCAAATTCAAGCGGCCACTCCTGACTGCTCTTGTCGTTCTTTCAGGCAAAGAGTATGTGGGAATTGTTCGGCTGCACAATGCCATTGAGAGTGAGGCTCAGCTGGCCAGGGTAAGTCTCATGTGCTCTTACCCACGCTGGCATCTGCCATGCAGAGTGCTGGGCACCGGTGGGAGATGAGGAGCCAGGAATGGAGCTCAGGTGTGCTGTGTGTGAGGTGATGACACAGTTTATCCATTCTCTGAGTGCAGTGGAGCTGCCCTCCTGCGGCACCCCAGCTCCTGTTCTAGGGTCTGGGTGCTGTGCAGCCTCCAGACATCCTGCAGTGTCCCAGCGTCCTGCTGGGGGCTGCTGTGGTGTGTGGCTGGCTGCCTGCAGGAGGGCAGCAGTGCTGGCAGGGTTGGAGCCCCTCTTTGGGGGCTCCATCCTCACTGGGACGAGGGATGGTGTCTGATCACACGCTGCCATCTAATGGAAAAATCCTGGCTGTGCTCACTGGGATCTTGACCACGTCACTGGCTTGGATTTGCTTTATTAAATATGGCAACACCAAATCAGGATAAACCTTGTGGTTTGGACACAATTGCTGTGGACTCCAAGATGCTCCTGCATTAGGACACAGGTGTAAATTCTTGCTTCTGCTTTCTCCCTCAGGCCATAGAAACCCTGACAGGTGCCCTGTTCCAGCGGCCACCCCTCATTGCTGCTGTCAAACGACAGCTGAGAGTCAGAACCATCTACGAGAGCAAGCTGGTGGAGTATGATCCTGAGAGAAGATTAGGTAAAACAGGGCTTTCCTGCCTTCTTCCTTTTAAAACTGACAACTGATAAAATTTTCTGTGAAATGGGCTGCTTTTGGCAGATGTCTTAAGACCTAAATCCTCCCATTGTCCAGCAGTAACTGCTTCATGCATTGCTTTGTTGTGCTGGGAATCAAATCCTATCTCTTTCTGTACTGCTGCACCCTTCACAGAAGAGCCAAATGATGTCAATTAAGATGGCATTAGCTCTCAGGGCAAAGATGACCTTCATCTATCACCCCATGCTGATGGCTTTCAGAAGGGCTGGGCATACAGCTTCTCTTGAAGGATGTGGTTTATTTCCTGCTTTAAATCTCCCTATCCTGTCATGCTTTTCAGGTATCTTCTGGGTGAGCTGTGAAGCAGGCACATACATCAGGACCCTCTGTGTTCACCTGGGGCTGCTGCTGGGCGTGGGGGGCCAGATGCAGGAGCTGCGCAGAGTCCGCTCAGGCATCCTGGGAGAGACGGTACAGTGGCACCTCAAGCTATAGCCAGCCCACCTGAAATTGTCACAATTGCACCAGTTCCTTGGGACTGTGTGAGTTTTACAGTGTTAGGAGGAGGTTTAGGCTCTGTTAGGAGTTTTGTGAATAGCCCCCAGACAGTGAGAGCTCTTGCTGTAGATGGTTTGTAACCAAAGTGTTGAGTTCAGTTCAGGATGTTGCTCCTGCTCTGGTAATTAAACTTTGGGACAGTGAGTGACTGGGAAGTGCACTGTGGTGGCTGAAAGTTTGTTTTATGTCACCTGTGTTTCTCAGCCTACAGACCCCAGTGTCCCATGAGGTCAGGAGTGTGAAGTGACTGCTTGGAGTCAGCACAGCTCAGGGAATGTGTTTCATTGGAGTGAAACTGGGAGATGCTCAGATCTTGGACCCTTGTACAGTCTTCTCACTCTGGTCATAGACAGATCCTGCTGCTGGTCCACACTCCAGAACTAATTTCTTTTTTTGCAAAGCAGCAGTATCAGAGTGCAAGTGCTTCCCCACCCATCTGTGCTCTTAGCACAGCTGTAATCACTGGGTCATTTCTGATTTCCAGGTGTTGGGTGCTCAGAGCTGCCTCAGAATTTATTCCATGTCATAGATTAAAGAGCTGGTTAATTCAGACTTCTACTCACTAACTTTTGTCTAGGAGCCTCAGGAATTCAAGTTAAGTCATATTTTAAAGTTTCATGTGGGCAGACCTTAGACTATAGATCCAAACGCTGTCTGAGATTAGGAAAGTTGAAGTCTGGTAGCTCAAGCCAGGCTGACCTCAACCTGAAAGAATTCCTTCTTCCTTTAGGTTGTGTTTTCATGCTTCTGGTGGGCATCTGGTTTTACTCCCTTTTTCAAACACTATTTGCTGTTGGACTTTAGCTATTCTGTTGTTCATGTTTCAAGCTGGTGGCTGCTGGGAGAGTTTAGAAGGGTTTTGTCTTTGCAGGACAACATGGTGACCATGCACGACGTGCTGGATGCCCAGTGGCAGTATGACAACAACAAGGATGAGAGCTACCTGAGGAGGGTCATCCTGCCCCTGGAGAAGCTGCTGACCTCACACAAGAGGCTCGTCATGAAAGACAGTGCAGTGAGTTCCTGAGGCAGGACCAGGGGACAGACAGAGACTGCAAAGTGTCCTCCTGACTGATAGAATACACAGGGGATCAGGAGCCTTGTGATACCCAGTCCTGATAGTGACTTGTGTAGAACTTTGTATGGGCTGCTGCCAGAGCAGCACTAAGATGCAGGAGCCATGAATTAAATGACAGAGGATGCTGATGGTTATCAGAGATCTGCCTCACCTGTTGGTTGCTGTGATAGGTGCTTTGCTTTCTCCTTCCAAAGCTCCCAAGTATATGTAGTGGACAAAAATGAATAGTTACTTAGGGAAATTATTGCTGGGATGGTAATGGCTGTGGGAAGCTAAAAATTAAAGACATTTAGTATTCTGATTCTCATAATAGTTTCTAAGCCCCCCTGTTTCCTACACTTTCAGGTTAATGCCATTTGCTATGGGGCCAAGATCATGCTGCCTGGTGTTCTGAGGTATGAGGATGGGATTGAGCTTAATCAGGAGATTGTTGTCATCACCACAAAAGGAGAAGCCATCTGCCTAGGTATGAAATGCCTCCTTCTCCTTGTGTCCAGCTAACTGCAGAAATAACACTGAGTGGCAGTAAAGGCACCACAAATTAGTTCCTGTGTGCAGGTTTAATTGGTGCTTCTTGATAGGGAATGTGGGCCCAAGGCAGCTGTTTTGGGGCAGGATGTTAAGAAAAAGTGGCTGCATCAGTGCTGGCAAGGTGTGAGGGGTTCAGCAGCTGTGTGATGCTCAGGTGTGCTGTGTGTGAGGTGATGACACAGTTTATCCATTCTCTGAGTGCAGTGGAGCTGCCCTCCTGCAGCACCCCAGCTCCTGTTCTAGGGTCTGGGTGCTGTGCAGCCTCCAGACATCCTGCAGTGTCCTGCTGGGGGCTGCTGTGGTGTGTGGCTGGCTGCCTGCAGGAGGGCAGCAGTGCTGGCAGGGTTGGAGCCCCTCTCTGGGGGCTCCATCCTCACTGGGACGAGGGATGGTGTCTGATCACACGCTGCCACCAGGCACATCACACCTCCTGGTAGATCAGCGCAAAGGGACTCCAGCAGCTGCCAGCTTGGCCTGAAAGGGTGCCCAGGGTCTTCAGAGAAGCTGTGTGACAGTCAGTCAGTCCTTGGGGTGACACTGGTGGGGGGTGTTGGTTGTCTTTGTGCTGACAGAGGCAGAACAGGCTGTCACAGTTCTGTTCTTCAGGAGTTACTGACCTCCATGCCTGCTTCTGCAGCCATTGCCCTGATGACCACAGCAGTCATCTCTACGTGTGACCACGGTGTCGTGGCAAAGATCAAGAGAGTGATCATGGAGAGAGACACATATCCCAGGAAATGGGGGCTGGGTCCCAAGGTGAGTGCTGCTGTGGACATGGGGTCACTCCCAGGGCAGTGGTGGGAGCCCAGCTACTGGGATGTGGGATTCTGGGACTCTTGGGCAGAGCTGTGCCTGTATCTTCTTCAGGGCCTTGCTGTAATTCTGCTGTGGTCTTCTGGAGTTACAATGGTGGCAGTTCCCAGTGCCAGGGCTGTGGCAGCCCAATGCTGGTGGGAGTGAGGCTTTCCCTCCCAAAAGAGCCTGCTGGTGTTCAGGCATGGGCTCCTCAGATCTGTACAGCCCCAGCCCTCCTCTGGTAAAGAGCCAAATGATGTGAAGTGGATGGCATTAGCACCCTGTGCAAAGATGACCTTCATCCATCACCCCATGCTGATGGCTCTGGAGGGGCTGGGCGGGAGCTTCTTTTCCTTCTGGTGCCACACTGCTTAAATGCACACTGTCTGTGAGACACTAAACTGTGCCTGAAGGACAGGAGCAGAACAAGTGGCCCAGTTCAAATGCTGCAGCTCATTAAACTGGAATAACCCAGTCAAAGATCCAGACTCCATGATGTGCAGTTGTGTTACTGTTGCTGTGACTTCCCCATCAAATTAGCCATTATTTACTGATAAAGATGCCTCTTGTCTGAGATTAATGCTTCTGTGCAGGGGATGTTTTGTCTCATTTGTTTTAAAGTCCTTGGAACAGTGGTAAATAGGTAGTGCTGTAGTTGTTGGCTTGGCTTTTTGCTGGATTCCCTCCTCTTAACTTGAGGGAGGATTTTTCCTACCTGGGCCTGCAGTTTGACTTGTTGCACTTTGCTTTCAGGCCAGTCAGAAGAAGATGATGATCCAGAAGGGTCTGCTGGACAAGCATGGAAAACCCAATGAGAGCACACCAGAGTCCTGGAAGAAGGAATATGTGGATTACAGGTGTGTGGCTCCCACAGGGTTGTTCAGAGGGGAGCTCTGTGCAGCAAGGGCTGGGCTGGATGCTGCTGTTTGTGCATGGATCGTGTTAGGCTTGGCCCAAGGCTGTCTGGACCTGTGGGATGCAGTTGCATTTCTTGGGCAGTATTGGAAGGAAAGGCCCTGAGCAGACAGTTATCCCTTTTTAGCCTGCTGTGGTTCTAGAGGGAGTCAGTCTGCTAAAGTAAACGGGGGAGGCTGTGCTGTTGCCCAGCCCAGCTGATTCTGGTGCAGGCTGCAGGTCTCCCCCACACCCACTGCCCCAGGCAGCCCTTGGGGTGGGTCACAGAGCCCTTGGGAGGGCACAGGGGTTTGTCCCAGTCCACAGCAGCATCAGGAAACGACTGTCCTGTGCAGCCTTGGCATCTTTTCTTTCAGGGATACTTCCAGGAAAGAAGCAGCTGATGATCACCAAGGTGTTTCAGAGGTGGACAGGGCTGCAAAAGTGAGTACTGCCAGTGCTCTCTGGCTCTTACCTTATGCCCTTGTTATTCCCATTATCTGCACATACCTTGCACCTGCATTTTTGTCCAATGATGATTTTTAGTCCAGTGTCTTCCATGCCCTTTGTTAGGCACAAGGTCAGTTCCCATTCACAGTTCCTTTCCTGGTGCTCCAGCAATTTCCCACCACCCAGGGCACAATTTGCAGCTCAAACCCAAGCTGCTGGCCCTGGCCATATTCAACACAGCACAAGAAAATACATTGTATGGAGCCACAACAGAGATTTGTTGTGCCAGAGAACCTTTTTGGAGACTACAGAGAGCTGCAGAAATGTCCATCCAAGAGTTGTCCCTAAAGTTCCCTAACTCAGGGCTTTTCCATGCACTTGGAAAGGTGCAGCAGTGTTTTAAACTAATGTGAGGGATACAGGAAACACTGAAATACAGGGGGCAATTCTGGCAGAAGGAAATCCTAGACGTTGTATGCTGGAGAGTCTGCAAGTCACACACTTGTTAAATGAAGTTGTATTAAATCAGGCAATCAGTTTTGCCCTCACCTGAGCTCTGCTGGAAGGTGTTGGTGTGTCTGACAATGTGTTCCCCCAACAGAGAAAGCGGGACTCAGAGAGTGAAAACGAGGAAGCTGTGACCCCACCATCCCCTGCCACCCCACCACCAGAGGAGCTGAGCAAAAAGGAAAAGAAGAGAAAGAAGAAAGAGAAGAAAGCCAGAGAGGCAGCTGAGAGTGGGGGAGAAGAAATAGAGAGGGTTTGTAATGGGGTACTGGCATGGTATGGTCCAAACATGGTAGAGATTGCTGTCTGTCCCTAATTACCTCCAGGATTAGTGCAGTGTGTATCCACAGAGTGGAAGGTTTTCCACAGCAGAGGAGGATGTATTAGAGGTGCATTTTAAACTAAACTGGTGGTGGGAGATAGGGCAGGTGGCCCAGGACAGTTGATGGGTTCCTGCCAGGCCACCTCTCTGCTCTGGTGCCTTGTCAGGGGTCCCTGTGGGAGGACAGTTCTGGAATGTGCCAAGGGGAGCCTGCACTGCTGCTGGGTGGAGCTGTTCCTCCTGGAATGGGCAGTGGGGAATTCCTTTTTGATGCCTTCATGACCTTTCCAACCTCTCCACAGACCAGTGAGACCAGCAGTAAGAAAAAGAAGAAGAAGAAGCAAAAGGAGGTGGAAGAGAGCTCGGAATAAGCAACTGGGTCCAAAGCAAGCAACCTCATCAGTAAGGATGGAAGAGTTTTAGGCCTTGAGAAGAGAACTGACTGTGTGGCAGAGGAGCCAGCAAGTTCCAAGTTCTTTTCTGCTGTTTATATGAGTGAGTGGGTGTTTGCCCTGCTCAGCTGCCCCTCTCCATCCTGTTTTAAGGGTTGCCAGAGGAGCAGGGTGCCTCACTGTCCCTGCACTGGATTGATCCCTAAAGCTGAGCACCATGATGCCAACAGAAGTGGTATCTTCAGGGAAACTGTAGCTTCTGGCTCTTCCTTGGTCTCTGTTTTCACCTGGAGGGTGGAATAATCTTTCTCTCCTCTCATGTACTGCCTCTTTCTTCCTTTCCTCCCAAGGCTGAAGCTGTTACCTGACAGTTAAAGGATGTGTTGCTGCCTGGAGGAGTGGCTTTGTCACAGCCCATGTGAATGGGTTTGCATGGGGACAGTCACATCAGTTACTTCTGAAGGTCTATGTTATTTTAACCTGGCCACATGCTTGGCATGACCTTCAGTTAAATGAGAACAAATAGTCCACCCAGTTTATTTTTCACTCCTTTTTTACCTTTATCATGAAAGGATTAGAAAATTCAACTCCTCCTTTTTGCTTATGGCGCAAGGACATTGCTTGTTCATTGTGTGCTGGTTCCCAAGCCCAGACACCTCAGTGGCCTGGGCAGTGTGTCCCTCTTGCTGGCTCTTTGCTCCTCTCTACCCATTTGTGGGACTGCAAAGCTTTTGGTTGCCTTGCCTGGTTCTGATGCCCAGTGTGCTCTGAAGGCTGGAGGTGGGGATGTGGCTGGAGGGCAGGAGGTGACTGACCAGCATGTTCTTCATGCTGCTGGATCTGGAGTCCTCCTGAGGAAAAGCTTTGTCAGAGGCAGCTCTGCCAAGGGGCACTGGCTGTGGGCTTGAATGGTTTCAGATAAATTTGTTGCTAACCTGTCTGGAATGATTTGCTGGGGGCAGAAGGTCTCTCCTCTGTCACAGGGGTAGTGCTGAGCCAGGATTTAGCTCCTTTTAAGGAGGAAAGACCCCAGGTTGTTTTGTTCACAGTTTCATCCCTGCAGATATTCTGTTAACTGTTGGTTTAACCTCGTGTATTGCTTTAGTCTACATGGTCTATCCTCCCCTCCAGTGCTGGAGGCAGTGGGGACAGCAGCTGGTGGGTGTTACAACCTGAGCAGGAAAAAAAAAAAAAGTCCATTTTTATTTACTCTTTTTCTACAAAAAATGAAATAAAAGTTCTGGTTTTGAACAGGTGATTTTCTTGCTCCTCTGGCTTCTCCCACAAAATCAGTGGCATTCATGGGGCAGGGGGGCAGATTTTACCATGTGCCCAGCTTCTGCTCCTCTCCTGAAGAAGCTGCTGGAGCAGAGAAATGGTCATGTTGATGAGGACCCATCAGTAGAAGGGCCTTTGTCACTGCCCAGCCTGAGAGGTAAAACACCAGCCATGGCAATGTTTCAGCACACATTTATTGCTGCTTGTTGTTTCCCTGCAGTGGATCAGAACAAAGGTCCCTATTGCACATAGATTTTTATTTTTGGCATCCTTAAAAAAAAAAATTGCACAAGACTTCTTAACCAACTTCCCCTTGCCCCTATAGCTGACTGAACACACAGATGAGATTTTTTTTTTTCACCTACATGGTTGATGTGGTACTTCCCAGACATGGTGTGGGGCTTGTGAGTCAGTACAAACCCCAGGGTGAGCATGGCTTTCACGTTTGCATACAGTGTGAGAGACACCCTAGACTGGAAAACATGCCTGGATGATCTTTGTAGACATTTTTCTACTGCATGCAACAGCTAGTTGTGGCTGGATGTCATTTACCCATTGAAGAGTCCCTCTGGGGTTTGGTCTGTGGGACTGGCTCAGCTGCTGCCCAGTTTTTCTCTGGCCAGGCAGAAACAATCCAAGCTGCACGGTGAGAGTTCCAATACAGTGAAGTTTTACACCTATGGCTGCACAGGGTGAATGAGAAAACTCCACCTGGGAACCTGGGGTGAGGCCTGCCTGGGGGTGCTCCATGCCACATTCATCATCTTCCCCATTTGTGAGAGGAAACCCTTGGCTGGAGGAGCTCTGGTGGGGTCTGGAAGAAGCCTCTTAAGACGTGGGCTTCCTTGAAGGCTCATGGACACCGAAAAGGGTTTGAGTTGTGCATTCCTGCTATCGCAGGAGATAACTGCCTGGAAAACCCCCTGTTCTGCCACTTCCCTTGGGCCTGACTGCTGCAGGGAAGATCAGCTGGGTGCTACAGCAGGACTGTGCTTTCCCTTGCCCGGGGAGGGCAGGGAGCTGTGCTCTGAGCTAACCTGGGCTCTGCTGTAGTCACTGCCCTGCCCTGCAGTGCCACAGGAGCTGTCTGGCCCCCAGGCAGCCTCTGTCCTGTGCTTGTTCCCCCAGGGGAGGAGCTGTGGGCACCCTGTGAGAGTGTGTGAACCGAGACCATGTCCTGGAGCAGCGGAGGAGGGGAGCTGTGTGGGGCAGGGGAAGCAGAGGTGTGTCCCAGTGGCTGCAGGATGGTTGATGGGAAGCAGCTGGGTGCCCTCTCAGTAGACCCAGGAGACAGGCACCCACTGTGGAGAGGTGCAGGCCTGCTCAAAGGCTTCCTGCAGCAGCTGGAGGCTCTCTTCCACGCCGTTGTTGACCAGGGACAGGTCGAAGTAGTGCGCGTAGCGGCTGCGGATGCTCTCCGAGTCCTTGCGCAGCTGCTGCAGAGCCTCCGACTGCAAGGGACAGGACAGTGCTCAGGAGGGGAGCTTCACAGCACCCCCCAACAGGGAAACACCCTCCCAACACCAAAACGGCTCCCGTGGTTGAGTATCACAGCACAGAGAATCCTTAGAGCTTGTCTCATGGGCCAGGAGCTGTTGGGTGATCTCTGGGCTGGTGTCTGCAGCTTTTGCTGGACTTTGTGTGGTGCTGGCAGCATCAGGTTACCTGCTAAAGTGAGGCCAGACCTGCTGGCTCTCGTATTTACCTTTAAAATGTTCTGTGGCAGCTCCCAGGGAGAAGGTTCACAAGCAGCAAGCTGCTCAGTGCTCTGATGGGCATTGTCACCAGCTCCAGGCTGGGTTGGAGGTGAGATCCTGCAGGATGTTCCCTTCCCCCTGGCTTCTGACCAGAACAGCACCAGTTGGCAGAGCTTTACCAGCCTCTCCACTGCTTTTGGCTGGGTTTTTAGTGCTGTACTTCAATAGTAAAAGCAAAGCTGCCTCCTCCCTCCTGCCAGTGTGGCTTGTAGGGGCATCCCAGGGGTGCATCCCGGGGCAGATCTGCCCCTGGCAATGAGGTCCAGACCACTTCCATTTATTTCCGTAATGGAGCTTGAAAGACAGGGGAGGAAGGATAGCTTGGGGTGCAGTGCTCACTGAGTTCTGCTCTGTGCAGATATTAACAGATCTAAATGGGTATTATTAGATTATATTAATTATCATATCTATTATATAATTATATCAATTATCAACAGAAGAAGTAGACCTAAAAATGTATCAATAGACTAAATCAGACCAGTCTTTATGTTCTTTTTTGTCAGACCACCTGGGCCTATATCACAGTACTGATACCTTTAGTGGTCAGCATTAAAAACATATTACAGATGGCACAGTATTATTTGTAGTACCATACCCTCAGGGCACAGCAGG
The DNA here is from genome assembly GCA_013398615.1 of Brachypodius melanocephalos. Lineage (NCBI taxonomy): Eukaryota > Metazoa > Chordata > Aves > Passeriformes > Pycnonotidae > Brachypodius > Brachypodius melanocephalos. The sequence continues at coordinate 1,212,016 of VZSR01002045.1, forward strand.
CTTCTGTCTTTAAGGTGTTCAGTTTAATACTGACTAACTTTAAATATAATTATTACCCTAGGGGAAAAAAAAACCCAAACAACCCAAGATACTGCTTAGCTACCTTAATCTTGAAAGACTTACTGAAAATAGTCATCTATTCTTATAAAATTAATTTTTCCTGTATTGTGGATGAAGCCAGCAGCTGCTGGGGGTGGAGAGGGGAGGGAGGGCAAGCAGAAGTTTTTGCTCATGTGAGCTCTGCGGGGTCACGTTAACTCTGCCGCATCCCTGCTCAGAGTGAGCCGAGCTGCAGGGTTATATTTAGTGCCTGGCAGCCCTGCCCACTGCAGCAAGATGTGATTCCTCTCTGGATGGAGGCAGCGGTGGGTGACACAGTGGCCCTTTCTGTTCTGAGATCTGTCCCCATCCCCCCTCCCCAGCCTGCAGGTAATGTGCCTCTAAATACCTGCACCACACTTGCTCTGAAGGCTGCATAAATATCCTCTCTGAAAACTATCTGTAGCTTAAGTTTACAAACACAAAGTTAATAGGTTGGAAGAGGTGGCCTTGTTGCCATTGGATCCAGGAGGAGCACAGCTCTGGGGTTTCTTGTCTCTCTTTCCATCTCCCTGCCAGGCTGGATTGTAGGGCAGCATCCCTGCACCCAGGGAAGTGATAACCTGTGGCTGCCAGCCTGACGCTTGGCACTGAATGAGTTAACTGCGCTATCAGCGCTGCTTTCATCCTCACGTTAAAGGGATCAGCATCCTAATGAGGCAAAGAATGAAAGGAGCAGTTGTTTGTGTGTCTATTTGCATAGCTGATGGCAGGATAAATGGTCTGCTAGGCTGTGCTCCCCACTGTGATTATGCTGCTGGGATGAGGGTTGCTGAGTTTACAGCTGCAGGAATTGGCAGCTCCTGTTCTCAGGTCTGGACCACCAAAAGCCAAGCAGACAGGAGTGTGCTGATGGGGAGCCCTGGGTTGCTGCAGCAGGTGCTGCCCTGGACCAAGAAGCCCAACCAGAGGGGGACAGGAGGGGACACGCTGCCACTCACCTCCTCTGCCTTGTCTGTGGGGGCGATGAAGACTATGAACGGGGAGAGCTCGGCTGTGCGGACGATCTTGAGGGTCTGTGGAGAGAGGGGGGGATGCAGTTACCAGAGTGAGGCCCTTCCCCAGGCTGGGAGCAAGGACACGGTGCCTGTGATGCAGTGGGGGCTAAAGGGGACACCCCTCTTTGGGGACACGAGCTCACTGGGTGCACCCCTGCAACCCATGCCCACAGCAGCCTGGCCATGGGCTTGGTGACACAGCCAGGTGTGTACTTGTGTCTTGGGAATGGAAATGCCACCCCAGGGCTTGCTGTTTTTTCCTTTGGGAAGAGAAGGCAGGGACAGTGACAGCCAGCACCCAGGTAGTTCAATCTGTGGCAGGCCCTGTCCCCCACCCCTTCCCCTGCTCCCTACCTGGGGCTCGATATCCAAAATGGCAACTTTGTCCTGCTGGTGGATCTTGTGCACTGTTTCAAACTTGGTGCCAAACATGTTTCCCTGGTAGCTTCCAAACTCCAAGAACTCATTGGCTGAGATGTCCCGGGTCATCTCCTCGGTGGAGACAAAGTAATAGTCCTTCCCATCCACCTCATTCTTCTTCTGGGGGCGTGTGGTGTCTGGGGAGAGAGAGAGAGAGGGTGAATGCTGGCCCCCAGAAGGGGAGGGGAACAGTGGAGCAAGCATCAAGACTAAGCTGTACTAATCCCCTGTTAACTGCTTCCTGCTTTGGACAAGTAGGGACCTCAGCCAGCTGGGGACAAGCACTGGGTGGAAAAGAGTGAGGTGTCTGTGTGTGGGTGGCAGCAGCCCTGCAGCCTCTGTGGGTAAAGGTGGCACAGCAGGCAGGGAGGCCTTGCACATGGAGACCTCTGACTTCAGGGGCTTGGTGGTGCTGGAGGAACATCTCCCCACCTCCCACCTGCTGTCAGAAGGTCCTGATCAAAGAGGTGAGAGGAAATGCAGCCTGTGCTGGTACTTACATGGAGGTGGGTACATGAACTTCTCGGGGTTGTTGCTGAGCAGAGCATTCTTGATGTGGCTACGGCCCACACCACTGGCCCCTGGAGAGAAAGAGAGAGATGGACACTAGAGCTGGGCTCAGAGCAGCCTGGCAGGAGATGCTGGGGCCCCTCCACAGCTCTGGGTCTGACAAAAAGTACAATGCTTGGCCTGGGCCCTGCCCAAGATGTGCTTTCTGGGCTGGTCTGCGGTGTCTTCCAGCCCTGGAAGAGGCTCTTAGTGCCTTGGGGATGCTCATCTCCATCCCCAGCTGGAGACAGGACTGCTGCCTGCAGAACAGCCTGGCTGGATTGGGTGGGCTGCCCATGCCTGTGGAGTCCACCACCAAATGCTCAGTCCCCACAGTGTGGGAGTGCTTGCTTTGGTGCAACTGCAGAGCTGCTTTTAGTAGAGATTTCCCATGAAGATACTCAGGAGTTGCAAATGCCTGAATGAACTCTTCCCCAGCATTGCAGCACAGAAGCCAGACCATGCACAATGCTGCAAAGAGGGGTCAGCCATGGGATGGTCGCTGCAGAATGAAAAAATGCTGCCCCAACCCCTGCACAGTTCCCCCAGTTCCCAGCACACAGCCCCTGTGCTGCAGAGGGTGCCTGGGACAGGACCTACCAATGAGCACCAGAGTCTTCCTCTTGAAGGCAGGCAGCCTCACCACCTCCTCATAGGAAACGACATCCAGCTGGTCAAAAACTGCAGAGGGGGAAGAGAAAGGGGACATGGAGGGGTTGGCCACACCAGCATGATCCATGTATGTGTGTCAAAGCCAGGGCAAATGGACAGGAGTGCTCAGGACTGGGCTGGGAGCTCATCCACCTTTGGCAGCATGTGAGGGGCAGGGTGGGTGCTGGGGAGCTGCCAACAAATCCAGGGCTGCTTTTGCTCAATAATTCTGCTCAGGGCAGTAGGACCTGGGAGCTGGGGTGGAGACAGCAGGATGCTGCAGGGAGCTGGCTGCTGGAGGAGCTTTGTATATCTGGGTGATTTACAGCCTTGTTTGCTGCTGGTTGGAGCTGCAGGCCAGGCCAGGAGCCAGCAGTCCCCAGGCACCCTCCTCTGCCAGCTCTTTGCTCAGTTCAGCATGGGTGGCTGAGGGGCAGTTCCCTGCCTCACCAGGGCCAGGCCTTGGCAGCTGTGGGAGCAGTTCAGGCTGCTCCCTGACTGCTGAGCAGCAGCACTGCCACTGCCTGCCCTCTGTTCAGCAGCCTCGGGGGGTTTCAGGCCAGGGAGCCTGAGCTCACAGGGGCCAGGAATGCAAGGGATTAGCACCAGGGGAGAGCACAGGAGCTCAGTGCTGAGCCAGCCCTGGCCTCATGCTCTACATGGGAACACAGCTGTGGTCACATGAGGATCATGAAGACTGCAGAAGAGACTCAAAAAAAGCTGAGAGCTGTGGGGTATCCTGATATTCCACTGCTGACACAGCTGGGCTGTTTGTGTCCTCCCATGGAGGACAGACCCAGCCCTGCCCAGAGGCAGGGGGATGGCCAGGGCTGGGGATTGAGCCCACTGCCCTGCTCACACTTACTTGAACTGTGCTTGGCCAGGTATTTATCTTTGCACTTCTTCTTCTTCCCAAAGGGGCTGCAGCTTGGGGATTCACTCTGGCTGGGCTGGGTGACGCTCGCCACACGCCTGCCAAGAGAGCAGGACACCACCATGGCCCAGCTGTCACCCCAAGTCCTGGGACAGCAGCAGGATTGTCCCTCAGACATGCAAGAGAGGCTGGCTGCTGGGACAGGCAAAGGCTCACCCTGCAGCACATGAAGGGGACATTTTCCTCCTTGTCCCAGCAGTGACACTGGTGTTGCCCAACACAAACTCCTGAGAGCACATGGTCACAGCTCCCGCCTCCACTCCCAGATCCAGCCCTCCTGGGCAAATCCAGGGACCTACCACTCCTGCAGCTCTGGAGAAGGGATGAGTCCTGCTGACTCAGTGCAGGAGCCCTCCACCCGGCCCTGCCACCAGTTGCTGTCGTCCTTGTTTATGATCTGAATCACATCACCGATCTGAAATTTCAGTCCTGCTTCCTTGCAGGGGATCAGGTTGTCTTTCTTGGGGTCGTAGTCAAACTGTGCCCTCATGAACATCTGCAGAAGAGAGAGGAGACCAGAGTCAGCGTGGCCATGCAAGGTGGCTGAGTTTGACCCCACACTGCATTCCCAAGCAGTCACTGCAGAGATGGCTCCAGACACAAAGACCCTGCTCCTTTCCAGGCCTCACAAGGCTCTGTGGAGAGAAAAGAGATGCACAAAGCTTAGGGGGGAAGTCTTGGGCATGGAATTGTAGTGAGATGTGCTGGTGAGTGGATGAGGGATGGAATAGGATGGTATCTAGGCCTTACTGGGAGCTGGTGACAGGGCCACAGGTGGTGTTCAAACCCTGCCATGGAGCCTCCCTGCAGTGCCCTGGGTGCTGCACAGTGCTGGGGAGTTTGGCCAGCCACAGAGGAGTCCCACCAACGTGGTGCACAACTGGGGTCTGCAGTGGAGTGAGCACAGAGGTGACACTGCAACAGGGACCCCAGGAAAGGCCATGGCTCAATCTCAGCTGTTCTCTGCTGCCTTTCCCCACAGCTGAGCAATCCCTCCACAGCACGAGGCCTTTGGGGAGCCAAGGCTGCAGTGTTGTATCCATCCCTGCCTAGGTCTGCCCTGATCCCTTTGGCATCACCTACTCACAAAATTACAATTCATGCAACTGGAAACGAGCTGCTGCTTTTGCTTCCCAAGCCACTGTGTCCCTCCTGAGGCTGGGGAAGCCCTGGGGACCAAGGAGGTGTGAGAAAGTTTGCTTTCCCTGTCCCTACTGCTTGCTCAGCTCCTTGGGAGGGAGTCTACAGCCCCCACTCCCAGCAGGACCCTGTCAGGACTAGAGAGGAGGCAAAGCCAGGCAGAGTGTGGAGGATTAGGAGTGAAAAGCAGAGTTTAGGGAATGCTGAGCATTACTGTAGCTTAGTTACCCTAGAAACACAGCGTGTAGCAAGGG
>VZSR01002045.1:1217160-1234072 GCA_013398615.1 Brachypodius melanocephalos
TGCCCAGCTACCTGCCTAGAGCTCTCTGTTCCTGCAGCACTGGTGTCCTGAGCCAGGACACTTGGGAAAGACCCCCCTTACACCAGTCAGGAGCTGGCATCAGACAGCTCCACACATCACCCACAGCTGCACAGGGCTCTTTGCCTGCCTGCTGCCAGCCCCTCTCTGGGGCCAGACACTCAGCTGCTGAGCAGGCTCCAGCATGGGAAGTCCTGGTCTTTTAAAGTCAAAGGATTGCAGGAAATATGCTGGAGGGGGCCTCAAGAGCCTTGAATGCTCTGTGCTTCCTCTCCTTAGGACACTCCCAAGCAGACCTGCTCCAAGAGACACTCGGCCTTGTGAGCCAGGGCAGGGGAAAATCATGCCAGGATCTCCACCATCCTGCCAGGCACTGAAATAAAGGTGATCATGGGGATCCAGGAATGGTAACAGTCCACTCTTGGTGGTGGTACTGCAAGAAACACAGACACAAGCAGCCATGGCCCTGGGGAGCAGTCAGCACCACTGCCCTGGGCACAGCAGGAAGGAGTACAAGTGTTGCTGGGAAGGAGTTTGTCCCTTTGTCTTTCCCAGCCTCAGGTGAACCAGGAACTGCATTCTTTTCCTCTGGCATGGAGTTGGCCAACTGGAGGTGGCTGGGTCAGGTCAGGGAGGGCAGACTGACAGCAGGAAAGGACAGGCACGGGCCAGTGTTTAAAAAACACACATGCAAAGCTGGTTGAGCAGGACTGGGGACAGCATAAACTGAGGAAGAAACAGAGCCACCAACACTTGCAACCACATCCAGAATTTCAGCTTCTCTGGGTAAAGAATGACATGTGCTCCCTCAGCCCATCCCAGCACCATCCAGCCCCCACCCTCTGCCTCTGAACTCCTCTCTCACCCCTGCCTGTCCATGACAGGGGCCTGCACTGGGGTTGGCTCCTGCACAAAGACAAGACAGCAACCCAGTTACCACACACTGAAGCCTTGGCAGAGAGCACAGCCCTCCCCACCATTCTGTTTCAGCTACAGCAGGACTTCAAAGGCAAAGACACACAGGTGTCACCCCCTGGTGACACAGCATGGCCCCCTCACCCTGGCAGTGACAGCAGGTGCAAGGAACTGCCTTCCTTCCCCCCCTGCTCCCTTCCTCCCACGCTGTGCATCCGAACCCACGTCATCTTTACTGGGGATGGTGCACCTGGCACTGGTGACAGCAGGGACCCCAGAGCCAGGGACCGCCCCTGCCACAAACTGTCATGGCTGTGAAGGAGACCCTCACATGTTCCCTGGTGTGCCCCTGCCACTGCTTTCCCATCCCCAAACACCACTGCTGGCTCAGACATCCCAGCACCATTTTCCTACATGCACTTTGGGTAAATACACCCACACAGCGTTGTTTGCAGTGATGTAAGCACAGGACAGGTCCCTCCAGCAGCTCAGACAAGGCAGCCACCCCCTTGTCCAGACACCCCTGGCTGAGCACAGCTCTCTCCCCAGCACTGGTTAGCCCCACCCTGGCCCCACAGCCATGTTCCAGCACTGCCCGTGGGTCCAGAGGCTGCACTTACCTGGAGAGCAGGGAGGCGGCTTTGCTGGTTGGGAATGACTTTTAATGAGACCATCCCCTTGGTTTCTTTCTAGTGAACAAAGGGGAGAAAGAAGAGTTGGAGGAGGTGGTGTCTGGAGGCAGCCCAACAGCAGCAACCTGTGCAGGGAGGTGCTGAGTGCCAGGACCTGTGAAGGCAGGGCTCCTGGGTACCCCACCATGCTGTGGTGCTGGGGGCCACCACAGCCTGGTTAGAAATAGCTGTGCTTGCCTTTGCCATATTTGTCCCATTCCCAGGAGAGACACCAGCACCCCCACAAGGGTCAGGCTGTGGGCAGTGCTAAACACCACCACAATGAACATGGAGACCTGCATCATCTCTGCTCTGCCTGCTCCAGAGGAGCCTGAGAGGAGAGGCTGATTCTTCCAGGTCCCCTCCATGTTGGCCCCTTGCTCTGGCCCTCCTGGTGACATCAGAGGCACAGCATTTTAACAGGCCAGCGCACTGTTGCCTCACAACACCCACATGGGACAACCACATGTGGAGGCTTGGAGGGGCTTCCTGGGCCAATCACTCTTCTCAGCAGGCAAAACCAAAGACAAGCTCCTTGGTCGTGCTGCCTGGAGCAGGGACATCCTGTGGCACTTTGGCAAGGCCAAGCCTCCTGCTTAGGCTGCTGGTGGGGGTCCTCAGCAGCAGCACCACCTCCCTCCAACAAGGTGTCATAGGCTGAGCATAGATCAGGGTCATCAATGTATGAACCCAAGGCACGTTTGAGGCCCTGCCCAAAGCTGTCTCTGGCAAGGACAGGATCACCATGACCTCAGCAGCAGGCAAATGGCACCAATGTGACATGCATGTGTGGCTCAGGTCTGCAGGAGCAGCCAGCCCTGGGCTGGAGCTGCACACCAGCCTTGGCAAACAGAGCTGGTTTCCAGGCCCCACATAGCATCAGCACATGTCAGGGACTCAGTCAACAGCTTTCACCGCTGCTCCAGGAGGCCAGAAACAAGCAGCAAGCACAGACCCCATGGGGCTGCATGCAGGATGGCTTCTGCCACATCACACTGCTGTATGTAGGCAGCTGTGTGCTGGCTCTGGTGTGTGGGAGGGGGTGAATGCTCACAGCATGCAGGCCAAAGGGGTCCTTCCCAGGGAACAGCCCTGACACACACGGATACCTACCAGCATCTTCTGCAGCTGGTCAACTGAGTGGTTGCTCGCACTCTGCCCATTGATTTCTATGATTTCATCACCCACGTGAAGGGAGCCTGCCAGCAATGTGAGAAACATGAAAATGCAGAAAAGGAATAAGAGCTGCTCACCAAACCAAATTTACACAGCTCCATCAGCCTCCAGGGCCAGGACACTGCAGTGTTTGCCTGGCACTGCTTCTGGAATCACACGTGCCATCTAAGCACATGGGAGGAAAGCACAAGGGGAATGAATTCTTCTCCCTCCACTCAATACACACACCAAGCCAGTCCCACGGTCACCAGGCTGCTTTCCACTGTGTGGAAAGTGCTTTGGACTGGTCAAAGCACCTGCATCAGCGTTTCAAACAGAACCCCAAGCACCTCACCTGAAGCCAATCACAACCTCCCTACAGGGCCCTTAACACAAGCATTCCTGACTGTGTTTTCAGTTTATATACCCAGGCAGATTACAGCCTCAGATATACTACTAAAAATCAGGCTCCAGTAGTGTTATTGGAATGGCTCCTGTCTTATTTTGGCAGTGGCAAGCACAGACTTCCCACTTGGATCCAAGGCTGGAAAAGCAGCCTCTTCTAAGCAGAGAACATCTTGTATCCACGCCTCCTTGGCAAAACCCAGAACCAGAAAATAGCACCTATTTATTTCTTTTGGCACCTTCTTTTGGTCTCCAGAGCCAATCTACAGGATGCCCGTCCCACCTATGCACTTTAGGAATGGGAAGAGCTTCCCTCACTCCAGGGTATGATCCATCTCTTCTTACAGTGACCCCATCACGAGACAGATGATCTCCAGTTCCTTTTTGGGAGAGCCCTTCCCCCAAACCTTTATTTGTCACTAAAGCCTCCAGTGTTTTAACATGACAACCATGCAAAGAGACCAGTGAGTCTCTAGGGGAGGAAGAGGCACAGATGTCCACGCCACAGGGGAAAAGCCAGCAGTGCTGAGGGCCTGCATTACTGCCGCATGGGAAGAAACCACCTGCAGACGTGCACCCCATGCACTGCTTCCACAAAGGTCTTGTTACCTTGTCTATGAATCATGCCCCCATGGAAGATCCTGGCCACCATGCAGCTCTGCTTGTCATTTTGCTTCAGCGTGATTCCCTGGAAGACAGGAAAATCCATGAACTGCTCACTGCAGGGGAGAGCTCACAAAGTCCTCTCCAGGCCCATATCCACAGTGAGCTGTGCAGTGGCTGGGGGAAAGACCCTGCTAGGCCAACTCAGGCTGCTGCAGCTCCTCTTGGCACAAGCATCACCACCCTTTGTGGGGCTCACTTCGGGTCCTCGGGCAGAAAGCGGGGTCCAGCACCTTTTTCCCATGGCCAAGATCTCCAATGACCTGTTTCCCTCAAAGCCAGCCTGCTGGCACAGCTCAACCTGCCCCTCCAACCCCCCATCCAGCTTTGGGGCCTGGCCAGCTCTCACCATGGGCTCCTCGGTGACCTTCTCGAACTGGACAAGGCGGATCTTGCGCACCTCGCGGCTGCTGCTGTGCGAGGGGCTGCCCAGGGTGGCTGAGCCGTTGGTATAAATGTCCTCAGTCAGGGCGTGTGGGGACTGAGTCATGGCCTGTGGGGCAAAACAGACACCAGGGTTTAGGGGCTCCACCTGGGAATGCTGGATCCCTGCCCTGGGGCTGAGCTACTCAAATGTGTTAATGTGCCTGCGGGCACAGATGGGGCACAGGGGAGGAGAAGACACTAAGGGCAAGAAAAGAAAAGGAGCAAGAAGGACTTGAGCCTTGGAGATGTGGATGTGGGTTTAATCTGCAGTTTTCCAGCCTGGGAAACACAGGAGGTAAGAAAACTTTGGAAAAGCTGCAGGTAGCAGAAGCCAAAAGAGTCCACAGCTGATCTTCTGAAGCACAGTCACAAACACTCCTTTGTGTGTCACAGCAGCACATGGCTCACACATAGCTTGTTGCAGAGCATAAAGCCCAGGACATCTTCACCAAGTGAACAGAACAGTTTTGGACTCACCCCTGAGAACTGGAGCCAGGCTTTGTTCTTGCTCAGTTTGCAAGTTCAACATTTCCTGACCTACATCAGTGGGCAACTGCCATAGTGCAGAACACAAAACATGCAGGCACTGAAGGCAGCATGCTCCCAAGCCAGCCAGAAACATCCCACTCCCCTTCCCAGCTCCAGGTCCTTTCATTCTGGTTTGCACTGGGAAGCCAAGCACAGGCTTTTAGTCCTGAGGAAACCTCTGTTCTTGGTTTCCAGCGTGTGCTGGCACCAGGGCTGATGGAGAGTGCTTGGGATCCCATACAAACACCTCCAAATCCACCCTGCCTGGTGAGCTTCTCCCTCACAGCCCAAGAAAGCCTGACACAATCCCGTTAAATCCCTCAGACACACTGGGCAATGTCTCCACACAGCTCACAAATGTGCCTGTTTGTCCCCAAGTGCAGTGGACTTTCCTCAAGCCTCTCCCAAATCAGTCCTGGCCCAGCAAAACCCAGACCAGCTTCAATCTGCAGCCCCTGCCCACCCTGTTGGCACAAATTCCCACACCAGCCACAATGCAAAACAAACCCTCCTGATTATCCCATTCCACACCAGACTCCTGGCTTTGCTGCCCAGTTTGCAGCCTGCACCCTCCCTGCCAGCAGTGCCTGAGCTGAGAGCCACAGCCAGCAAAGCTGCAGGGATGCCCAGCAAGGTCCTCACCAGCTTCAGTCCTGCATTAGCAACATGGCCATGCCCAGACAGGCAGAGACAACATCTCTCCCCACCACAGCCTGACCTGTTAACTGAGCACCAGGACCAGGAGCTGGGAAATATCAGCCTGATCCCCTGCCCCAGCTCACTCTGACCCACCCTAGAGCCCTGGCCTGGAGCAGAGCTGCAGCCCCACACTGCCAGGAGGGCAGGCACATCTGGTCAGGCCAGGGGAAGGCTCGTGAAGAGCATCTGCTACTGGGCTGCAGCCATGGCACTAAACCACAATAATACGAGATTTTCTTTAGGGATGTGCTGGAATGCTGTTGGCTGAGACAATGATCCAGCTCTGTGCAATGGCAAAACATGGGAAAGGAGCCAAAGAAAGGGGCAGTAGAGTCAGGACTAACAAGGATAGCAGGAAAGGTGCTGGCAGAGAGCGATAGACCAGGCATGGTCACTGTCACAGCCCCCAGACAGGGCACTGGTGGGGCTGGGCCACGGAGGGAAGGGCTTAGGGAGCTATGTGCCCATGATGCAGTGATTTATTTTTAAGCCAACTACTTCCAAAAGTGCCAACCAACCTCCTCCTCAAAAGGCGACCACGTGGGCTCCAGCTGCCAATAGCTTAAACATGGAGAAGGCTGAACCCCAGCCCAGAACAGCACCCAGGCCATGAACTTGCAGGGTGGAAGGAAGAACAACTTGCATCCTTCCCTCCCAGCCTGGCTCGCCAGCACTAGCAGGACACGATGCTACCACATCACTTGCAGTGCGGAGGAACAGATACGTGCCTTGAGCCGTCCCACATCTCTCTGTTAGCTGTCCCTCTCTGCCAAACCAGCAGGTGCAAGGAGGAATAGGAGGACAAGAACATTCTCCAGCCCAATCTGAGGCCAAGGTGCCCATGAAGTGGTTGGAGTCAGCACAGATCATACTTATCTTGGTCATGCCTTGGGAAAGTGTTAGACCATGCAATTCCTGGCTTCAAACCTCTTGGCTCAGCAGAGCCCGATGACCCAGGACACAGCAGAGTCTGCTCCAGGCACTGGGAGTTCCCATCCTCACTGTCCCCATCAGCTGAGCCTCCTGGCCCCGACCTTTGCTTTTTGCTGAGAGCTGGAGAAAACACCCAGCCCTTGATGCTGACTCAGCATAAGTGTCACCCTGGTGACCCCTGGAGAACAAGGTCTGTCACCAGAGACTGGCTGCTGTGCCTGGGGATGGCCACCAGTGACTTGATGGCAACTCTGAATGCAGAAGGGTCCTCCAACACCAGAGCCATGCTGGGATGGTGTGGGCTTTTTTGCTGATGGCACTGGGCAGCCAGTGGATGGGGATGGGAAAATGCCTGCTGGTTCATGAGGACAACCAGAACCCTTGGGGTGGCAGATTCAGCCCTGATGGTGGCACGCAGAAACAGGAGATGTGTGTGGCTCTCATGCCCCGTGCACATGAGCTGGCTGGCTGGATTGTCTTGCACTCTCCTGGCAGCTGCCACGCTCTTGGCTGGCTTGGCCCAGTGTAGTGTGTGACCTCAAGAGCCTTTTGAGCCATGCTGGTGACTGGCCAGACTCTGCCCCTTGTGCACTGCTCCACAGGAAACATCTGTGAGTGCTGCTGAGAGGCAGCTCGTGGCCACCAGCCACTGCCAGCTCTGCACAGCCCCAGCCTCTGTCACTGGGGCAGACATGGGGCAAGGAGCTTGGGGGGCTGAGCTGTGCAAAAGGGGTGCTGAACAGCCCAGCAGCAGGCTGACACGGGTACAAATCTTCCTGCACAAATTCTGCTGCAGTGGCAATGCACACAAGAGCCACCAACTCCATGGGTCAGAGTTGCCCCACAACCCTATCTGCATTTTCTTCAAGGGCCCAGATTTCTGCCCCATGTCCTGGGTCAGAGTGAGGTGTACCAGTTCCTCGGGTAGTGTTTACCAACAGGGAATGTGGCAAGGATCCCAGGACTTGGCATCCTGGCCCCCAGTGGGGTCAGCACTGTCTGCCAGGCTGCTGCTGCGGCCGCGCTGGCTCCAGCAGGCTGCACACCGTGGGCAAATCAAACATTAACTGGGCAGCTTGTTTGCAGGAGGCTGAAGCAGCACTTGAGGAAAGCAGCCCCACAGTGCAAAGGGCACATTCAGAGATTTGGTTCCTGGGCTCTCCTTGCTGCTCTGACCATGAGACTTCAGTATCAGGTAGGCTTGGAAAAACAGGACCGCCTGGGGAATACGTGGTGAAAAGTACTGCTGGTTTTGCCAAGCAGACCCCCAAAGTACAGCAGCTTGGATGCAAGAAGGAATCTTGGAGCCAGGTTTTTCTGGGATTGCCCTCTTGGCTGGCAGGAAGACATGCTCTTCTCATACTGTGAGGAGCAAAATCCCAGCTCCCTCCATGAATCATCACCCCTCACATTATAATCACCATGGGTGCATGCAGGGAAGTTGGGACACTGCTTGGTGCAGAGATGTCCTGACCCACCAATATCTCCTCTCACCCTCCAGTGCTTCCAGCCTTGCCTCCCTCCCCATCCAGGATCTGTTCCTCTCAGTCTTGTATAGCTTAAAAAACACAGCAATGTGTAAAAAGAGCAAAGTAGCAAAAAATTGAGTTTGGGAGCTGCTTTAGGGCTGCTCCAGCAGGCTGCGGAGCAACAGCAACATCGACATTTAGAAGTAATTCATTCTGCCAGGGGCTACTGACTTCTCAAGTCTGCCTGCACAGTCATAGGAACCATCTCACCTAAAACCCCTTCTAGCAATATGATTGAAGTTTAAAAACAAGAAGCAAACCAAAGAACATTTAAACCAAAAAGGATTACGCTGCTGACACCGGGAAAAGGCCCAGCAACACCAACAGGTCTCTGTGGGAAGAGGAGAAGAGAAATAGGAAAGATACAAAATGGTCGTGGCAGCCAGAGGGTGCTGCCAGCTCTGTGTGCCCTCACACTGACTCTAGATCACAGAGTGCTGCAGTGGAGATGGGCCAGATTTACAAGGCAGCACAGTCAGTTTTGCTGAGGCACCACCTCCCCACCAGAAAAGGCTGATGCAGCCTTCCAGATGTGGTTGTGAAGCTGGTAACCTCCAAGGGACAGCCAGTGAAACCACAACACTGACAGAAGGAGGAGCTGCCCTGCCACTCCATCCCAGTTTCCGGAACAAGCCCTGCAAAACAGCTTTTTCCCTGTAGCTGTTACACACAACAACACAGCAAAGTACATTTGAGATTAAAAAGTTGGAACCAGCCCTCCCCACTAAATTAGTCAAAGCCAGAAGTTTAGCTAAGCTTCCAACCGAGTTTTACCTGTGGTGGATTTTGGGACTGTGGCCTCAATCTGCTTTGGAGCTGCTGCCAGCTGGATGCTGAGAATTGCTGCCCAGAGGTGAGTGCAGTGTTCCCTCTGCTCCCTCTGCACCCTCAAGATCAGTTCTCTCCAGAAGAACCCTCCTTTTCTCCACCAAACTCCCAAAGGTCACATTCACTGCCCATTTTACAGCTGAGGAACTGAGTCACAGATGATAAAGGGACAAGCCCAAGGTCATCCTGCCAACCAGGTGCACAGCTGGAAATAAAGCCCACACCTTTTCGGTAAATCTGTACCTGTCAGTCAGAAGATATGGCAAAGATATGCAGACACGTGGTGTGGCTCAAGAGGAGAGGCCTGGGGTTGTTTCCCAGCAATAACACGGCTTCCACTTGCCATGATTTGCATGCCCTGCCGCCACGTGAGGAATACAGGACAGCATTTCCCACCACGTGGCTCTGCCAGAGAAAATGCAGAAGAGAAACCTCTCAGGCACCCTGTTTGACTCCAGACTAGGAGCAGCCAGGCAGACTCAGCACCCTTCCCAAGAAGGGACATTGCTGCTGGGCCATGTCCTGATGTCCCATGGAGTGCCACAGCCACTTGCGGGCCAGCACCATCTCTGCATGTCCATGACACAGAGACAAGTATCAGTGACTGGCAAGCTCAGGACACTGCTAAAAGCCAGCCCTGCAGAGCTCCTTTTAAAAGGCCTCATGCAGATCTCAGTTCACCATCTCTCCCTTTATGCCTACTGAAATAAATACACCATAACACCAGGAAGCTGTAGGGCAGCTCCTACACTTTCCATGCTCTGCTGCTATTGGCAATTTATCCTTGCTCTGTTTGCAGCCAGGCAGGCCCTCCGCCTGGATCTGGCAGGCAGAGGGATGGGAAAGCTCCTCTCAGCAGCTGCCTGGTCCAAATGCTTTGCTTTAATTATTTTTTTCCTACTGTTTTTTTTTTTTCAAAGCACCCTGTCAGAGTTGAACCATGAAAAAGCAGAGGAGCCACTGGTGTGAGACAGATCTGACAAGTCTCTTTTGCATGTTTAAATGTCCAACAAGATGGGCCAAGGACAGCACTTCAGGGAAATTTCCTCCCTGCTCTCTCTCTGAGGCTCCCCACAGTTGCAAGGAAACCTTAGCCCAGGCACATTATGCCATTCCACCAAGGATGCCTTTGCAAAGCTGGAAATCTCTGCTGGTAGAAAAGCACCAACTGTTTAACACTGGCGACCGCTGACCTTCTCCTGCTTTGCACCCAAGCCACCCCAAATAACACTAAGTGAGGAAGGAGCCCACCCAGCAGAACCAAAAGGGCTGGTGCAGCTGCTCTCCTTCTGTTGGAGGTGGGGTGCATGAGGCCATCTGCTCACTCCCTGTCCCGGGGCAGACGTGAGAAGGGTTGCTTGCATCCTCCTTCTCTGGGGAAGAGACCCCCACCCTCCTCCAGCCCATGCCGTGGACCCGGAGGTTGCTCAGCAGCTGAATCAGCTCATGTGACAGGCAGTTCCAGTTCAGACCAGCTACAACTTTGCAGCAAAACAAGCACAATCTCTTCCGTGGCAGGATGCAGGAGCCTTCCTCCCCTGCACACAGCTCCTTCTACCCTGCCGGCTGTGCTGGCTGACCATTCCCCGGAGGCACCGCACGTCCCCAGCGAGCATCCCTGCTCCCGGCTGCTGGGCACCAGCACAGGGCACGCACCTGGATGAGCGTGGTGGGGTCTCTGCCTTTGGGATCCCGCTTCCCCCGCATGTGCGGGATGGAGCGGGACCCCCGGGGGACCTGTGCCGGGCCTGAGCCGGGTTGAGTGTGGGGCTACGGGCCCGCAGCAGAGCGGGGCACGCCGGGGCTCCCTGCCGGGGATGGGGCCGGCAGCGGGGCCCATGGAGCGGGGTCTGGGGGCGCGCCACCGGGCCGCTCACCTCGGGCTTGGGCCGGTTCTGCAGGAGGTGCTCCAGGTAGAGGTCGGAAAGCGCCGTCCTCATGCTGCTGCTGCCGCCGCCGGCGCTGCGCCCCGACTTGAGGGTCATCCCGGCGGCAGCTGCGGCCGGTCCCGCTGGCCCCGGCAGCGCTGAGGGCCCGGCCCGGCCCGGCTGCGGCAGCGCCGCGGGCTCTCGGCACGCTCCGCCCGTGTGCGGCGGGGCCGGCGGCGGCCGGGAGGAGCCAGCGGCGGGGGCGGGCCGGGGACGGGCCCGGGGCTCGGCAGTGGGAGAGGGGCCGGCGCTGGGAGGGTCGCGCACGGTGTCTCCGCCGCCGCTCGGCCTGGCCTCGGCACGGAGCGAGGGCTTTTTCCCACCTGGGAGTGTCCCCGTCGCGTCAGCGCCGTGCCAGCCCCTCGCCCGTGCCTGCCCCTCGTTGTGCCCCAGCGTTCAGATCGCGGAGTGCACACAGGCTACCCCAAAGGGTCATCGAGTCCAGCTGCTGGCCCTGCGCAGGACATCCCCAAGAGTCACACCCTGTGCCCCAGAGCATTGGCCAACCCCTCCGTGAGCTCCGCCGGGCTGTGACCACTGTGCTGTGACCACTGCCCTGTTCCAGTGCCCGACCACCCTCTGGGGGAAGAACCTGTTCCTAACATGCAACTAAACCTCCCCTGACACAGCTTCAGCCATTCCCTCAGGTCCTGTCACGGGTCACCACAGAGAAGGGATCAGAGTCTGCCCCTCCTCATGAGCAAGCTGTAACTGCAATGAAATCTGTCCTCAGTCTCTTCTCCAGGCTCGACAGACCGAGTGATCTCAACTGCTTCTCATAAGGTTCCTCTCAAGGCCCTTCACCATCTTTATTTCCCTCGTTTGGACACCCTGCCCAGCAAAGGTCATGGGGAGCATCTCTCCAAAGCAGCACTGATGCATAGCTGGCTCTCACAAACCAGTGCTCAATCCCGGGCTCTGCCAGTGCTCCAGGGTACCTCCAAGGCAAGGAGACACAGGGATTTCTTTGCACTCTAGCAAGAACAGCCCTCTTCTTGAGCTGTTCTGGGTCTTCCACCTCCTTCAACTTGCATGAGTAGGATGGCAAATCCCTCCATTTGTGAGCCATGCATGGTGCAAACGGCTTCTGTCAAACCATTTCTGCCCTTACTGTAGGTCTTACTGATGAGAGGGTCCAAGTGAAGTCTCAGTAAATTCTGCTGTATTATTCTTTAAGAAATCATTAAAAGGGTTTTTCACACCATCCCTGGGATCCTGGAGGTTTAGAAGTTGCCTTGTACCAGACTCCCACACTGCTGCTAGATGAGTTCTCCAGGGTGAGTTGGTCTAAAGTTACCCTAAGAAATAAAAGGAGAAGAAGGGTGCAAACACCTAGAGAAAGGAAACAAGAAAACAGAGGGGAGGGTGGGAGGAGAAGGGGGGAAGAAGGGAGAATCCATCTCATTCTGACAGCAAGTTTCTCCTGCCTCATGAGAACAAAACTGTTCCTGACTGGGCTATAAGAAAACGCAGAATGCTGTGAGATGCAGGGAAAAGGAGGTGTGGGAGCTGCGAGCACTGATGTGACTGACTCCAGTGAGCTGCTGTAGCACTACCAGGAGCAAAGAGTCCCAAAGCACAGCCTGGGCTGGGAGTGCTCTTCCCAACACTCCCATTCCTGTGGCAGATGTTGCACACTTTTGTGGGATCACCTGCCAGGAGTCCTGCATTGTCCAAATGTAGGTCTGCTTCTTGCCCTACCCTCAGCCTCACGCTGCCCATCTGGGACCTTGAGCTTTGTTGGAGGAATTACCCCACTTGCCAGGATTTATGCCACCATCAACAGGGCTTGGGCCTGCTTTAAAAAGACAAGTTGCCAATGCACTGAGTAAATGGGTTGTTTATTTATCTGACATGTAGGGCAGCTTGGGCTGGGTACCTCCAAAGAGGAACCCCAATCAAAGAAATCCTTGGGCAGTTATATCCTTACAATGTAAGTTTCCAATCCCTCACATGACAGTGCTGACCACTAGTAATATTAGGATCTGGGGTATTCCTGTTCCTTATTGGGTCCACTAACTGTCTCTAGGTGGGCTGTTCCTTCTCTTATCTCCAAGACTGCTGTGTCAGCTGACCTAATGGTGGTAGCAGCCTTCCCTGCTTCCTTATCTTCCAGCTCAAACCAGTTCTGGGGCCCCCTTTGGCTTAACTTGGTAAAAGTTCAGCCTATCTGGGTGGAAATTCACAACTTGTGGTCTAAGCCTTCATCAAATTTAGCTCCTGATGCTAAGCAAGCACTGTGTACCAAACACATGACAGGGTTGCAGTGTTAGTAGGTGATCAGGGGAGTAAATATCAGGAGCAGAAAAAAGACAGCTAAGAGGGCCATGATTTGCAGCTGTGCCTGGTGGAACCTGTGGCCCAGACTTTGTCTGCAGGGTTCCCTGGGCAGTCTGATTAGGATGAGAAAATAATGGACTAGAAAACTCAAAGGGTGCCTGACTGCCTTCAGCCCCAGCAGATGTGCCCACCAGGCTAGAGAATGCTGCTCAGAGCCTCATACTTCCCCATCCCTGCCCAGCTGAGCAAGAAGGCTCTGCAGAGCACGTTGTAACATCCTTACCCAGCAGCTGAAACAGCCTGTGAGGAGGAGGAGGGAGGTGGACACACTGGAATTCATGGGGCATGGCTTTGAGATGTGCTGGAGGCAGGACCCCTTGGTGCAGGGCTTCTCTTGCACTCATGGGCTAGAAGCAGGCTGGTAGAAACGTGGAGTAGGAGGCAAGAGGCACGGAGAGCAGAGACAAGCCCTAAAGTTAATCATGGAATGTGTGGTAGGAGGGAGAAATGTGACAAGAAACACCTGACAGACAGAAAAACGATGTCTAAGACTGTTCATTCCCTCTTGGTTGCATATGGGAAAACTGAGGTGGAGGAGGTGGTGAGGAGCTTGGCCACAGCTCCGTGGCTGAGCTTTGATTTAAGCTGTGATTGCCCAACTCTGCTTTGCTCCCCATCAGCCGTGGTCCCTGCTCAGGTGCTCTTTTCAGCCTGATACTGCCTGTTTCTGTTATGTGCTGCCAGCTTTTTCAGAGGATGGTGCCCACCTGCACAGCTGCAATAGCTGCAAACACTCCCCACATCTGACTCAGGTGAGGGAGCACACTGAGAGCTCCCCATCCAGCATGAGGGAAGGGAGATTCAGAAACCTCCCTGGCCCATGGCTTGTCTGACTGGGGCTCAGCATTGAAACCTCACACATATTGTCTTGCAAAATAATCTCTGCTTGGGCTGTAATAGAAAGAGACAGCCAGGATGTGTTTTGTCTTCCTGCAGACACCAGAAAGCTGTGTGAGCACCAGATCACCCAGCCCAGGCAACCCTGGCAGCTGAGCCACGAAAGACAAAAGATCCCTAGGGTCCAGGAGGATTCAGCCAGGCAGCCTGTGCTGCAGCAGGGCTCTTTGCAGGGTTATGACTAGGCAGGGCATCTCCTGGCTGAAAATCAGAGGGCTTCATGCTGGTCAAGCCCTTCCCCTGCACAGAAGTGTCTGTGGTTGGGAGAGGATGTGATGCATTTCAGATCTGCGTCGTGCTGCGAGGAAACGGCGTCTGGTCTCCATTCCTCACAAGATAAATGTCAAAACATGCTTCCAGTAATGGATGCCAGGACTTGGCAGACTCAGACACATCTGCCTGCCTGCCCACTACTGCTCTTGCTCAGCACAGTCTCTTCCCTGCTGCCTGGAGAACACCCTGGAACTGCTCGGGACTGGTGGATGAAGGTTGCTGGGATGCCTGCAGAGATTTCAGCTGTGCTTCCTCTTTATAGATAAAAAAATAACCCAGAGTGGGCTTTGGTGCACAGAGCTTTTGCTCTGGTCTAACTCTGTGTCGCCAGACAAATGTGCCACAACATGGCAGCCTTTTTCTGGAGGGAAGATGAGCCTGAGCATCCACTGGCAGAGAGCCTGCAGGGTATTTATGGTTCAGCTGGGCTGAAGCACAGGAGAGATAGAGCCTTGGAGCAGAGAAAGGATGCCTTGAGAAGGGCCTGAGGTGGCAGGTTTTGTCCTCCCAAGCTGAGGGCTGCTCTGCCCCAGGCAGAGGTGTTCCTTTGGAGAAGCTCATGGCTCCCATCCCTGTCTTCAGGCCAGTGCTTGCCAGGCAGCCTCTCCTCACCTCTGTGCCTGGCTATTGTCAGAATGCAATTAAGCCAAAGGGTGATTGCATCTCCTGCTTGGGCTGTAATGTAATCACTGTCAGGGCCACAGCAAAGGCTCTCTGAATAGCAGTGTGGAATGTGGCAGATGCGTGAGGCTTCTTCAAGGCTTTTTTATTTGAAACACCAGTTTCTGATCTGCCCTGGGTGTGGGTTCCTGGATAGGTCACACCACTGGGGTGGTCTGCAGCGTGTGCCCCTGAGTCCTCCACACACAGGCCATGGAGGGGAGCATTTCTGTGCACCTCACAGCCCCGTGCAGCTGATGGCAGGCAGGAGCTGGGTGCCTCAGAGCAGCCGTCCCTCACACAACCACTCTGCTCATGGCACAGCCCTGGTGTCCCCACCACAGCTGTCCCCTGTGCTTCTGGCAGAGCAGTTCTTGGACCTGCTGCAGGCCATGACCCACACAGATGTGAGCAGAGACTGCCCCACTCTGGTGGGGTGCCCTGGAAGTTCACAAGGAAGTCACTGGATGTTGCTGTGCTGCTGCAGCCATTCTGCCCATCCCACTGTGACAGCACCCAGCTGACTCCTGCCATTCTCCAAAGCCCCCTCATAACCCTGCTGTCCCTGCCACACCAGCTGCCAGAGGCTTTGTGGGGCCACCCAGCTCCCCCATCACAGACGGAGGAGTCACTGCCCTGGGGGTGGGATGGCACAGGCACAGCAAGCTGCTGGAGGAGAAATGCTGCCCAACAAGGATGACCCCACAGCCCTCCAGGTGCTCCCCACCCTTGTGAGGTGGCTGTTGTTCTGGAAAGGTCCCCAACCCACGAGAGGAATGAGGCAGGAGCCAGTGTCACCCTGCTCATCGTCATTCCTGGGAGGGGAAACATCTACCACTGTGCCAGGGAGGGGGACAGCCACAGGTGTCAGGAGATGGCTCTGGCCCATGGCACACCTTGCCGGGGGTTATGTCAAGGTGACAGCTCATCCACCAGGGTCCCTGGAAGCCACAGGCACCCACAGAACTCCTGTGGAGAACAAGGAGGGCTTGCTCAAGGCAGCAGCAGAAAGCAGGGTGATGGCAGCCAGCCACAGCAGCAGGAGCCCTGTGGAAAGGAGACAAAGGGAAGTGCAGGGCCAAAGCCCAGTGCTGAGTCAGGCTGAGCAAGAGCTGCCTCCCCTCCAGCCTCCAATCCCCACGGATTGTGAAACAGACACTGGGGCCTGGAGCCTCCATCCCCCATCCTTATCTTTGCTCTTCCTCCTCCAGGGCTGTGCCCAGGGCAGCAGGAGCTTGTGCAAAACGAGGCTGAGAAGTTCTGGGGCTAATTAATTACTAACTGCTGGTAATGCTGACTGGGCCCCCGGGGACTCCAAGGCTAAAGCAGAGAGAGAGTGCAGACAGATACTGGAAAATTACTGTTTAATTCTTCATCATTACATCTGAGTATATGGCATCTGGTAGACACAGGAAAAGGCAGATAACGACCCAGCCACTGCGAAGCTCTGCAGCCCTTCTCTTCCCCAGCAGCAAGGGCAGCCAGGCTCCTGGAGGGAAGGCTCCGGCCTTGGGGAGGGCTCAGTATCTGGTGGGATGTGTGTCCTTGGGCTGGCACTGCCTCCTCCTGGCCCTGCAGCCGTCAGTACTCCTGCTGAGTGTCGCAGCCAAGGAATTCTATCCGCAGGGCAATGTGGTTGTGCCACTGGCGGGGGTGTATCCTCACATAGCGGGCAAAGAGAGGGGGCTCCAGGGTATTTGTCACTGTGCTCTGATGGTCTTGGTTTGCCTTGAAAATCTGGAGAGGAGAGAGAAACCAGGGATCCACTTTCCTCTGCTGGCATAGTGAGGACAGGATCAACCCAGACAAGCACCCCTTGGAATGCTTTAAGGAAGGAAGAAGCACAGCCTGGCTCACTGCTCTTGGAAAGAAATCCTGTGAGCGTGTTTGCTGCCAGGGGCTGTGCTTGCTGCCCTGGGGGTGGCCATGGGCTCTGGCCACAGAGCAGCTCTGCCTACCTTCTCCTTGCCACTTTGCAGGACTGGGCTCCAGTGCACGCCATCCTGGCTGATGGAGACAGCAAACTCCTTGACAAACATCTGGG
>VZSR01002045.1:1234172-1253848 GCA_013398615.1 Brachypodius melanocephalos
GGCAGTGAGTGTGCAGCTTGCATGGCATATGTGGCTGCACCCACTGCACACACAGCCCCGACTAGGGGACCCTGCTGGAATCCCAGCTGCCTGCCTGATATCTCCTTGCACAGGCTACCTTTGGCCTCCAGGCATTGGTCCTGCCCTGGAGGTTCAGGCGGGCCAGGGCTGGTGTCCATTTGGAGAAGATGTTGGCACTGTAGGAGGACGCAGAGATTTGCTCATCAGGAATCCCTCTGTTCTCCATTCCTAAGGGCATGGAGCAGCCTGGAAGAGAGGAGCAATGTCAGGGGCTAGAACAGACCCATCATGGAGATGCCTTCTGCCTGCTCACTGCTCCAGCTGCCCTTTTCCCTGGTTACAGGTTCTTCTGTGCCTTGCTGCAGTGTCATGGTCCCTGCACTGCTTGGGGCCCCTGTGTGCACCATGGCTCTGGCCAAACTACTCCCACCTGCTTTCCTCCCCGGAGATTTTATCTAAGAGGAATGTGAAGAATTTATGGTGTAAGGAGACATAAGGAGAGGCTGTCTCCAGGGAAAGGACAAGAATACCTGGCAGGGAGACACCCTGCACATGTGTGATCAGGTGTACCTGTGCACAGCTGCTTCAGGCGCACAGCTGGCAGGTTTGGGGCATGGGGTGACAGCACAGCCACTGCTGCTTTCAGCTGCTGCAGAGCAGGTGTGCAAAGCCAAAGAAAGGATCCCAGGGCACCATTTCCTCAGGTTGCACTGTTCATCAGAGCCACCTCACCTTCAACTGGCAAAACCAGAGTAAAAGCCAAAGGCAACTGTCTCTGCTTGTTTCCTGCTCCCCCAGACTGAGGCAGCAGCTCCCCATCTATCAGCTTTGCTGCTGCTGGAAGTTCCCTGTGCTTCACTAAAAAACCTGGTGAGAGCTGGCCCCAGGCTCTCCCTCTGGCATTGTTATCTCTAAGGCCACAAGGAGACTTTGCAGCTTTGTTCCCTCAACACCCCAGTGCCATCTCCAACTCCCTCCTGCCGCCTCCACAGCTGCCTGGGAGTCCTGGCACTCCTGGAGCTGGTGCTCAGCAGAGCAGAGCCCAGTTTTTGGGGTTGGTGTGTGTGGGTGGGACGCACTGTTGAGGTCGCAGCCCAGGAGCTCCATGCGCAGCGTGGCCCGCAGGTTGTAGTGGGTGGGGTGGATGCGGATGTACCGGGCTACAATTGGGGGCTTGAAATGGTTTTCTTTCACTCCAGTTGCATCCACGTTTCCAAAGAACAGCTGCAGGGAAAGGGAGCAAAAGGATTGTTGTACCAGTGGAAAGAGAGATAGACAGCACCAGCATTACTGGGGAGAAGAACATTCACGTCTGGCACTTCTGTGTCTTGTCACCATCCTTACAAAAATGACAACTCAGGGAAATTATTTGAGATGAGGTTCAGGCCAAAGAAGTGTGAGCGGGCCACTGAGAAAGTAAAGGAGAAGAAGAAACTTCAGGTCTGTGCAAATTAACTTGGTTTTATGTTTTCACCAAACAAGGGTGAGAAAAAGAAGGGAAAAAAGTCAGTCCTCAAACATTTGAATCTGGGAAAAGTTGTAGCCACAGATGGTGCACACAATGGAGGCTTTTCTGGCTACTCTTCTCTCGATGGATTGATCAGCTTATGCATATTTAGGTTGTGAGTTTTTTCTAGTGACTATAGATTCTCCAAATCATCTGCATCTGCACAATATTTTTAGAAAGGCAAATTTGCCTTTGAGGTCAAAAAAGACATTCAGGTAGAATCTTATGCCTAGCTCTAAGTAAAATGCAACATAACATTAAGAGGTGGACTTCACAGCCACCTGGGATGGTAGAAAGAGGTAGCTCAGACAATTTAAAAATAAGACAGATGGACAGAGACAGTGAGTCCCTAGCAGATCTGTGATTCAGTCACCTGGCGTTGAATGGTCTCTGTTTCTTCCCTAATCTCAGGGGCTCAGGAGGTTTCTGCCTTGTGTACAGAGCTCCTCAGGCCTCATCACCCCAGGACACCCCATTCAGGGAAAGCATTGTGCTCAGAACCCTTCACCTTACCATCTGTGTGCTCGTGGCATTCCCCTTGTATGTCTTCCACCTTCGCCCATCGAGGCTGTAGAACACAACAAACTGGGAAATGTAGAAGCTGGAGAACTTTTGTCGGGCCCCTTGGGTTTTTATGCCGTGAATAATGGTGGGATGCAAAAGATCCACCTGAGAATGAGAGTCAGGGATTCACCTCTGATGGAAAACCCAAGCCATGTTCAGGCAATGCCCTGCAAACCTGCAAACTTGCATCCTCCTGACATAACTGAGCACTGGTTATGAAAGTAATTAAAAGAGTTGTTCATAAGGGCACAAGTCAGCCAACAGGGGAGAGCTGTTTGGAGAGGTGAGCTGTTCTGCTTTGGTTTTTGGGGTTTTTTTGCACAATCCAGTGCTGTGGCTGGACCATCAAGTCATTCTTCTGCTGCATTAAGGATGCATATGGGGGTCAGGCCAGCAGCAGCCTGACCAGAGCTGCTGCATTTAAGACCTCAGTGCTCTCAGAGGGAAGAGGAAACAGCAGGATATAGTTGGGGAGGCACTGCCCATCCATGAGCCCTCCTGTATGAGCATGGCCTTGCAATGCCCCCAGAGGTGCCTCCAGACCCCTCTTACCTGGATCCAGGCATTGCTGCGGTCAGTGCTCCAAGCATTGATGGAGCCGCTGTTGTCCAGCCTGGCCAGGGAAGGAGCCCACTGCCCTGCAAGGAGAGAGCACAGACACAAGGCTGCTGCTGGCCCTTGGTGCTGCCTAAGGTGGTGAGAGGTTCATCCACAGGATCACCCCGGGGTTTAGTAGCCACACACGGGGTGGCAGAGCACTGGCACAATGGGCCAGCCACGTGGGAAGGCTCCAGGTCCTGACTGGGATGCTGGCATGGGCACGGATGGAGGAAGGACTCCACTACCAGAGACTGAGTGCAGCACAACTTGGGGCAGGCAAACGTGTGAGTTATGCTGGCTGAAGCTGCCCTGACCCCACCTGCCCTCCAGCTACTCACCATACTGCCCCGAGGCTGTGATCTGAGAGTCTGCAATGCCACCTGAGGCCATACCCAGGGCATTCCGGCAGTCTGCAGGGAATAGAGGAAGGCAAAAACCAGGGAGAGTTGGTTAGACAACAAAAGTCTAGGCTGGGTAGGTGCCTTCAGGCTCAGGGAGGTTTGCAAGCCTCCAGGAGCTCCCAGGCTTGTTTCTCTCACACCAAGGGATAGGTTTCAGAGGCTTCCTCATCCATCCCTGAATTTTATGATAGCCAGAAGTTCTTGCTCACACCCCCCATGTCAAGAGCAGAGAATTTCCAGCATCAGACACAGCAGCCTTTTGCCAAACTCCTTTCCCTGAGTCCATGACCTCTCATTTCCATGTCCTAACATCCCAGCAGTGCTGACAAGTGTCTCTTCCTTATACCCATGTCTTGCTGCTGCCTTTTTGTTGCTAGGCAGCATCTTTTGAAAACAAATATCACATTGCTAAAGGAAAGTCTACCGGACACCCCTGTCTCTCTGTCTCTCTTCTGGTCTGCTGAGCACAGGGATGTTTGTCTCTTATAATAACCATTATTATTAGTGACTTATCACACCTTGGCATCTCCACTGTGTGTCAAATGCTCCTGGGGAAAATGCAAATTTGAAATCTTAAGCAGATTTTTAACTTACGGCAACATTTTCTGGCTGACATTTAATATTCTTTTAGAAACAGGGGAGAGACTGTCACAGTGTGATAAAATACTACTCTCCCACACCACTTCCCCAGTCCTTACTTATGGAGAGTTAGAAACTCATGTTCTGGGGTGCAATCAGAGATTTACTGTGGATTTTGCTGTTGCTCTTGG
Source organism: Brachypodius melanocephalos (assembly GCA_013398615.1). NCBI lineage: Eukaryota > Metazoa > Chordata > Aves > Passeriformes > Pycnonotidae > Brachypodius > Brachypodius melanocephalos. Next base: position 1,238,036 of record VZSR01002045.1, read on the forward strand.
AGCTATTTCTATCAGAGCAACCTGCAGTCAGGCAGCATCACTCACTGCCTCCTGCCATTGCTGTGTGCCTCAGTTTACCTCCTGATACATGGCTAGGCAGCTGGGCACTGTACTTTACTGACAGCATGGCCAGGAACCAACCCATGCATGCACTTGCTTGGGTAATTGCATTTTATGGAAGGTCCAGATTTGGAAAACAAGAGCTCTTGGAGTAAATATTTGCAGGCTGATGAATCTGGTCTCCCAGCCTTCACCCTAGCTCTGTCCCTAACTCTGTGCTCTCTGCTGGGCTGAAGCAGTGGCTTCCTTTCAGAGTGAAAACCCAGAAGATCTCATGTGGATCACCCCAAGAGAAATGCTGAGAGATCTGGGGAAGGAAACTGAAACGCACACTGGTCATGGCCATGCTCAGGTGGGTCAGGCACAAAGAGATCACTCACTCAGGTCATACACGAGGAAGAGGGCACTCATTCCAGCTTGTTGGTGCTCTCCCACTTTGCACTCCACTCTCCAGATCCCAGCATGTGAAGGCCACATCTCCACTGTCCCAAAGACACCTGGTCAGAAATGGAGAGCAGAGCAGAGGGGAGTCACTGCCTGTAATGGGATGCCACTGTGCCGAGGGCTGTGCAACCACAGGGACAGCATAGTCCAGATCCACTCCCCCTCCTTGGTATTCCCCCACAGAAACTTCCTAAAAGCACAAACATGAAGCCCTGGCAGAGGGGGGTGCACAGTGCCTGTGCTGCATCTCACCAGGATAAAGGTTGTAGACTCCCATGCGATACTCCTGGCCAGTCCTGACGTTGAACAGCTGCCCATGGAAGTGGACAGAGTGGATGTCCTCGGTGCTGCCCATGTTCAGGAGGTGCCATCGGACCCGCTGCTGCTGGGCCATCACCAGCCCAGGCAGGGTGTCACTCACGTAGCCATTGATGGCTGGGAAAGACAGCAGGCAGGAGGGGCTCAAGGCTCTGGGGTATTTCCATCCCAAGATGGGTTGTGGGGTGGAAAGGGCAAAGATCCTCACCGTGGAAGGAATGGTTTCTCTTAAAGTCAGGGCTGTCCTGCTGGAGCCTGCAGGGAGGGCGGCAGTTTCTGTCCACGTTCTCCTGGAAGTACCAGCTCTTGGTCTCGTCAAAGATGGTGAAGAGCAGGGAGAACTCCTGCACAGCCAGCTGCCTCCTGGAAACATAGCTCAGCACCCCATGGTTGCAGATGATCAGTGGCCCGATGAGGCCTGAGTGCAGGTCCTTCTCCTGCCAGGGAGCCAGGAAATAAGAGTTTGCCTCTCTTGATGCCAGCAAGAGGCACAGCAGAGAGGAAAGGGGTGAACCCATCTGCATCCCTGGCCTGGTTCCCACTCTGGGGCACGTGCAGGGTGAGAAGGACATGTTGGGTTCACTGAGGCATCCCCGCTCTGCCCTGAGCTAAGAAAGGCTGAGCAGCAAGTGTGTGCATGTGCTTTCAAGAGAGGTGGTGTCTGTCTGTCCAACTGTCCAGCAGTCTCTACTGTGTTGGACCCAGGGGCCAAATTCAGGCAGATCAGGAATAGGGGTGGGGAGCTGCAGAATGCTGGTTTCTTGCAAATCTCATAAGCTGGAAAAATTGGGTAAGGGGGTGAAAAAGAAGAGAAGAGAAGAGAAGAGAAGAGAAGAGAAGAGAAGAGAAGAGAAGAGAAGAGAAGAGAAGAGAAGAGAAGAGAAGAGAAGAGAAGAGAAGAGAAGAGAAGAGAAGAGAAGAGAAGAGAAGAGAAGAGAAGAGAAGAGAAGAGAAGAGAAGAGAAGAGAAGAGAAGAGAAGAGAAGAGAAGAGAAGAGAAGAGAAGACCAGCGTGTATTCATCATTGTATTAGACACCTGAGAAGCTACACAGCCCCAGGCTGCTTTCAGCACAGCCCCAGAGGAAATTCCTTGACCTCACAGCCAGGAGCCAGGCATGCTGCCCACCTCCCCTTCCTGGGATGCCCCATGGAGACTCCCACCTACCAGGTCCACGTTGGAGAAGTAAGCCCAGGCCTTGCAGTCGAACTCCTGTGTGGTGGGTGCCATCTGGGGCAGGACTTTCCAGGAATATTTCCACTGTCCCCCGGGCTGCACCACCCCTCCCTGCTGTGTTGTGCCCTCGTAGGCTGTCAGTGTGGAGTGGAAGGAGAAGGGCCTTGAGGCCAGGTTCTTGAATGTCACCTGCACCAGAGGGAAGGCAAAGCAGTGGAATGTGAGGGAGCAATGCTGACAGTGCTCTGGACCCTGTCCAGACCCAGTCCTGCTGGCCCATTCCTTCAGCCGCTGAGGTCCCTCTGAATGGTGGCTCTGCCTCCCAGTCTGGTGCCAACAGGGCAGCTCCTGTCCCCAAGCCCTGAAGGTTAATCCATGGGCACTGCAGGCCCATCTCAGCACTCCCTCTGGCTGAACTTCCAACAACAACGGGGGGATTTATGGTTTTATGTGAAATGGGAACTTTCTCCTCACCATGATGACATCTTGAACTTCTGCCCTGATGTAGGGCCCGAGGATGCCCAGGTGTTCATCCAGCTCTCTGCGCTGCACCGGCTGCGTGAAAGAATCATCCAAGTACTCTCGGAAAACCACTTTGCGGTACTGCCAGGAATGCTTCCTCCTGCCCCTTCGGGGGTCCCTGCAGGGGGATCCCAGTTAGGCAAGCCAGGTGACACTGTCCCATAGTGAGGACAGCCATGGCAGCGTTGCTACAGGTCAGGGGGATACAGAGCCAGAGCGTCCCTGACCCACTTGCAAGGAAGCTCAAAGTTTCTGGAGGTTTAAATCCCCCCAGGTAGAGGGGAGATGCTGGGAGCATCCTTCCCTTGGGCTGCAACCCTGGCTGGATTGTACTGGTACAGAACTGTGATCCTGCCTGCCAGGATGTGCCATCTCATGCATCATGCCATGCCATGCAGTGCAGGGGGAATGCATGCAGGAAAATCACACTTACCTTGCTTTTAGGAAGTGCTGGGGTCTCTGGTCCCCGTATTCCCACATCACCTCCACTGCTGCAATGAAGTATTGCCGTATCTCCCCCTGGAAGGAGCGTGGGTCATGCTCCTCTTCCCCATACATGTCAAAATCCTCCATGGTCTGCTCTGTGTCACTGTACTCATCATAGTCTGTCCTGGCAGTCTTTGAGGAGTTGGAATGTGTCCCATTGTTCAGGGCCAGTTGCTCCCTGTGTCCTGGGATGTTGCTGCTCTCCCCAGCTGTGCTGTTGCTTTTCCCATCCTCCTTGGGCTCTCCTAGGCCCTGGCCCTCTGTCTTCCCTGTTTCTCTGAGGACATCTTCTCTGCCAAGTACCTGGCATCCATGAGGAGTGTCTTGCACATGCTGTGTTGGATTTTTGGTGCTGTTGTTGTTGCGAGGGGAACTACTTGGGGACAGTGAACAGTTCTCTCTGATGGCTGATGTGGGAGGCATTCCTTCTGGGCTTTGCCCAGACATTCTCCCAGCCACATGGTCCTCTGTGGCATTGGCCCTGAGCTGCTCAGGCTCAGGACTGAACCCACCCAGCTGCTCCACAGAGTTTGTCTCCTCCTCCATCTGGCTTCTCCCCTGAGCTCGCTCCCTCCCAGGAGCCCCCCACACCACAGCTCTGCCTGGCTGCAGCTCGCCCAGAGCTGGGCTGTGCAAGTCCCCCGTGTTCCCCACAGCCCTTGGGGGAACGGGGTCCCAGTTTGAGGCCAGCTCTGCAGCCTCAGCAGTGACCTGCCTTTCTGAGCTGCTCGCTGCCGCTGCTGGTCCTGTCCCCAGTGCTCCCTGTGAGGGGAGGGAGCGGCTGCTGTGCTGAGCCCCCTCCCTGCTGCCCTGTGCCCCCCTGTCTGTGCTCAGCCCCCCTTCAGGGTACACCTCATCAGCCTGTACAGCATCCCTGCCTGGGTGTAGCCTCCTCTCAACCATGTTGGATTTTTCTTCCAGGCTTTGCAGGGTCACCATCACCTCAGGCAAGGTGGCACTTGATTCCAAGGACCTCTTTTTGAAGCGAGTGATGCAAAAAGGGGAATGAGGTCCACACACCTTTGGGGCTTCCTTATTCCTTATGCTTCTGGCTGTAAGTCTGTGTCTCAGAAACTGCTCAGAGGTCTTTAAGAAACCATTTGAGAATGGCCTGGTGTCATTGGTCACAACATTCGATTCAGAAAAGGCAATATTGTCCAGCTCTGCTAATTCCTTAGCATCCTGAAACACTTCTTTCAAAATTACTTCATCCCTCTCTTCTGTCATTACATAGCTGGATGGCTCAAGGTCATTTGTGTCTGCAAAGCTGGTGTCTAGAAGGCTGGTGCCTTTGGCAAGTCCACTGGTTTGTTTTGTGCCACTTTTTGCAGGCAAGGAGTTACTCTCATCTGTGAAGATTTCTCCTTGTACAGGTTTGTCTGACAAAGAAACATTTTGCTCTGCAAAAGTTTCATGAAAGCCCTGTGAGACCACTTTGTGAGGCCTTTTTCCCAGCCTAGCATCTAGGTCATTCGATGAATAATTGCTTTCTATGTCGTGACTCTGAACCACAGCATGAGAGGTCCTGTTATTTTGTGTCTCATCTGGAGATGCAGAAGAATTGTTCAATGTGGAGGAAGAGTTGTGATCAATACTTAAAGATGGTGCTGTACTGATTGTCTCCTCTGAGTCATACAGGTTAAAGGATATTTTATCAGCCCTTTTTAGCAGCTTGTCCTCGTCACCCTGTGAAGACACATCTTGAAGTGCCAGGTTGTGCTCCAGATCATTCTGGTGAATTGAGCTCCTGTTCTGAAGAGGGGCTTTGCCAGCAGCATTAGCAATGGAGTCCCACAAGCTTGTTGCATGAGTTGTCTTCTGAGGCTCAACTTCCAGTTTCTCTATCCTACCGCCAGACTGCATCGTCATTCCTTTTACTGGCTCCTGCACCTCTGGGATTTTTGTCACATTTGTTCTTGCCACAGCATCTCCTGGAGATCCTGTGGCTTGGTGCAGCCATTGCTGATCTTCTTCTGAGCTCACAGTACCATGGACCCTTCCACTGACACTCGCCAAGTGTTCTCTGGGTGGGATTGCTCCAAACTCTTCATCCTGGCTGATGACTTTTGACAATTCTTCATCTTCCAGGAAGGACTCATAGGACACTGGCTCATAGTCTGTCTCTGGCAGAGAAGACATGGAAACATCATGTGGATTTAGTAATGTTCCATTGGAAGAGGGATCAGAAATCCTGCCGTTGCTCAGGACAGCCTCATGTTCTGTCAGGCACAATCTCGTCTTCTCTGTCTCATTTCTGGAAGAGGTGATGTTGCTCAGTTGCTGATTCACACATGATTTCTTTCTTTTGGAGAAGCCCCTGGGTTGGAATTCAAAGGCAACCTCCTCCTCCTCATCAGGATACACATAATCTTCCCCCTCACTGTATTGCTCATACTGGCACTGTGAGACCGTGAACTTGGCGTGCATCCCTCGGTCTCTGAAATCAGGATTCAGGCACCCCAGCGTCCAGACACCTGTCTCAAGAGAGGGCAAAAGGACACCATCAGCCCACTTCAGTGGGAAATTGGAAGAGATGCCATTCCCATGCTGCTCTCTTGCTAGTGCAACCTGTATTTTCAGGGAGCCTCTGGCTCATGGTAGTGATTCCACGCTTTCATAGTCCCTAGAGTGTCTTACAGCCAGACCCACGGTGTTGCTGGCAACATCAGAGCCTGACAAGCACCATCAGCAGGGCTGGGGTTTCCTGGCAGAGCTCAGTGAGCTGCACACACCTGCGAAGGCCCAAGTACAGCTTGGTGAGAGCAGTTGGTGCAGTGAGAACCCACGGAGCCTCCAGCAGCAGCACTCACCATAACCCACCCCCAAAGACATCCTGGTGTTGTCAAACACACCCCTCTCCCAAAGACAGTCACCACATCTCTCCCACTGAAGGAGACAGAAAGGAAATGTGCCTCTCACACAAGCCAGTGTGCTTGCTCCCAGCACAGAGGGTGAGGTGTGTGATTCCTGGGCTCTGCTGCTGGAGAGAGCTGCCGCCTGCTGCCGGCTGAGCCGCTGCTCTGCCTCTGAGCAGCAGGCAGGAACCCGAGCTCAAACGGATGTGAGGCTTGGCTGGGTTGTAGAAAGCTTCCTGGGGTGTCTAGAAACCCTGACAGCTCGGCTCAGGGTGCAGTGCTCATGGCCATGATATCAGCATTGCAACCACAGGGTAAATCCTGTGTCTTCTCTGTGAGTGAGGAAATGGTTTGACAGCACTGCTTTTGGAAAAAAGTGCTGAGTGGGGGGGAAATATAACTGAACTCTGAAGCAAATCTTTTCTCAGAGTTCTCCAGAGCTGTGGTTTCTGTCCCTGCAAAAGTGTGGAGATAAATGGCATGACCAGCTGAACCCACAGCAGGGACAGCACTGCCACTCCTCTTGACCTCCAAGCTCGGAGCCAAGATTGCAAATGTCCACCAGGCTCATGTTACTGCAGCCAGCTTGCTGGTTTGGCAGCATGAGTGACCTTAGCACACTCTACTAATTAAGTAAAATACCGTAATTCAATTTATTTGATTTAAGCTTTGAATGATGTGATCACTGCCTCTCACTTTGCTGCTCCAAGCAGGCTGTGAATCCCTTTGCTGTCCAAGCTGTCAGAAGGAATTGGGCACCAGAGAACTGGCTGGAGGTGCTCACTGATCTCTGCTGGGCTGCCAAGCCCATGGTTTACAGGATAGCTCGTGCTACTCACCTGGCTTTTCCAAACCCATGATGACTGTGTCTCCAGAAAATGGGAAAAGGGTAAGCACATCCTCAAAGACCATGTTGTGCTTGAAGGTGTTCCCAGAGAAGAAGATGGAGAGGAAATCTGTTTGGGCCCCAACACTCAGCACATACCAGTACACAACGTCGTTCAGGCAGAGTTTTGTTTGGAGGTTGTCAAATACAAAGCCATTAATAGCTGGAAGAGAGCAGGGGTGAAATATTTCAAGACCAAATTCTCCCCTTGGCTGCTGAGCTGCTGGATCCCCTGCTCCTTCCCTGGGGCAGGGATGAGCTGTGTCTGCAGGGGCTTTGCAGGGAGCCCCTGGCTGAGTACTCACTGTGCATCACATTGGAGGCATAAAACTGGGGGTCCTGGGTATCCACATGGGCTGCATCAGAGCAGAACCTCTTGATGTTCTCCTCCAGGTACCAGCTGTGGTTCTCATCAAAGACTGAAAACAGCACCAACTTCATGTTGTCTGACATTATCTAGAAAAGAGAGGGAAGAAATTATTCCTGGTCTGATCAGAGCACCCCTGATGCCCAGTGTAGCTGTCAGGTCTCAGTCTGGGTGCGTGGAGAAGTTTACTGCTATTTCACAGGAGTCAGAGTGCAGATTTGGGGAAAAGAGAGCATGGAAGGGAGGATGGGGAAGGCAGAGGCATTAGGACTGCTGGTAGGGTTGAAGAAAACAGGACAGACAAATTTGGGTTTAGTTAAATATTTCACACACACACACACAGTTATTCCAGCCTTTCAGCCTAGAAGGTGAGGCAACAAAAGAAAGACCCACCTGATTTCCCCTCTGATCCATGGACTTCTTGGAGCAGATGAGGAGGGGCCCAATCAGGCCTGAGGCTGTGTCTCGGACCGGGTCGATGGAGCTGTAGTAGAAACGGGTGAGGCAGCGAGGATCTGCCTCTGTTGGGCCATCCTCAGTGGTGAGGCTCCAGCTGTAGGTGAATGACTGCCCAGGGGGAATAGGAATATCCTTCACATCTTTCTCTGGCAACACACAACCCAGGGGCAGACCAGTTATGTCTGGGCTGCTCCTGCAAGGGGTGACGCCACTTTTAAAAAGAGCTCAGAAAGGTCTCCTGACCACACAAGCTGCAGAGGGAACCACCCATGCCCACCCCAGGATCCTGGTGGGATGTGGGATGGCCTTGCACAAGTCATGGACCTGAGAGCACAATAACGAGGGGTGAAAGCAGTTCTGGGAATGAAACCTGGAAAAAAACCACCAACCCCAGAGCAAAAACTACAAAGCTGCAAGAGGGAGAGTCCAAGTCACAGTGAGCCCCTACACAAATGCAGGTCAGAGGGAGCCTGGGGAGTGAGGGCTGTAAATAAACTGCAAACACAGGCAGGATCACCAGGATGGTTCCTGCCTTGTCAGAAAGTAGAGGCCTCCAGGATGGATGAATTAACATGGTCCCAGCTCCCTGGTTGAGAATGTCCCTTCTCCCACTCATCATTGAAGTCCTCCTTAAAGACAGGGCTACATGGCACCAATGGGAACATGGACCTAGAATCATCATAATCCTTGGGACTGTAGAGTTTAGCTGCTTGGCTGAATGGACAACCAGTGTTATTACAAGCTTTAGAAAACTCTCCTGGCCCAGAAAAATGGCAGTGGCCAGGTGATATCCCAGGTTCCCATGGCCTGCCTTACCTTGTGAGGGTCTCCTGGTATAGTAGGGCCTGACGCTGGTGAGGCCATGAGGGTAGATGTTGTAGGGTCGGCTGGCCAGATTCCTGAACACAATCTGAAATGAGGACAGGCAGCAGGAATGTTTGGTGGTTTCTGATCCCTGCAAGCCCTTGAAGCTGCTCTCAGTGTCCTTGCAGAGAGGGAAACACCCAACAGCAGTGCCCTGGGGTTGGCTACCTGCCAGTGATCAACAGGAGGGACCTGGACATGTCTGGGACCACAAAGTCAGAATACAAGAAACCACAGTTTCTCTGGGATGGAACTGTATACTCTCTGTTGTTCTGAGAGGTGTCTGTTATAAGGAGGGCATGAAAATATCACATTTATTAAAGAGAAAGTTGCTGTCTTTAGTCTTACTTTATATATGAGTCAGAAGAGGTCCATCAATCCAAGCCTCAGAGGACCAGGATATTAAGTATGCACAGCAGTCAAGAGCTTTAAAGTGCTCCCCACTTCACTGCATGAAGCTCTTCCTTTATTTCTTTAAACAGCTCTGTCACAAGCCCACAACTGCACAGGGAACCCCAGAGAGGGAGCAGAAATGTGAAGCTGCTGGAAACCATCCCATTCCTCCCAGCTGCAGACAAGTCAAGTGGTCGGGAGAGGCACTTTGGGAGACAAAGTGCAGTGAGGTAACAGCAAAGAGATGGAGAAGAGCAGAGGGTGAGAGGACACTCCTGCCTCAGAGGAAGGTGCTGGATGTCGTGTGTCATGTATTAACTCACACAGAGTTAAGACAGCTGCAACAAAGCCAAATCAGAGGGGCTGGGCCATATCCTGTGCATCTTACTGAGAGTATTTACCTTAAGCTACAAGTAACCTCTGCCTTTCCAGAAAACTTTGAACATTGCCAAACATGAGAGAGCACCTGAACAACTTAAGTCCGACCTTAGCCACAAGCCAAGAGCTATCAGTAGGAACAGCGTCAAGCTCTGAATATTGCACAGTGGAAGACTGGGTTTCTCTTACCTTAAACTGATCTCCCACCTCCCCCTTGATGACAGGCCCCAGAATTCCCTTGTCCTGCTGGCTGGGCACCTTGCGCTTCCTGAAGGTTCCATCCTCGTACTCCACAAACACCACCTTCTTGTACCTTGAACCGATCCGCTGTGGGCCAGGCTCCAGGTACAGGCTCGCCAAGTTCCTGCAGGCAAAGGCAGAGAAAGAGCGAGTGGCCACATGCAGGACACTGCCAGAAACAGAGCAAGACCTTCCATCATGCAAGGACCTGGCTGAGAAGGTCACCAAGAGTTGTCTGCTCAGAAGGGACTGATTCCAGAGGCCTTGGTGACAGAGAGAAAAATGCCCTGGAGACAAATGTCTCATTGGTAAAATGAAGCTAAGCTAGGTCCTGCCTTCCCATGGCCTCCCCAAGCCCGTTCTTGTCCTGCATCCATACTGTTAGTGTTAATAAAGAAGAACAAAAGTGTCCAGGTTGGCACAATGAAAAGTAATTTCTGGGGAAGAGCTGGCAGGGCTGCCTTAAGGAGCAGGCTCATGAGGAAAATGCCCACTCTCACCTGTCCAGAGACACTGGCTTCACAGGGGCATAGTCCCAGTCCATTTCCTCTGCTGCAATGTAGTAAGTCCAGGTCATGGGCCTGTCCTTGGCAAAAGAGCGCACTTGGATCACATGATAAGTTTCCTCCTCTTCCTCGGGGTAATCCAGGTCCTCTGGCTCGTTCAACAGCTTCCCTGTCTTCAGCAGGCGTTCCTCAGGGCACTCCTCCACCTTCACAAAGGCTTCCATGCCAGCTGGGCTCAGACAAGCCAGGCAGAAAGGGTCACACTGATGTGCCAATAGAGACAGGCACTCACCCAGACCCTGCCTGGGAGAAACCTTCTCCACTACTGTTCCCATCAAATGGGCCAACATGGACCAAGCCATGCCGCCTGGTATGGGCCAGACTGCAGGTGGATGGAACACTGGGGAGCAGGATGGGCCTTGGAGCTGCAGCACCACACAGAACCCTGAACCCAGGCCATCCCCTGAACTGCTTTTCCCCCAAGCTCTTGGAAAATAAGGTTACCTTGCTGATGGGACAGAATCTGGCAGAACATCCGAAACCAGCCGGCTGTTCCTGGCGTGGTCTGGGCTGTGAGATATGTGGCAGGGGAGATTTCTAGGCTGCTGAGACGGTGGCTTCTCACCAGGAATGTGTGGCCTTCAAAGAAGATGGAGTGGACTTCTGGCCCAGAGCCCAACCCGATCACATGCCAGTGGACCTGCTTCTTGAGGCACAGTGTGAGACCTGCCAGGAGACAAGGAGAGCACCCAGGAGTCAGCCCTGTGTCCAGCCCTTTGTACCCACGCTTGGTGCCATAGACTCAGGGTCTGATGCTGACAGAGTCCCCTGCTCCTGTGCTCTCTTCAGGCTGGAGAAATCACACATGAATGTGGACTGTCTGAGCAAAACAGAGGCACAGGCCACATCATCCCCCTGAGAGGAGACTGGATTTAGGGACTGGGGGACTTTGGGAGGGTTGCTGGGAGGAGCTCACAGTGGGATGCAGTGGCAAAAGAGAGAGGTGTGCTCCCTGACTCTATACATAGGGAAATTTTGGGCACTGGACAGGAGAGTCATTTCTCTGATCATAACACTGGGAAGCCTGATACTAAAACATTGCATCTGGAGCAGGGCTCCAGCAGGTCCCCAGCAGTAGCTGAAATACCACAAAGGGCAGAGAGGGGTCACCAGGATTACTTGAGTGCTGGAGAAAATTCCTTCCTCAGAGATACTCAAAGAGCTCAGTGTGCATAGGAAATGGGAAAGAACTTAACTGCTTTGTAAAAATACTTTCCTGGGGAGAAACTGATGTGTGCTGAAGGGCTCTGTAATCTAGCAGGGAAGTGAATAACAAATTCCTGAAAGCTCAAGCCAAACAAAGTCAAATACAGCACCAAGAGCTTGCTTTTGTCAGAGTGCAGAGGTGATGGAACAGATCCCAAGGGCCTGGGAGGAAACTGGGTGGAGGTTCCATCCTGAGGCCCCCATTTCCAGCTCTCCATCAGACACCTCTCAGGCCAGATCCTGCATCCAGGGAGGAGAATGCTGAGTGGAGGTGGATAACTTCTCCAGGGAAAACCCACTGTATAGACACAGTGTTTCACTATAAGGTTTCCTCAGCTCTTAAGCTTTATGAACTTATCAGGACAGGGAATTTGGGGGAGTTTTGCTTTTGCCTTTTACTGAACAATGGCCAGACTCAAGTGGGATGTTTTAGGATGTGGTTCACCAAAGCTGCTGGTGGTAATGAATCTCTTGACACTGTTTCCCAGTTTGCCTTGGAGATTCCTCACTCTCAGGCAGCTCTGGATCTTCTCCCAGGAGATCACCAGAAAACAGCAACTTTTGTGTTTGCTGAGATCAAACCCAGCCTTTTCTTTTGCTCTTCTGAAGAAAATGAGTCTGTGAGAAGATCTTATCACTCTAGCTGCACCAGGAAAGTTTATGTCAGATATTGGGAAAAATTTCTTCACTGAAAGGATTGTCAAACACTGGAACAGCCTGCCCAGGTGTTTAAAAGACTTGTTATGTGACACTCAGGGACATGATTTAGTGGTAGACTTGGCAGTGTTGAATTTACCATTGGACTTGATGATCTTAAGGGTCTTTTCCAACCTAAATGGTTCCATGGTTCAATTCCCAAAATCCTTTGAAGGTGTTTTAGTGAGATCTAAAATGCTACTTCCAGCCTTGTTCACAGGGCTACAAAAGATAAAACTCTGCTACCAGCATTATTCTTGGAGACCCCCAAGGAAGTCAGCTGCACTTGGCAACACAGACAGCTGGAAACAGCTCCTGCCCTGCTGTAAATGAGAAAAATAGATCAAGGAGCTGAAATATAAGACCCCTCTGAGGTGGACACAGCCTAACAGATCCATCACCTGGAAATTCCTCTTGATCTCTTTTCTTACATCCTTTCTCAAGCTACCTCAAGTTCACAGACCTGGCTCCACCCCTGCTCCCAGCAGCTCCCATTCCCCTGTCCCTGTCCCACCAGGACTCACCAGGCAGTGAGCCATTGATGTAACCATTGATGGTGTGCAGCTCTGTCCTGTTGTGAGCCTGGGGCTGAGCAGCTGCTGAGGAGCCCTGCTCAGAGTACCAGCTTTTCCCTGTGGAGAGAGGAGGGGGCAGTCAGCTTTCACTTGGGAGGATTTCAAAGCAAAAGTAAACCTTCTCAGGGAGGTCGGATGTGTGGTGCCTGTGGGAATCCACAGCACACCTGGACATGGCTCTGCATGGGTGTGGGGGTGACAGGGAATGACTCTCCTCTTAACCTGAGTGATGGGAACAACATCCCAGGGCATGGGATGGCAGAGCTGGGGGGGCTGCAGCTCCCTGCGCCTGGGGAAGAGAAGCAGGGGCAGTACTGCACCAGGAGCACCCTGGCTGGGGAGGCTGTACAGGCTCAAAGCCTTGGGAGGGGGTGTGGGTGCTGAGAAGCTGTGCTCACACGTGGCAAAGCAAACACCCCAGACCTGGCTGAATGCAGGGTCTGGCACCAGTCAGTCAGTAATTACCTTCATCAAACACTGCGAAGAGCAGCACAAACTCTTTCTGCTGGCCCTCATTCCCATCACTGGCCAGGGTCCCTGCAAGATGCAATGAGATGGATTTCTTTGAAGGTGAGCAAGGACCACTCAGAGAATTCCCTTGTGCTCTTCAAGAACTGGTAAACCAAGGCCAGGCTGTGGTTTGCTTTGGTCACGTCTCACAATTGCAACAGCCCTGCTTCCAGTCTTGCAGTCCCCAAAAGTCCATGGTTGAGAGGCAGCTGCCCCCAGGAGGCACCAAAAGGTCAATTTATACTGCCTCCTGTTAGACCTTTGCTCAGTGGAGGAGTGTTCCTGGTGAGTCACTGGAGCCTGCAGACAGTGCCCAGTCATCTCCAGTGACTGTAGAGGGGTCTGGGCAACTACCTCCAGGATATGTCTCAGCCAGAGATGACAAATCTTACTCCAGTCACATCTTCTTGTACCTTGTGCCGTCAGAATTTCAAGACTGAACCCCAGGAGCATTTTTGTTGAGCACAGCTCACCGACTCCACTGCCATGCTCAGCCTCAGGAAGGCATCTGTAATTATTCTGCTTTTCAGCTAATGGTTGCATGTGCCCTGTTCCCACCCTGTGCTGTCCTTACCAGGTCTGCACACGAGCAGGGCTCCAATCAAGCCAGAGTTGATGTCCTTCACACTGTTGGTGTTGGAGGAGTAGGAGTGGGTCAGACACGCAGAGTCATCATCTGTCGGGCCCTGGTTTTCCTGGATTTCCCAGACATATGTGTGTGTCTTCCCAGGATCCACCCTGTCCCCCTCCTTCTCTGGCTGGCTGGTGTCATCCTCATACCCTGCTCCTAACACCAAAGACATGGCCAGAAATCACTGAAGGTTCACAGCACACTGTGGCTACAGAAATGCCCCTTCCTCCACCCCAGAGCACAGCCCCTCTCCATCCCAGGGGAGTGAGTCCCACGGGCAGTGACAGGTCTCAGGGGACAGCAGAGCTGTGCCAGACTCAGTGTTGGGCTGTGCACCCACCACCTGCCCTGAGGACAGCAGTCTTCCTTGCCCTGAGCATCCAACCTTAGATTTAACCTGTTCATTACCTCTATAACTGATACAGGTTTGCTCTGCACTCTTTGCTCAGCTCATTCATGAGCTGGGCATGGTCACATTGCTCCTCCAGGCTGGGCCATCCTGTCACCATCTGTCCTCACAGAGGGACATGGATAGCAGGGTGAGGGAGGGATGCACAGGTGGCAGAGCAGGAGGTGCCACACAAGGACTTGTAGCACCTGATGTTGCCCAGCTCACCTTCTGATGCCTTCCAGTAGGACACCCCGACAGCATGGAGGCTGTAGGGGCGGGAGGCCAGGTTCTTAAACGTGATCACCACTGTGTCATAGACTTCTGCTCGGATGGTGGGGCCTAGAAGACCTGAAGAGGATAAAACAGGTCAGGCAGCTGGGGTCAGGCAGTTCACACTCTCCCAGAAGCCCCAAGGGGTTCTGAATTTCCACAAGCCCAGTTAGTGGTTATCCCTCATGCAGCACAGCAGCATCAACTGCATCAGCTCCAGCAATGCTCTCTGCACCTCCAGGAGCTCTGCCATGCTGGGATCCACTCAGGTGCTTTCCATGTCCTGGCTGAAGAGCAGCCAGCACCCAACCCAGGATGAGTTTGGTGGCTGTCAGGTGTTGCTGGGGTTCCCCACAGTGCAGGTGCTTCTTACCCATCCACGCTGGCTTGAGCTTGGGCTGTGTGAATGAGCCATCAGGGTACTCCACAAAAACAGCTTTCCTGTACCGGGGAGCCACACCAGCTGGGGGGAGATGTGGGCCTCCATGCCCCAAAATGCTGCAGGAGGAAGGAAAAGCCAAGGCTGATTGCACAGACGCATCCATGCATGGGAAAGAGCCATCCTCTTCCTTCCCTTCCCACCAGCCTGCTGGAACCCCAGGGACTGCTCACCCTGCTGTGTCCTTTGGATTTCCTGACAGCTCCCAGGTACGATTGGGAAGGTTTTGCTCAGCATACAGATGACAGGGCAGTGATTGGTGTTGTGGTGTTAGTCATGATGGAAGAAGACACAAGGCCATAGCCAGATGGGACAGGGCACAGCAGCAGGCATTGCCTTGTCCAGCTTCACGTTTCCTTGGCAGCAGAGGCACAGAGCATTGGCAGTGCCTCTGCCTTTGCAGCCATCCCTACCTCAACCCCAGCACCTTCACACCTACATCACTAATTCACATCCTCCCCAGCTCTCCCCCAGGAAAGAGACTGTCGGGCTGCTGGCAGGTAGGGGCAGTTTGCTTTGTGTCTGAGCAATGTCCCCACATTCGTTTCTTTTCTGCCCAAAATGGGATTTACACTTCACAGCAGGAAGATAAAGGAGCCTTTAATGTATTTCACACCCCACTTATCTCTGCTGGCCACTTTCTGTCTGCAAGAAGCTTAACAAATTCGTTTTCCAGAAGGAATCCAGCACATTTATCAGCATAACAAAGGCATGAATTTCTTCAAGGCTTTTAGAGGCTGACTTATCAGCCCCAGGACTAAGATAATTTCCAGTAACCAGACAGAACTTTCCAGCCTTGTTTTGTTTGGAGCAAAAGCCAGGTGGTATTTTCTCCCCACGTAAGAAGCAGGAAAGGTTGCTGTCGTGCTCTGACTAAGCCTTCATTCCAGCAGCGTTTCCCTTCTCGACTCTTCCCCAAGCGGAAGAGGAAGGAGACAGAGTGACTCAAATTTAGGAAAGGCAATGCACACTCACCCCACAACACTGGCTGGAAGCCACCTGCAGCTGGAGGGTGCTGTGGGGAGAGTGGGGTCCACCCTCCTCAGGGGCAGAGCAGGATGGGAGCCCATGAAAACCCCACAG
>VZSR01002045.1:1260963-1399957 GCA_013398615.1 Brachypodius melanocephalos
TGGCAGCGGGTGCCCGGCTCCTCCAGCTCGCCCTCCCCGCTGCAGAGCACGGTGTCGTTCCCTTTGCACCGCGCGGTGGCGGCTGCCGTGGTTTGGCCCCGCTTGAGGGCCCGAGGGGTGACTCCGGGCACGGGACCCAGCCCCGGCCGCTCTGCGAGGGGCGTCCCCGAGGGGGTGAGGGGTCCCAGGCACGGGGTGCCGGAGGCCCTGGGAGGGGGCTGAGGGACCTGGGGATTCCCAGAGACCGGGGGAGTGCCAGTCCCCGTGAGCTGTGTGTCTGGGCTGGGCTCCTGTGCCCCTGGGGAGGCACCGGGCAGCTGCAGGGGGCTGTGGTACGGTAGTCCCAGCACTGAGCCTCTCCAGGTGCCTGCAGGTGCGAAGGACGACACATTCAGCGTGCTGGACCTGGCGGAGTACACCAAGAACCGGCCCTGGTGGCGCAAGATCTTCGCCCCCAACTCGGGGTCGAGCGCTGAGAAATACAATGTGGCCACGCAGCTGGTGATCGGAGGGGTCACGGGATGGTAAGAGGTGCCGGGGTTGCCCTTGCTGCTCATGGCAGGCTTGGCTGGGTCTTTGTGGTCACAATGACAGGTGCTGGGTGGTCATGTGGCAGTCATTCAGAGAAGGCGGGTGCTCAGCCTGCTGTCCCCTGGCATGGGCTGCTGAGCTCGGAGATGTCTTAAATGCTGTCTATAACTTGAAGAACTGAGACTGTCTCAAAGGGAAGGATATTGCACCAGTCTGTAATTATTTTTAACTTTTGACAAAAAGTGGTGCTGTTGAATTAGGATAGGCAGATATGAGCCCCTTGAAATAAGGATGCCTTGTACTCTCGAAGTGGATGTGTTTCAGACATCTGCATTAAAACACTCCTGGGATCACAGTTCTCAGGGTTTTCTGTCACTTTTAGCTGGGACTCAGTGTGGCTCTATTTGCAACTTAATTCCCACAGCATCGTTTGAGTTGAAAATTTTGTGCAATCACTGCTTTGCCTCTTAGCATGCCCCTTGTCTTCACCTGGCAACAGGGGGATTATTTAGTGTGTGACAGAGTGGCTGCCTCTCTCTTGTATCTTCACTAAGTGTATTCAGAAGTGGGTAAAGGCAGGTTGCTGTGTTGTTTGCAACGTTCATAAGGAAACCATGTTCCAAGGAAAGTGTGGTTTGGGTGGCATGACACACCAGCCCGTGGCTGTGTGACTGAGCCATGGGGTGCAGTTCTGGTGGCTGCAGGAATGTTTTTCATGTTGAAAGCAGGTAACCCATTTTGGAGACCAGTGTAGCCTCAGATCACTGCTGTGTGCTTGTTCCATTGTTTTTCTCTTCTGAGAAATGAGCAGGTAAAGTAAGTAGTTGTTTACTGCTTACTTTACAAATAAGTAAGAAAGGCTTGTGATTTGCTCCCCATGCTCTATCACATGTGCTTCCTAATTTCCCCTCAGAGATGATACCACTTAAAAATAAAAGCAACATCAAAATGTAAAATCACTTGCTGGTTTTGATGAAATCGTGGATTTCTGGTTATTCTTTTGGGAGAAGGATGAGTTTGAAGAGATAAGAATCAAACTGAAAAAGGCTGGAATGTGACAGCACAAAGTGAAAAGCTGTAATTTTGGCTGGGCGCAAATCGTTCTTTCTGGTTGCACATGGGTTTCTTCTGCTGTTTGTCAGGCTGTCTCCAGTCTTGGGTAACTCCTGCCAAAGGCAGCCTTGCCTGTGGGGGGCATAATGAGTTGTGTGTGTGGTGTTTCATTCTCCTCACTGAATCCTGGTTGATTTGTAGGTGTACTGGATTCATCTTCCAGAAAGTTGGAAAGCTGGCAGCAACAGCAGTGGGAGGAGGCTTTTTCCTACTTCAGGTGTGTATGAACAGCAGCCCAGGCTTTCTGAGAACTCTGCTGCTGGGGACAGAGATCTCTCTAGGAACCACTGCTTCTTGGGACATGTGGGGTCAGCCCCCCCTCTGCCAGGGGCTTTGTGTGGCTGTGAATGTCAAGGATGCGTGTTCTCCAGAGCACATGGATGCAACAGCAGAGCAGGGTCATAAACTCCAGGACTGCCAGTGCACATCCACTGAGGATCTGCCACCAAAGGCACAGAAGAGCTATTACTGCAGGGGCACCTGAGTGGAGCATGGGACAGCCTCCAGCTGCAGTGAGCCATGCTGCTGCTGCAGGACAGGCTAACATAGTGAGTCCTGTGGACATAGTGTCCCTGGAGGAACAGCCCTGGATACCAGGAAGGATTTATCCATATCTGTGATATGCTTCCTGCCAACCTAGTTTCCCCAGGAGTCCAGCCAGCACAGATAGGGCTTGCTGTAAAGCACTGGAGAAGAGGAGAGAAAGGAGATCTCTCTGTCCTCTACCACTTCTGCTGGTTTCCAAGAGCCCTGGCATTGAGGGAAGCTGCTCAGATGTGTTCATGTATCTGGTGCATCCTGGAGCAGGTAGAGCAGCTCTCAGGCCTTGTTCAGCTCTCACCTGTTTGCTCCTCAGGCAGACAGGGTTTGTGTGTGACTCATTCCCCTCGCTCTCCTGGTTCTCCTTGTTCTGCTGAAAGTCAAAAGCTTGCTCTGGGCAGAGGGAGTTCCACAGCTGAATCACCCTGATCAGATAAAATAGCTTGAGAGGAATGGGCTATTAATAGCTGTGTCCACCCACAGCAGCAGGAGAACTGCAGGGAGTCCCAGCAATATCCATGGCAGTTGTGAGGGGGAGGTGATGCCAGCTTTACACTGGGGAAGAGAGGCTGAAGCAGACTAAGCTGCAGTGTGTGCCCAGCTGTTGGGGGATTACTGTGAATGACAGATGTTGCAGAACACTTGACACAGCTCCAGGGGTGGTGTTCTGTCCAGTTTTTAAGCCAGTGTGCCCACTGGACCAGTGAGTGGGAGGTAGCTGTGGTCAGGGAAGGTGGGTGAGCAAGGGGGCTGTTTAGCCATGGTCATGCAGGACTTCAGGAACCTTTTTCTAATCCTCCAAACTCTAGATTGCAAACCACACGGGATACATCAAGGTGGACTGGAATCTGGTACAACGGGACATGGACAAAGCCAAGCAGCAGCTGAAATTTCACAGCAGTGGTAATAAAATGCCTCCAGAAGTGAAAAGCAGAGTGGATGAGGTGAGACAGCTCTCCCAGGGCGTGTGCTGAAGGGACAGCAGAAAACAGGATTGAATCCTGAGCTGTTGTGGATGTTCAGTTGTGCAAATACAAGGAGGGAATTCTTGCATGACAGGAAAATGGGAGAGATGGCGAAAGCTGTGGGTGTTGTCTACGTAGAGTTTAGGAAGACCTAATTTCTCACAGCATTCTCCTGGAGGACCTGACTGCTCATGGCTGAGCAGGATGAAGATCTGGCTGTGTGCTGGTGCAGTTAGGGAGGGGAGGTTGTTATGTAGGAAGCTTTCCCAATTCTGAGCAGTGGCATCTGTGAGCATCACTTGCCTTGAAGAACAGCCTGGGGGATTTCTTCTTAGCAGGAGGGTCAGTAAGTGGCCTGATGTTGAACCCTGTTGTCTCTTCTCACCCCTGCTTAGGTGATCATATTTCTGAAGAAGAATGTTATCCTGACTGGAGGATTTGCTGGAGGATTCCTGCTTGGAATGGCATCCTAGAAGCTGCACTCTCCTCTCATGTCCAACCTCCCCTCCTCTACTGCTGTTATCTTTCACTTAGAAGTCAAAGGATGTTGCCAACAGACTCAGTCCCATCTACTCACAGGTTCCAGCCCTTATTTCTTACAACACTGCTTCTGATTTCCACCTTTTTCTTCTCTCTGGGCTGTTAGTGTGCTGGGGTTGGTCTGGAAGCTTACAGTTCCCAGTGTATCATGAATTCCTACCAAATATGCCCAGTCTCAATTTTTCAGATGAGTTTCAACTCCATAAAAATGTAGTGGCAGAGAAACCTCTTAAATGTGCTTCTTCCGGGTACTCAGGACTGTTATGTGTATCTTTGTCTGCCAGTATATGTGTCAAACAGCTGTCAGCTCTTCACCAACAATTTAGCTTTCAGTATTCCTGCTCTGGCACCTGGAAAACCTCTGTTTCCCCCTGCACAGAGGTGGTCTGTGCAATCCAAAATGTGGTTGACTGTCCTGGGGTGGATGCAGAGGTGTCAAAGGACAGCCTGAGCTGTGTCCAGGACAGAGGAATATGGATTTTCCTGCCCTCCCCCTGCTGTTGCACTGCACATAGATGGCCATTTGGCTTTGTCTCTGCTGGTACCCTTCCCCATACTGGAATTGCAGCACTGGCACTGCTGATGGAAACAGAGCACTGAGGCAGACTCTCCAGGCCCTTTCCTCATCATGTGTTCTGAATGTCACTGAGTTCTGTGCTGTAGAGTCACCTGACTGCTCAGCCTTTGAGGCTCTCTCTCCAGCCTGGCTATGTCAGATGGGGGCATTTCAGCTGTGCCACTCACTGTAAATCACCCTGGGCCTCTGACTGGGGTTTCCATGTCTACCATGACCTTCTCTGGTCACTTTGGTGTTGGTGATGCTCTTTGAGCTGTACCCATATAGGACAGGGTTGTAGACAGGAAATGTATCCCTGCTTAGGTACATTGTACTGCTCCAGGTCCCTGTTGCCACCTGTACTGGAGAAAGGGGGATGATGTGAAATCTGGAATGCAATCCTTTCCCTGCCTCTGGAGAGCCCAGATTCCCTCTCACTGGTCTCTGCGAGCAACAGAAATTACGAAACTTTAGTGAAAACCAGACTGTGCTCTTGTGAGAGCAGTTCTTTTGCATATTTCTGCCTCAGTTATGTTCTTTCCTTCTTTGTGTTTGCCATTTCCACAAGAAAAGCTGTTTGCTTAATTCCAGCAGCTGCAGCCCTTCTCCTGCAGGAGATGAGGCAGCCCAGGTGCAGAGCTGAGCTGTTTTTGGACATCTGACTCAGCACAGCTTCGTGCAGTACAAACATCCCCCGGAGGTATTCTGTGAGCATAGAGACTTGACTGACAACGTGGTGATGTCCTGCAGCAGGTATAGGTAGGAGTTCTTGCCCAGAATGTGGGGTTTTATGTGAAAGCTCATCATTCAAGGGAAATGTGGTAGGCAACAATGACTCGTGAGTGGGTTGTTTGCAGCACCTGGCTCAGCAGCTGCACCCCATTTCCAGTGCTGTGCAATGGCTTTGTGACCTGCTGCTCTCAGTATGGCTGGAAAGGGGATCTTCCCCTGAGAGCTGCTGGCAGAGCTGAAATGGTGATTTCTTCCACCAGTGGGTTTGGAAGGAGCACTTGCAGTTGGTAATTCTGTTTGAAGTGTCTGTGTAGCACCACATTGATTAAGCTGAGGTTTTTCTCACCTTCAGGGTCTGAAAAGAGGTTGCAGGTAATCAAGAGATGGAAGTTGCTGTCTTTGCTCCTGCTCTGCCATACATGGCCAAGGGGAGTGAAGGAGCAGCTGGGCTCACATCCTTTTAACAATGGCTTTCCTAAAGGCTATCCTGGACTGCAGGAGTGGTGGGATGCAGCAAATAGGTCTTCAATAAATTGGTGTTTAGGACTGGAGTGACAGATGGTGGTTGGGTTTTTTGGGATTTGGTTTGTTTTTTTTTGTAGGATCTGCAGATGTGAACATGCATAAATTGATACATTGGTCTTGCAGGGTATCTCTTGTTCCTGTAGGACACAGCATTGCTGCTCTTTGGCTGGGGGGGCTGCAGAACACGACTTCTTCTGAGGTGCACTGATCTCCACAAAGCTCTCTCCAACAGCAAAGCTCAAATCATTAAAAGACCTTAGGGATGTTTTTCAGGCTCAAGTAAGTCACTACTTCTGCCCAGCCCTAGGTGGGGTGAGTTCTGCTCAAATCTGAGTTTGCTGCTACAGAGAGAAATGGCCCAGAGAGGGAGCTAAAATGCTTGTATTGCTGCTGAAAGGGGAACAGTTAACAGATTTATGCTGACTTTGATGTGAATATAGGCAGGGAATGGACCAGGACATCAGGATGTGGCAAAGTTTTCTGCTGTGCTGGTGTTGGGTTCATGGCTGGCACTGTTTGATGCTGTGGGTCAACACTGAAAGCTTTGGTGTTCAATCAGTCTCTGTGGGGATGTATTTTCATTGCTGCAGGTGCCAAGATGAGGTGTCCCTTCCCCACTCCTGCTCCTTTTAGTCTTGTTTCAACAACTTCTGACATCTGTTACACTATGAGAAGATTTCAAACACATTAAGCTTTTAAAGTGGTTTTATATATTGTATGTAAATGCTTGTTGAAGTGATATTTTATTAAACAGTTTTGCTCTAAATGCTTGTCTATGTGAGGTCTGTTGGCTTCCTGGGAACCAGCACGTTCCTGTCTCCCCGTGACTGAGGGAGCACCTGCAGCCAGGCCAGCAGCAGGAGTGTAGCAGGTAACCTTGAGGACATGGCTTAGTGGTCAACTTGGCAGTGCTGGGGGAATGGTTGGACTCAATCTTAAAAGTCTTTTCCAACATAAACAGTTCTCTGAGGGCACCAGCCTCCTCTCATCCATACAATAACCTTAATAAATCCCTCTCCCTCATTGTCCTGGCACCAATCACCCATATTCCCAAGAAGTGGGATGCTGCTAGGGCAGGAGCTGGGTCTGTAGCCAGCCTAGGTTGCCTCTGCTGAGCAAATTTGTTCCACCCAACTTCAAATGGGCATGGAGACAAGGCTGTTTCTTTTTCATGGGTACAACAGAAGCCTAAATATATATCTTTTATCATCTATTAGTGACTTTCTTTCCAATGTTCCTGTTCAGATAGGGCAAAGGAGAAAAATGAGCTATGTGTCAGTGTTTGAGGGGGTTCACAACATTGTCAACACTTTTCCCTACTTTTCAGGGACAATAAACCCCCTGTTTTGTCTTAAGGGTTTTTTTCTTGGTGGGGAGGACAGTGAGAGGGGAAGACAAGCCCTAAATTATTCTGATCTTCAGCCCCAGTTATAAAATTACCAAGCAGCTTCTATTTCAGCATGATCACATGTAGCTCTGGGCTGTGAATGGCAGCCAAGCCGCCGGGCTTGCAGCTCAACAAACAACCAGAGACCACAATTTGTTCCAGTCGTTTATTTTGTACCATGGTATTTCAGAGCAGTGAATACAGATGGTTTGCTCTTCTAGGCTTCAATACACACAACTATTGTGCCTAGACCTCAGTGGTTTATAGAAGCTCTATTTCATAAGTAAGTTGTACTTGATCACAGCACAAAAGTCCTTTACGGCTAGATCTAATACAGAGTTAGGGCTAGTGGGTTGGGAGCCTGATAGTTGGGTGCCTGGACTCCTGCTAGAGGGGACAGCGAGACAGGCAGCTCTGAAGGGTGGTGCAGGAACCTGTCTATGAGCTCTTCCTACAGGTTACAGGAAATTCTGCTGCATGGCTGAGAGCTTCTGGAAAGCCATCTCTCCTGGGGTCCAGACACAGTCGGTTTGGAGTGAGTCTGGAATGCTGTGTGGAAAATAACTGCCTACAACTGCTTGTTCAGTAAGCAGCACCTAAGTCAGTTCTTGGATCTAGCCCAGGGCTCTGTGACAGGCCTTTGGGTATCAGCAGTTTTAATTAGACTTGGATTCAAAGCATATTGCTTAAAGGTGTTCAATTAGACATAAATTTATAAATTTTGTATCAACAGTCAAATCTTTCAAATGAATATTGCTTTTTTAAAAAAATAGCCTATCCCTGTAGCAATCCCTGAAATAATACTCCTGTAACATCTTTATCATGCAAATAGCAGCGTGTAGGCAATTCAAATATAAAATAAACAACTCTGTCCAGTGGAAAAGTGAGGCACTTAGGCAAAGTGACTTGTAGTCACTCATGATCTATGCAAGACTTAGGAACAATCACCAGACCTGATTCCCATTCTTGAGCTTGAACCACTGGACAGGCAAATGTTGTCTGGAACTACTGCATGGTGGCAGCAATACCTTTGTTGTATCAAGATGGGTTTGTTTCATGTTTAAACTCACTCTTCTGAGCTCATTTCCTGTACCTCTCGCTCCAGAAGCCAGAATAACTCAGTTCCAATTCTCCATTTTAAGAGCAAGGATGGATTAGAGTAAGGTAAGCATCCTAAAAACATCAAGTTGACATTTCACAGGTGTGATGCAGAGGCAACATAGACTATGTTTTCGTACAGAAAATAAAAGTTTGTTAACCAGGCCATATGTTGGTACTGTGTAATGCTTTTTGGTGTGCTGAACGGTGTGTTCCAGGAGCAATCTGGCTTTTCTGAAAGTCTAAAGAAGGCTTGAAAAAACACACACGAGCTCTTCAAGTGAGTCCATGCTCCAGCACCTGCTGGAGCTGCATTGTGTTACTGAGGTGGTGGGGAAATTCCTTCTGAAGTCAACTTAACCTTTTCTCTCTCCCTTTCTTCTCTCTCAAACCCTGAACAACAGACGGATCTGCCCTTGTACCGAGCGCAGCATTTCCGCATCTCCTGAAGCACAGCTTCACACTGGGACTCCAGGTAGTTGTTCGCTGGAAAAAAAGGAGACACCAGGTCTGCAGAGAGCAACAGGCATTGTTCCCTGAGGGAGCACACCTAGCCCAGCTCTTCAGCTGCTTACAGGCATTCCATCATTTTCTTGCTCACAAAAACCTCTCTTTAGTTCCAGCTGTCTAAAGCTGTGGCCAAAGGTTCTCTGAGAGGAGCCCTGCAGGAAGAGACTGAGTCTGGTTTATGAACCACCTGCCTGTCTGCCCAGAAACACAGGGCATGCAGAGCCACCTGCTCTGCCTTGGATGAGCTCTGCAACCACTACACAGCTGCACTCACACCCACACTGACTTTTAAAAGATTAAAAGAAGCAACAGCAGCATAATGTGAGACACACAGCACCCATGCAGAGCCCAGAAAGCAGCAGTGCACACCTTCAGGTTAATGAGCAAACCACACTGCTGTGATCACTGGGCTATGAATTCCCTGACTGGGTTGATGAGTGAGCTGTAATACAAACACAGAGATCACCCCTGAGAAAGAGGTTGTGGTGATTTCTGCAAGCTGGCAGCCCAGGAGGCACAGCAGGCCCTTGGGGAGGAGAGCTGATCTCTCTCTGCCATAGCCTGCAGTTGATGAATGCTTCAAGGCTCTCCCAACTGTCCCTCTGCCTTTGCAGCTTTGTTTCTAAAACTGTAGCTATGTACAGGCACACTGTTATCTGTCAAGGATTCATTCCTGAAAGTCACACACAGATAGGAAAACACAAAAGAGATTTACAGCAGGCATTCAGTCTCACAGAGGAAGCAGCAAGATCTTTTGGAACAATGACTTTTGAGAAGTCAGCATCTCCCAAAGGTCCAGCTCCTACCCTCCATCTCACACACTGGGTACAGGGATTGTGCATTCCTCAGTTAAGGCTCTATATTTTAATTTTTACAGGGGAAAATTGCTTTGCTCTCTGTCAACTCAGCTGCTTCATCTGTGCACATCAGACAACCCCACAGCACAATACAGGAACAGCAGCACTCCAAAATGACAGCTCAAGCAGCAGGGACAGTGAAGTGTACATGCAGCAAAGAGCTGCTCTGCCAACGCTTAACCATTCAGACCAACACTGTACACAAACCTACACAGGCAAAACACTTGGAATAACTTCCACAACTGTTATAAAAAGAACACTGTCACAGATGGGACCAAAACAGGGTCAACCATCAGCTTTTAAACGCAGTAGTACAGGGAGAGAAGGCAGTCCTTCGTGGGAGAATGCTCCAAACCATGGAGACAGGAAAAGGCAGTCTCTAGACAAATGCTGGGGACATGAAGACCATCTCATACCTTGAGGACAGATCACCTAACCTGACAGACTGACAGACTTCTGTCTCACCTGCTCTTGGAACAGCCCTGGAGCAGCTCTGCAGTCTTCTCATACGATCCACCTACTCCCTCACTAACCACGCTGTAAGAGAGCTTATTATAATGTCTAGCTCTCCCTGCCCACAGCTGAGTCCCAAAAATACACCTGGGATCTCACTGCCAGCATGGAGAACACTCCAAGCACATTACTGTTACTAATGCTCTGTTTTATACTAATGATGTCTCATTATTTACAATTAAGCACAAAGCAATTCTATTAAAATCAGGCATTATAATTTTGTTCATTTTGCAACCAGGTGATGCTAATGTGCTTCATTCCTTCTCAAGGTGAAAGGACAACAAAGTTAAGTGAAAAGAATTAAATTCCACCAAAAATCAAGACATCAAAGACAAAATGACAATTGGTACCTTGCAGGCATTTCTGTATTTCACAGGCTTGTTTCTGGCAGGGATCCTTCCGGGACATGTTCAGGAACTAAAATGATAGGAAAATGTTATTGTAGATCAAGGTTTTTTTCAGGGGGTGGAGGAAAGACAATGTCCTACAGCCACATCTTTCAGGAGCTCCCAATTTCCCCCACTGTCATCATTCAGAAAACATCTACTGCTGCTTGCAGGTGCCTGCCAACATACACAGGAACTCTCTGGCTAAAAGATGATGATGTGGACAATGAATAAGGGAAGTTTTATGTCACTAAGTTTAAAAGCCTTTTTCTTTTCTCTAGTTAAAATGTGTCCTTTCCCACCTGGATGTACAAAGATTCCAGAAAGATTCAAATTAACACAGCTGACTAAATTTTAAGAGTTTTCTATCTCTAGACCTTATACTGAGACACACATTTATGTGAAATCCACCTCTGTGAGCTTTACACAACCAAGGATTTGGTGGCAAGTCATGGACCTGCAGCTGGAGAAGGCATTTAAAAAAACAAGCAACCAAACAACTCAGTTGTGTACATGCCATAAAGCCAACAAGAAGGTCTTTTTCCATTTTGTTTCAGGAGAAAGCCTCTCAGAAATCCTCTCCCTCTGTCCAAAAAAAACCCTCAGCCAGAATGGAGGACAACTCCATCTTGTTCATATCCATCAGAAAATTATTTCAGACACTCAAGTTGATTTTTTTCTGCAGCTGTGACCCCTGTAACTGTGTCAGTGTAAGATCAAAAGCCAAGCAAAAGCTAGGGGTACCAGCAGTTGAACAGGAGACCTCTAGGGAAAGCACCAGTGTCACTGAAAGTGGTGGTGAGACCGAACCCTCTAAACCACAGTTCAGTCTCTGCTCAGAGCTGGGAGCTGCTGCCTTTCCAGTTTCTGACAAGTCACCAGGGCACAGCAGTTTCCAGTATCACTAGGGCATTATTTGCAGCATCCTGGCCAAATTCCACTTGGGGCAATTGCTTTCTGCCTACCTAGAACTCCCCCTGATGTTTCACTTGGTCACAATACTCCTCTTCACTGCCTGTCCTAAACTCTTGTGTGATGTTGCTGCGTGTTGTTTAACTGCTTCCACCTCAAAGGTGGCTGCATTTCAGTGGAGAGAGAACCTTTTATTGTACAAAACAGACAATGGCATCTTCCTAGAGCCACTGCTCCTGAAAAACAAAAATTCATATTAAAGAAAGACTGGGAGTAAACAGTTCACAGTGCAAAGCAGGGGTAATGTCTGCACATACCAGATTAATCCCCAGGCACGAGTTTAAGCAGCAGTTCTTCAACACCACCAAGCTGTAAGTGACAAGGAAAAGTTCAATACAGTCTACAGTTACCGTGGTTGAGCTAATGGACATCATCAAAATAACAGTCCTTTGCCGTCCCTCAAGGATCTCAAATGACTTCACAAACAGGCATGACTATGGTCTATTGTTGCCACCATCCTTACCATGAGATGGTGCTCTATCTCCCAAACGCGAGAGTTACTATCCCTGTACTGCTCACCCTGGGACAGCTGCCACATGTGAGGCAGCCGGGATGGGGGGAGCTGGCTGGGTCGCAGCGCCTCACCCAGGGGAACCTGAACTCTTTGGATCCGAGCCCTCAGCATACCTTCCTCCTGGGGGAAAGTAACAAACAGAGCAGGCAGTTACTGGCAGAGGCACCTGAAACAGCAACGCTACAACCACGGGGAAGCTCAAAGCACACACTTGCCTCTTCTGCAGCCACGAGCCAGGTTTTGCGGTGCTCATCGCAGTAAACCCCCACGCGCCGCACCCAGAGCCGCACGGGAGGAGCGCCAGCCTCCCCTCCCTGTGCCATCCCTCGGGCGCTTCCGCAGCTCAGCTGGACGGCATCGGCCCGCGGGCTGCACACGTGGTGTCTTTAGCTCCGAGCACATTCACGGAGAGAGCTCCCGGAGCCGGCAGACAGGTGGTGTCTGACTCTTCGGATGAGATGCTACGTGCGGAAA
Organism: Brachypodius melanocephalos; assembly: GCA_013398615.1. Classification (NCBI taxonomy): domain Eukaryota; kingdom Metazoa; phylum Chordata; class Aves; order Passeriformes; family Pycnonotidae; genus Brachypodius; species Brachypodius melanocephalos. The sequence goes on from VZSR01002045.1 coordinate 1,273,177, forward strand.
CGTCCCTAAAAGTCAGCTCGGGAGGCTGAGGTGGCGCCTAAGCCAGCGGAAACGTCAGGCCAAGTCGTACACCGGGACACGCGTGCTGGGTGGCATTGGTAAGGCATTCTGGGGCAAAAGGTGCTATTGGTACAAAGTTAAACCCTGTGAGTATTGGCTTTGCTCATTCCACTAACAGTCCTAGTAACAGTCTCTGTGTAAAACGAGGGGGGGGAGAATGAGGTGCTCTAAATCCCAAAAGCAAAACTCGTGACCAGCAGTGAGGTGAGCTTAACAGGAACGAAGATCACTCTGGAGACAAAGCACAGGACTCGGTGTGCAGGACTCTCATCTTTGGAGCTCGCAGAGCTGTCGGGTGCAGGGTCCTTTGTCTCATCTCTCAGGGGTAGCAGCACTGTCCATTCACACCCAAACTCCTCGGGAGCAGCGCTCAGGACTGCGTCGCTCGGCTTTTGGCTGGTCACAGAGAGCCACCACCACGGGCAGAGGAGCTCGGGGCATTGAGGTGGTTCCTGCTACTGTAACTTTTGCTTAACAGCACGTTTATCTGTGTGCCAGTTAGATCAAGCTGAGCCATTAGCAAATTGAGGTCAGGGGAAATGATTCTCTGTGAACCCTAGAAGAGGTAATCAAAATGGTACAGACAGTCTTCATCCTTTATCTAGGTGTAAAGTAGAACAAAGTTAAGCTGTAACACATACAACATCCTCCTGCTATGAAGCAGATGCAATATTCCTTATCCCAGTGAAACACAGTGGTCTTCCGAAAACTTGGAAGGTTATAAGGCATATTTCAAACAGGAGCAAGAAAATCTGGGTACAAAATAAAGGAGGGAAAGTCAGGGAGAGAAAAAAAATAAATTGTTATACATTGGGGTGCATGTAGAACAGAAAATACTCTTCCATGATGTCTTCCATATATTATATCAGTGTTTCTCTACCTTTTTAAGCTAAAGGAGCACTCAGCCTTTTTGAGAACAAAACACCAACCACGGATCAGCCTGAACAGTACCGTCACAAAGAAAACTTTGAGTGTCCTTTTATTACTTCTTTTCTTCACCCATTCTGTTTGTTTCCTTGCTTGATGTGTGGGGATGTGTATGTGCCCTACACAAAGCACCACTGTTCTGACAGCCATCCTGTGATGAGGGCCAGGCATTCCAAGGAATGCCCTGCCAGCTGGATCACTGGCATTTAGAGGAATGTGAGAGCAGTCTGACAAGCCTCACAAGGCCTTCAGGAATTAGGGTTAAAGGGACACTTCCGTAATTCTTTTCCTTTCCTGCTTTACCCTAAGCCACATTACAAATTTAAACCCCTGTGTGGAGCTCTGCCCAAGAGTGCAATGCAGCAATTGCCACTGCTCATTTTCAGTCAGCAGAACAAAATCACCCCAGGTGGAATTCGGCCAGGATACTCTCCTACTCTGCAGTGAACTGCAGAAAGTTCCATCATGATCAGAAATGCCCAAGAATTTGCTTTTACTCCATTCAAAGCTGGAATTTCTATGGGTCATCATGCCCAGAACCAGAAGGCTCAAAACTGGTTCCAGCAACAGAAAAATACATCTCAATAAGTGAGCTGTGTTTCCTACTGTAAGAAAACTCTCCTGGAAGGTCTCCTATCCAAATACTGACCTGGTTCAGCCTGGCTGAACTACAGGCAGGAGGACTAAAGCACAACATGCACGCTTGTGGTCATGGTGAGTGGAGATGGCAGCGATGACAGATCCAGGACAACACAACAAGGTCTCGTGCAGAGGACACTGTGCAGAATGGGCAGAGGTTAATGTGTGTTTTCACCCTTTGCCCCACTGATTTGCCCCAAGCTTCCCCAGAACTGCAAAGCTGAAAGGCTCAGTCTGGCCTGTGGAGGTGCCCAGGTAGTGCCACATGGAAAATCCTGAGCTCAGGCAAAACCGTCGATTGGGTTTGGGGTGGGACAGGAATGGGGTTTGAGGTGGGACAGGAATGGGGTTTGAGGTGGGACAGCACCCAAACACACCAAAGAAACTGGAGATTCCACAAGCACACGCTCAGACAGTGCACCTGAAAACACACACAGTGTCTATTTCTGCAGGTTTGATCAGAAAGCAAAAACAAAGCCAGAAGGAAGACATGGGTGGAAGAAGAAGAGAGCTTACTTATATTTTAAACAAGTTTTCAACCCAGGTTGCTTCATAACCTATCAAAAAACCCACCACAACCAACAAAAAGCCCAACAACTTAAATTTGCAGGACTGCAGCATCATTCTTTGAGACTTTTAACATTCCCATCAACATAGCTGTAGAAGGCTGAGCTGTTCAAAGTGTTGTTTTGGGGAGATTCAAATCCCAATCCCCACAGATAAGAATAATACTGGCAGAGGTTCTGTCCATCTTAGAATCAATCTTAGAAGTTTAACACTGTTCCGGGACCTGGATGGATTTCTGAGCCATAATATATGGATAAATGTCAAAATGGCCAGGAGGAGGAATGCAGCTTGCAGTGACGACAATTTATTTGGTTTAAAGTTGGGTACATTAAAATATTTTATGGAAACAGTGACAGAAATTGCTCCAGATGCTGCTTGGACCACCCCAGAGCTGGAGGTCAGAGTGCTGAACAAACTCCACCCTTGATCACCTTCTGTTCTAAAAAGCCACGGGGAGTCCAGCTGCCATTTAGGCACCAAGGAAAGGCAGTGCAGAGGCTCAGCAGTGCTGTTCTGACACAGTTGCAGCCCCCAGAGCAAGGCTGGCCAGCCTGGCCTTCTGTGGGGGGATGAGAGCTGCCTGCACACCTCAGGGCTAAGAGGGTGCTGAGCCTTCCTGAAAAACCCAGCCCGGCTCTGGCAATAACTCAGCAATCTGATGATCTGGTGACTTAAGGGCATGTGGAGACACTCTAAAGCTTCTTCTTGGGGGTCTGGACTCTACTCTGCCTGGAGCAAGCCCCTGTGACTCCACGCTCCGCTCTGCCCGACCTACTGAGGGGTAGCAGATGCTCACCGACCAGCCGGGCTGTCCAGCAGCGTGGGGAGGGCAGGCCGAGCTTTGGTGGGATCTAAAACAACAGGAAGACAAAAAGGTGGACATAATGCGGGGGGAGCCACGCAGAGGGGCGGGGAGGGCGAGGAAGGGGATGCAAGAGCCGGGCGGAGGAGCGGGAGAGGGGGGCGGCGTGGCCAAGCCGGGCAGGAAGGGCCGGAGGGGAGGGGGTGTGGTGCGGGCGTGGGACCGGACCGGTCATGGCGGGGCGGGCGGAAAGAAGGCGCAGCACATCGCCACAGCCACCGCGTCCCCCCCGGGCCGGGGCAGGCGGGGCTGGGCGGGCGGCCCTGGGCGTGAGGCGGCCGCGGGCGGGCGGGCCGGGCCCGCCATGACCTACCTGCACCCGCGCCGTGACCGCCGCGCCGCGTGCGCCGCGCAAAGCCGTCCCCCGCCCCCCGGACCCGCCGCCTCCCCGCGCCTGGCCGCAGGCCCCGGAGGCCCGGCCTCGGGCCGAGCCGAGCCGGGTTAAGCCGGATCGGGCCGGGCCGTTCCGTTCGGGCCCGGCCCTGCCACCCCCCGCCGGGCCGCCGCGGGCATGGGCCGCCGCGCCGAACCGGGGCGGAACCCCGGCGCTGCCGCTCCCGTGGGCGGCACGGCCCTTCCGCCGCGCCGCACCGCTCGCCTCGCCGGAGGCTGCGCTGATTGGCTGGGGGGGTGTCAGCGAGGGCCGCTGCTATTGGTCCATCCGCCGAGGGGGCGGACCCAAGGGCAGGCGGGCCGGGGAAGGCAAGATGGCGGTGCAGGCGGTGCACCTGGAGGCGGACGCGTTCCTGGTGTGCCTGAACCACGCGCTGAGCACCGAGAAGGAGGAGGTCATGGGGCTCTGCATCGGAGAGGTACCGCCCGCGGAGGGGCGGCCCCGGGGAGGGGCGGGTGGCGGCGCTGCCTATGCGGGTTGCGGCCTGCGCGGGACCGTGGAACGGCGGGGCTCGGGCTGTGACCGCCGGCATCGCGCATGGAACGACCCCAGAAACCCTCTCATCCGCGGCCCTGGCAGCCGCCAGTGCGTAGGTCAGCTCCTGGGAGAATCGAAGCTCAGAGTCAGGAAAGCTTCCCATCCTCATTACCCCGGCGCGACACCTGTGCCTTGTGATGCTCCGAGCAGCCGGCCGGGCCCTGCGGGTTGTTGTTTCTGTAGCGGAGGAACGACTGATTTCCCCTCTGATTTCCCCTCTGATTTCCCCTCTGATTTCCCCTCTGTGTCGTTAGGTTGACACCAGCCGAATCGTCCACATCCACTCTGTGATCATCCTGCGCCGCTCGGACAAGAGGAAGGACCGAGTGGAGATCTCCCCAGAGCAGCTCTCAGCTGCCTCCACTGAAGCAGAGATATCCTTCATCAGCAGCCTCACCAGTCGAGTGCTTTACCTCAGAGCTCTTTTCATGGGCTGTGTTTTAGGCCTGTAGTTGGCTTGAAGCTGTCAGCTGTTCCCCCCTGCAGGCAGGGCTGTGCTGGCACTTGCCTTTCCCTGGAATTGTGTTGCAGTGGAATTGTGTTAGAGGTTTTTTTATCATTGATTTGTATTTGGTCACAGGTAAAAGCTGCAGTGTGTTTGTGGAAGGGGGTGGCAGTTCAGCAGGGAGGCTGAGTGGAAGATGGAAGGTCAGCAAGGCTCCAAGTGCTGCACTGGGGGAGCCTCTTCTCTGCACACACTCGGGGATGCTGGCTTGCACAGCTGCTGAAATGTTGTTTGTTGCCACATGCAAACAAAATCCAATTTCCTTTTGCAGCAGCCACTGCTGATGGTGCTGGGGAAGAGGCTCCCATCAGCTCCCTGCACTGTTTGTTATCACTCCTCCAAAGGCATCTGGAGTTCTGCTGGCTCGTAGTAAACCCTTTTAAAGCTCTGCTGTTTTCCCTTTGTCTGTTGGTTCCAAAAGCTCCTTGACCCCCACACAGGTTGGCTGAGATGACGGGACGTCCCATGAGGGTGGTGGGCTGGTACCACTCCCACCCCCACATCACTGTGTGGCCCTCACACGTTGGTAAGAGCAGCCCTGGGCTGGGCTCTGGGGAAAACTCCCACTCCTGATCCTGGGATCCAATCATTGGAGCTCCAGAGCTGCACATTTCAACAGTTCCGAGCCTGCAACATTCCCTGATGGGAGCAGATTGTCTGGGTGGGCTGCAGGGGCCCTGCCAGTGTAGCCCCAGTGCTGTGTGTGCTCCCCAAGGATTCAAACATGACCCAAGAGTCACAGATCAGCTCCTGCTCTTCTTCCTGATAGAAAAAAAACAGACCTGGGGTGTGGGCAGTAGCAAAAGAAGCTGTGGGGATCCTGGGCTTGCTGTGATGATTTCTGACATCTGTGAGTGTTAATGCATAGCTGAAAACCTTCATAAAAACAGTACATGAGTACCTTATATGTGTTAGACATTATGGTGACCTGTGGCACCAGGCTGGCTGTGAGGTAATTTATTGATTTTGTGAGCTCATCTTCTATTTTTAAGATTTGCTATTTAATTACATTTTAAATTGGATTTTTTTAAAGTCACCCAGAGTGAGGATGTAAACATAAAGTTTGTGACATTTGTTACCAGATCCCAGCTCACCCTTCAGAAGGTGGCAGATCATTCCCCAGTCCTGCAGGTGAGCAGGGCAGCTCTCACTCTCATTTCTGTCCCTGCAGATGTCCGCACACAGGCCATGTATCAGATGATGGACCAAGGGTTTGTAGGGCTGATCTTTTCCTGCTTCATTGAGGACAAGAACACCAAGGTAGGCAACTTAAAAATGGCAACAAACCCTCCAGGTGCTCCTGAGAAACTTCAGAGCTGAAGTGCTTGGGTGCAGCCTGCAAGGGAGCCTGTGGAAAGCACAATGGGAATGGTGTGGATTGTGATCCCAAGGGCAGGAGAACAAGTGGTGGTTGCTCTGTGCTGCCCAGGGGGGCTGCAGCAGCTGCAGAGTGGCTCTGAAATGAGTCAGGACTCTTCCCTCAGGTGCCAGCCCAGCACACACAGCTCTGCCCCTCTTGCAGCCTCTCCGGGAGATGTGGCTGTTGTGTGAGATAAGCTGACAGTCAGGTCTAGGCTGTCCAGGCAGCTGCTGCTTAAAGAGTTTTTCCATCATTAAAGGGTTTATCAATGTATGCTTTAAGCACCTCCAGCAAGCAAATCACAGCAAAACATCTGGAATTCTATTGAAAGCTTCCTAAAGAAATGTGTGGTTTTAGATGTTTTAAATGTATGGTTTTAGATGTTTTTTGCCTTTGGAATCTGACTTCCTGCTGTTTCTTTTAGACAGGCAGAATTCTCTATACCTGTTTCCAGTCTATTCAGGCCCAGAAGAGCTCAGAGTGAGTACAGCAGAAGAATATTATGTTCAGTTGTGTTTTGTCTTGTCTCTCCTTTTTTGGGTTGTCTCTAGTTAAAGTGGCTTCTCAGCCTGTTGTGAGGAACAGAAGTGGAGAGATGCCTGCAAAGGGTCTCCTGACTTCTGCCCATGCAGGCTGCTGGAAGAGAATCTAAAGATTAGGAGTGGTTCATTTAGCCTTGATAACTTATTCTCTTAAGGTTTGCTGAGGTCAGGGTGGGCATTTGTGCTACAATTCATTGTGTACCAGCACCACCTATTTGCTGGCAGCTCTAGAAGTCAAGCCCTCAGGTTTGCACCTCACAACTAAAATTCAAGACAAGTATGTGGATATAGAATGCTTCCCTTTGCCTGTCAGCTCAGGCCTGTGTTCCCAAAAGTGGATGTGCAGCACTGCCAGGCCTTGGACAGACCTGTTGTAAGGTTGTAGGAGTCATTTTTTTGTCTGCTGCTTTTAATTATATCTCATACCCTTTTAGATATGAAAGGATTGAAATTCCCATTCATGTTGTCCCCCATGAAACCATTGGGAAAGTGTGTCTGGAATCAGCTGTGGAGCTGCCCAAGATCCTTTGCCAAGAAGAGCAGGATGCCTACAGGAGAATTCACAGGTAACAGCCCTGGGGCTCTGCCCCTCCCCTGGGCTGTCTTTGCTGACGTGTTCTACTGTTGCTGTACTTAGACTGCCAAAGCCTCAGCAAAGCTGTAGAAATTAAGAAGGATGAGCAGCTCCTGTGCCTTTGTAGAACTTATTGAAGTCTGTATTATTGAGCCTGGGGGTTAGCAGCAGGATTTTGGGGGTTTGTGATCACAGGTTGTTATCCTTGTGATGTGCAGGGCTTCAAGTGAAGAGGTTTAGGTGTACCTGTGGTCTGGTCAGTGATTTGTGGGCAGCTGGTTTTACAGCCTGGGTTTAATACACAATTCCCTGCTCTCTTGTCTCTAACCTGCTTTCTTTTCCTTCCCTTAGCCTCACACATCTTGACTCTGTAACCAAGATCCATAATGGCTCAGGTAAGGATTCCTTTCTTGCATGTGACAATCCAGGGTGCTGCTCCTAGAATCAAAATGGTGGAGCCTTGTTACATAGGAACAGAATTATAACCAGGAACTTAAAAACTTCAAAGGCTGTAAAACACCCTTATCCTGGGCTGCATGAATGTTGTATCCTTTAGGCTTTGTAAAATTGGTTAAAATTACAGAAGTCTATAGGATTGTTTGGGGTTTTCAGGCTGGGTTTGTTAGATTATTTTTTCTGTTGGAATAGGAAAGGGGATTTGGGATTTTTGAGTGTTAAAAGTAGCGTCTGGCTGACCTGCCAGATGCACACTTCCATCTCCTGGCACTTTATAGGTGTTACAGGGGTGTGACACCTTTCCTTTTGCCACTGTAGTGGGGTGAATCCTAATCCCACTTCTGTCCCATGTTTACTATCCTGTTGTCCATTCTCACACATTTAGGAAATCAGGCACTCTGCGATGCACCTAAATTTAGAAGTTAATTAGCATCAGTGATTAGCTGTGTGCAGATCTTCGTCGTAGGTCTGTCATCCCTGCCTGGGTCACACTGAAATGGTGTTTCCCTGTTACAAGCTGCTGGTTCTGACCTTCCTGTGCAGATGTGTGGTTGCCATGGCCTGGAAGGTTTCCTTGGCTGTCTCTTGGCTTTGGGGGTGTTGTAGCACACTGAATATTTTGTGTGTTGCCCTGGCATGATGTGTTGTTGCTCTTTGCAGTGTTCACAAAGAACCTCTGCAGCCAAATGTCTGCCATCAGTGGGCCCCTGCTGCAGTGGCTGGAGGACAGACTGGAGCAGAACAAGCAGCGCATGCAGGAGCTGCAGCAGGAGAAGGAGCAGCTGCTGGAGGAACTCGCTGCTTTAGAGTGAGGAGGAAATGTAGACCCTTCAGGAAAGTGACGTGAAAAAATCTCCAAGAACTACTCCAGGCTGAAGGGTGGCCCTACATTGCCTCAGTGAAGGTACTGGCTGTGCCTCTTCTCTTGCAGCAAAGAGCACAGCTCCAGGATCAGGACTTTCCCTGCCCCAGTTGGTGCAAAGCAGTGCTGTGTCTGCAGTTGCTGCACTGCTAGCTCAGTGGTGGGGCTGGGCAGCACCTGAAGACTCCTGTTCTGAAGAGCACACACCTAGGGAACCTGTTGTTTCTCCCTCTATATTTTGACAGAAAGCCTACTGCTTAACATGTATTCCAAGAGCCTGGAACAGGAGGGTTAGAGGGGAAAAGTGTGTCCCTGCTGTCATATCTGATGCTGCCAACTTCTGCCTTCACTTAGTAGCTTCAGTTGACCATGGTCTTATCTCTAGTAATGCTCTGGATCACTGGTCATTCACCCAGGCAGGTAAGAGGTGAGAGGGAAATTTGGGAGCAGACCTGGAAGATCTTTGACATAGGATCTTTGTTCAGCATATGTCAAACCAAATAAAGAATCCCAAAGCTGGAGCTGTTGGGAGTGGAAATGAAATCAATGCTACAAAGTGCCAGTGCCTGCATTTTAACTGCAGAAACTTCTTAAGACTGGAACAAAATAGCCATTGTTGAATTAATCCCTCTACATGTTCTTGCTGTTACATTTCACAATATTCCCCATCATGTACATCCTCATCTGTGTTCTGTCTTGTGAATCTGTCTCATGTGAGCAAAGGATGGGACAATTCCAGTGACAGAGCTGAGGAAGAGGCACTCCCTGCCAGTGACAGCCAGTATTGAGGAGCAACTCTAAAGTGCTGTCAGATGCGGAAGCCCCATAACCCCACTGCTGTGTCAGACTTGACTTTCCAACCTTTCTACATTTCTACTGGTAGATCCCCTAAGAGTAGAACTTCCTTGAAGTATATTGCTCACTACTGTTTTCTTTTACCTTACACAAAAGACTTAAGCCATTGACAAGACCTCCTCATTCTAGGGGTGAAAGTGTTTGAATCTGACCTTCTGCATCTATTTTAGTTTCTATGAAATCTCAGTGGTAGAGGTATGTTACATTTAAATTCATAAAAAGAGCCCCATTACTGTTACTGAGGGCTAAAGGGCTTTGGAGAAACTCACATACTCTGTTAATGGATTTAAGGTACCATCTAGCTACCACTTAATTTTGACAATAACAGCCAAGGATCTCTCAGGAAACTCTACATGAGAGAGTATCTGAATCCATGTTGAAGCCCAACTCAGGTATGCCCCTTTTCCTGCCTTGGAGTCATTCAGAGTCAGAGGATTTGGGCTGGTGGGGCTGGCCTTTCTTGCCTCTGGCAATCCCAGCCAGATGCACACACAGCAATTCTTCAGCACACACACAGAGTCTACAGTGTATCAGCAGCCCAGGTGAAACAGTAAATCTCTTACTGGAGTCACTGAAGACATGATATGTGTAAGGGCTGCTCCGAACTTTTATTACTTTTACTGCTCTATACAAAATGTAAGTGGCACCAAGAAAGGAGGCATATTGAGACATTAATCTTCCAGCTTGGTTTTCGAGGCAAAATCAGCACCGAGTTTCTTCATGACCTCTGCATGACTCAGCCCGTGCTGCTCTCTCCTAGCAAGCCCATAGTTTTCCTTCACATATTTGGCAAAGGGTGTGAGCTGTGTCCTGGCAGGGGTGCCCTCCTTGCCCGGGGGCTGCCTCAGGACCAGCTGCCCCTTGCAGAAGGCGCACATGTACCGCGCCGTGTCCAGGGACCGCGAGTGCCGCCCGATCCTGGAAGGGAAAACAAGGACTTGGATTCCACAGGACTTGGGGGAAAGGGCCCCTTGCTCTGCTGCTTAGGTCAGATTTCTAAGGCAGTATTTTAGAACAGGGAACAGTATACATCACACAGTGTTACAATCAAATTGGTGGAACTTTTTCCACTGCTTTTTCAGCTTGGTTCCTTCCTCTGTCTCTTCTACTCTCAACCTAGGAGTATGAAGTGCTACAACATTTCGAAATACCTCCACAACCCATCTATCAACTGCCTTGTGGAGTTTCTCCTCAAAGACATCACTAAAAAAATCTCAATGCTCTGTTGCATCTAAGCAACTACTGCATCGCATAGTCCTAATAAACACCTCTGGTATGTGAGATGTTTCCTTCCAGTACTTCTGGGAGTCACACATAAAATCCTGAGGTAAAAAAAAAAAAGCCATAAATGGTGTCATTATTACGGGTTCTGTCCTAGTGTCAATCCTTCCCAACACAGTGCTGCTCACAGCTGTGAGGTTGCAGTTATAATTTAAAGTCATCAGGACTTTAAGCTGGAAGCTTCCTCTGGTACTTCAATCTAAGGTCTAATCACTGTCAAATATTCTGTGCCCAGTTCTTATGGGGATTTGCTCTTTCAAAGCTTAGGTACATATCTCTTACTGCTTCAGAATGACCTTCTCTCATCACCAATGGTCCTCAGATGATGTTTCTGCCTGTCTCAACCTCTGAACTAGAGCTGAAACTACCTGGAAACAAATGTGGAACCACATACTGAGGTTCTGTGGGCTCTGGAAAACATCAGAGTATCCAAACTGTTTCACAGTTTCAGAATACCCTGATTTCTGGACACAGGAGACAGACAAGTTAGAAAGTTAACACTCAGTCACATGCAAGATGAAAACATTACTCACGTAGCTTTGCACTGAACACACTCATAGATGTATTTGTAATGAATCTCATAGCTGTGGCACCGTGTCACCACTGGCAGTTCTGGATGAATCACAGCTGCTTTCCTGGCATAGAACCTCCAGATGTGCCCGTGCCCATCACGGACACCGTGGATGAGCCAGCTGGCTGCGTGGCAAACCTCGTGGATCAGCGTGTCCCGAAGGCGATCTGGAGGGAAAACAAAGACAGAGATGACTCAGCTGTGGGGAACAAGCTCACCTTTGGTCACTGCTTGAGGCCTCTGATTCTCATTAACACACTCATTCTGTATTAAGATGCAAGTATAATTTTGAAGGTTAGAACTACCAATGTCTTGATAAGATAAAACGCTCCAAAACGAGGTTTTACTCAGTCCATTTCCAGTTTTGTGATCAGCCCCAGTTCTGTATCCTAGTTACTCCTCCACACACCTAATCTGGGTTTTTGGTTGGTTGGTAAGGGCTGCCCCATCCCTGCAAGTGTTTTAAGGCCAGGTTGGGCAGGGCTTGGAGAAACCTGTTCTAGTGGAAGGTTGCCATGGAGTTGGTACAAAATGGTTTTTAAGATCCCTTTCAATTCAAACCATTTTATGATTCATTTTACCATATTGGGAGGAGATGAGGGAGAAATAACAGTTACAGTACCACATAATAGAACTTAATTTGGCACTGACCTGTCTTTATTCCAACTTTAAGTACTACCAACAAGGTGTCCTGCTGTGATGGAAGAAGTCAGATTTTAGACTGCCATTATAACACAGAATTAGATAACACCATGCCAGTACGTCTTCAAATCATTAAGAAATATAAACAATACTGCAGTTAGTGTGAGTGCATCTCCATTCTCACATTTTGTACATCTGCCCAGCCTCCTAGAAGGGCTGTGGAATGTGGAAAAATCCACACATGTATTTATTTATTTATACAAGGTAATACAAGACTTCAAAGCGGGCTCCAGTTACAGATGTCTTAAGGATCAGATTTATGTTTTTATCTCAAAGAAGAATCAACACATCCTCAAAGAATCAACACATCCTTTCTTTGACCTACCTGCAGAGTCACAGACTTTCTCAGAGAGTTCAATGCGAGCGTAACGGTTCTCCCCTTCAGCACCTCCCCTGTTCTGCCCCGTTATACAATGCCCCGCTGTTTTTGTCATCCTCTTATTCCAGGTTATTGCCATGTTCTCTGGCAACTGAAAAACAAGCAGTGCATGTAATCTGCCCTCTCTCTCCTCTTACCTTCTGGCCCTCTGGCTTCCCCTTGTATTTAGTACAAAACCAGTACTGGATGTCTCTGTTGGTGCCCTTAACATTTAAGATGCCAACTCCCCTCCATGGCTTCTTATTCCAACCATCAGTTTTGCTGTAACCAACAATGGGAGTTTCACAATGCACAGTGAGAGAGAAGTCCTTGGTTCCTCTATTCCACCTCCAGTTACTTCCAGGTACAGGGCTGAAGCACAGGGCAGTAAGATATTCTGCTTCAGCAACAGTGAGTGTGTTAAGCTCAGTTTTATGTGAAATAGTGGCCTCAGCCTGTCAGCTCGACACTATTTTCTCATCTGCATAAAACACATTTTCCTCCCTGGGGGAAATCCCATTGGAATTACTGAGGGCAGCACCCCTCCTTTTCAAGAGTATTTCTCACCAGAGGAGGGTCTCTGATATCCCAGACCATGATCCCAGATCATGGGAACTGAAACTGTTCAGTCTGAAACTGAACCTTAAATTTGAAACACAACTTGTAGCTTTATGTTCACCCTAAACTGTTATCTGAAGGATCACCTTTTTAATCTGTTCCAGAAAGGTAGACATGAACATCCAATAGGAAGGAACAAAGATTTTTTCAGCAGCATTTCTGTTACAGCTGGGAAAGCAAAGCCAAGCTGAAACTACTGCATCACGATGGTTCCAAACCCCTTTTGAAGAAATTGCTGGGACTAATTCAAACATAACCCATTGCTATAAAGCTTAACTTCTACAATCTGAAGAGGATAAAAAAGAGCAATCACATCAAAAAGTGAGGAGCAACGTATTAACCTGCATTTTAGAATGGCAGTTCTTGTTTTGAAACCAACCTCCTGCTCAAAGATGGTACTATTAAACAGCCTGTAGAGGTCCTGGGCCAGCTCTTCTTTATTCTTCTTGAAATTCTTCACATAGTGGGAAGCTGGATTTGAAAGATCTTGCAAGAAACAACCAGGCACTGAGCATATCCTGAGCCTGCAGGAAAAGCCATTAAGCAGTTTGCTGAAGTACAGAGATATGGAAAAATACAGGGAGAAAAATAATGGCCACTTGAAAGCCAATAAAGATCACAGGGGTGCTTCAAGTGCATAAATCTCTCCTGACTCTTTGCACCAGCTTGCCCTCATGAGGCCCAAGACTGATCTTGTGGAAGGGGCCAACAGTGGGCCTGTTAGCTAAAGGAATGAGAAGAAGCCAAGACACAACACGAAGCTGATAAGAAGCTCTCTAGAAGGCTGTTACCAAGGAGACCAGGAGAAGAGAAGAGCAGAAGAAAGATAAGGGAAGAAGTTTGTAGCTGCACGAAGTATTTTTGCAAAGCTAGTTGAAGTTATTGTTACTTTCACCAATGGTGTTATGTCGATTTGTTATAACCAATGTCTGGGGTGGAAAAAGCATCATCCCATGCAAAACGCTTAGCATCTCTGTCCATCTGTAACTGTCCTAGAACACAGGAACGATGGAGAAACACTCACCTTTTCTCTGTCTGTGCTGACTGTGAGCAACTGACGGATACATTCCCAGGCATTCTTGCAGGAGTTGTTATGGAAGGTGTTTCTTGAAGTGAAGTCGATCTTGGCTTTGGTGTCTTGACTCCCTCCCCTTTCACAGGCTGTGCATCTCTGCAGGGCGACTTGATGTCTTCTAGCTCAACAGGAAGAGTCATAGGATTACATAGCATACATTAAAAGAAGAAATCACAGAATCATTAGAAACCACCAGAGGGATGCACCAAATTTGCTTTCAGAATAATTTTAAAAACTAAAAGTGCCTACAATGACAGTAACAAGCATTATTGAAAATTTTTATCTTGATAGCACAAGATGACTTTTCTGAATGCTCAGAAGAGTAATTTTTGATTGCACCAAAATCCTTTGCAAGGTGCAAGTTAGCTCAGGACTGCTCACCTGTTGTTCTTGGCTGACAGACAGTTTTACTTGTGCTTCGGACTGGTTTTTCAGGTAGACTTCGCTTCTTTATCCGTTCCATTAAAGACTCAAAGCTGTCATCTGAGTTATCTGATTCCACCCATGTACTGTGTCCTGGTGTCACAGCCAGCAATTTACTTTCTGTCTTTTCACAGCTTTTTTCATTTCTTTTAACAACTAAATCTGGGCTGCCTTTGAAAACTGACCCTTTCTGATTTTGTGGAGGTGAAAGATTTATGCGCTTCTGACTCTCTTTTAAGTCTTTCACTCCCTCTTTTTGGTGCTTAAGCCACGGACTTTCTGCAAAGACAGAATCTTCAGAGTCACTGGAACTGTTTTGATATGACAATTTTTGGCAGCAAGTGCTTCTCTTTCCAGGAGTCATCAGCTTTTTTGGGATCTGAAGATCTTTCTGTGCTGCAATTCAAAAGAAAGAGCTGAAAGTTTTGGGAGTTGCATTTAAGAGACCGGCCTTTGTCTCAACACAGAAGAAATCCCTTGAAAGATAGGGAAACACAAAGAACAGTAAAGTATCTTTTTTATTATTATTATTATTATGGATGATGGCTTACCACTCTTGGTTGTGGTCTTTTTTGCCTTCAAGTCCAGGAAGAAATCATCAAAGTCATCAATGAAGTTTTCTGAACTGCAAAAAAAAAAAAAAAAAAAAAAAAAAGGCAAATTGTGTGGAATAGAGGTAGGAGTAAGCAGAAAAATAGAGCAGTAAGTTTGCCTTACTAGAAGAGCAATCCAAAAAAAGCCACCCAATATAACATCATCAACTGCTTTCAGCAAATGTCACCAACTGCATCCATGAATAGGAATGGCAAGAGCACATGCACCTCCAAATATCGCATTTTACATTTGCCCTGAACATGACTGAAGATGTAAAAGTTCTGTCTTCATTCTCTCCTTGACTGGCCTTTAGATTGTTTTCCTGTATTCTGATTAGTAAATAGGATACAGAAAACTAAAATACAAACACAGAAAATTCATTAATGACAGCACCTACCTTGATTCTGCCTTTTTACAAACAGATTTCGGAGTTTTCAGTCTAGCTAAAACTGAAACAAAAGAAGATTAATTAAGAAGAAGGTTCTATGTCTCTTGCTAAGCATTTTTAAAATTTTGCAACTAGTAAAAATTTAGTCTAAAGTATTTTCAAAGAACAAACACAATTATATTTAGATATCATTCCAACTCTCAAAACCCCAAAGCTGGCAGCAGCTTTCTAGTCTCTGGAAACTAAGAAGGAAGCAAGTGAGTGACAGGGATCAGACAAAACCGAGGGAATAAGAAAAATATAATGCAAGGCAAAAAGAGTCAAACTCGAGGCAATTCAAGAACACTCCTTGTGGCACAGACACCAAGACTGCACTGCAAGGAGAGAATTATTTTGCAGCACAAGCAATGACAGAAAGTAACGTGTAAAAAGGCTTCACTATAATTAGACAGAAATGTGTCCTCTTCATACTCCTTCATAACACAAACTAACGTGTCATTACTTACACATTTCAAATTCGTCATCACTGCTGGAAGAGAAGTACAGGGCTCCGCTGCAAAAATGAAATGCACAACTTTAGGTCACAGCAGGATCTGCATCTCCACTGGCCTGAAACACCTGTGAACGCTGAGAACCAAATATAGATTGGGGAAAACGCTGAAAGTCCAAAATATTAGGCTGAACTATTTTAACTCTTTATAGAAAGCTCTTTTCTTGTTTAACACATGGTTATGATCTGTCAGAGAAGTGTGGTATAGTAAGCCTGAAACCTCAACCCATGCACTGATGAGTAAGGAGCTGCTTTTGCATAAAGTGCACTTTAATAGAGCTACCATGAATATTTAGCAAAACTCAGCAGCTGTCATAAAGCTATTTCAAGAGGCAGAATGGAGGCACTGCCACCTGGACTGCTACGCCCATGCAAACATAGAGGCAGCCCAAATACCTTCACCCAGTTATTTATTTCGTTTTGCGAGAACATGAACCAAACATTACCAAACTTCACAAATACGTTATGCAGCTGCTTAAAAAAACAGGAAGACAGCTTTTCTTAAAATGAACGTCATTTAAACCTTAAAGACTGCAATTCTGAAACACGCTAATACCTACCAATCGCCATAAAACAAACGAGGGCACAATCTAGTACAACAAATCTATATATATAAAATAGATAATACATGCAACGTAGTATGCCATATCTATATACACAGGCATTATATATATGTATATATATATTTGTATGTATGTGTATGTATAGGTATATATATCTAAATAGCTACGCATTTAAAAGCGCTCCATGTTAATAGGTTATAATTAATAAACTGCGTTAATAATTTAATTAAAAGCCGTCAGGACACACGGGCTGAGGCGCTGTTTCCCCCGGCGGTCCCCTCACCTGCTGCCCCGCCAGTCCTGGCTCCCCGTGGCGCCTCTCCCGGGGCTCGTCCCGACCGATGCCGATTCCCCGGCCCCTCTGCGCCCCCGGCCCCGCCGTTCCCGGTGGCGATGCCCCGGGGCCGGGTCGGGGCCGGGGTCGGATCCGATCTCGGAGCCTGCCCGCGCCTCCGCTCCCGCCATGGCGTTTAAACAGCCAGCACTTCCGAGGCACCGCGCATGCGCACAGGAGCGCCCCGCCCCTCGGCGGGGCGGAAATCCCGCCTATTCCAACCCGAAATACCCCCACTTCTGCCCCAACAGCTACTCAAAACATTCCACAAACAGAAAGGTTTTCTTTCTGACGGTAGCACAAAACGTGAAACAACGGTCAAATCAGTCAAACTGGCAAACCAAAGCTTTATTTTTTTTTTTTTTTAAGTCTTTGCTACAGTACCTAGGACTGCACCCCTATACATAATTAACAATCATTCCTGAAAGATCTGTATTTGGCACCAGTTTGTGTTTACCTCAAACACTTGTGGGGAGGATTATTTTCAAATCAAATTTGGTTTTTTAACAGAAGAGGAGCTGCCATCATGAAGCCAATTAGCTGAGTTATTGGAGAAGCTTAAAAAACAAAACAAAAAAATGAAAAGTCCTTATCTTAACCAACACATTACAGAGAGCTCCAAAACAGAGGTCAAACATTAAAAGGCTGATATAGGCTCAAGTGGTTTATAAAACCTATAAAAAAAGACTACACCAGCACATACGCCCTTTCAGTCCACGCAGTTTAGAAATTAACACAGGGAGCAACTTGCTAGCTGGAAATCTTGTCATGGGAGAACCACATATATACCAACAGGAGTACCCAAAATCAAATGTTAAAACGCTCCAATTCCCAATCCACATAAAAGGAGAGAGGTTCGTAGGAAGGTTAAATCAATCCATGATATCATAAACTGGTTGGGCAGTTCAAACTTCCCCCAGGAACCACTTTGTCACTCATACCACAGGCTCACATGTACACGGCTCAATCCCATTCAAATTCCTCATGGAATAAAAGGATCCCCGGCTCTATTGAGTCTTTCCCTATCATGCAAGAAATAAGTCTGGCTGTGCTTTAATCACCATCATGTATTAACTTCAGCCACAGAGTACCAGGCAGATTAAGTAGAAATGCACAGTTTTTAGCTCATCATCTCTGCACAAGTGTTGGAGAGGCTCGGTTCCCGGAGAGTTCCTGGTGGGCACACACAGTCTCCCTTCATGCAGACTCGCTGGCCTCCACTGGTTTGATCATGTGGTCGGGTTTGTTGCCCGCAGCGTAGTGATCCCACATCTGCAGGTACAGCCGCTCCAGGTCCATCGTGTACTGCTTCGTGTTGAACAAAGGGCTGGATATTCTCTGCTTCCAGACTTTGCCACGGATTTTTTTCAGGCTACAAAAGAGTTACAGCAGTCATGAGACGTTCCAAACACTACACAATACTGTTTACCTTTGCAACCTGCTGTTTTCAGCTAACCCAGAACTGTCTGTACAACTGTTTCAAAAACACCTGCTCCCCCACCTCCGCCAAATTCCCGTTTTGTCTCCTCTAATTTCTGATACAGACGAGCATGACCACTTCAAATCAGAAGAGCTGCATTATCTGTAGTGCAGCAACACTTTACAGCAGGATTTCAATTTGAAGTGACAAACTGCTAAATCTTCAATTTAAAAGACGAAATGTAAATTGTATTGCACCTTTGCACACAAGCAGTTTCTTCAGGATTGTTACTCAACTGGGAATGCTGGTAAATTATCGCAAAAGCAGAAGCTGAAGTAGCTGCAACACAAGACACCTCTAGAAGAGGATTCCCCAGGTATTTTACACATAAAATATGTGCAGGATTAAAACTACTGATGTCTCAGCACTGTGCCCAAATACAGCACTCTACATTCTTGATGTTCCCACATTAGAGTCCAAGTTTGCTTACTATTCCAGGTCAGTTCCCAGTTTCACAGCAATATCCTCATACTCCTGTCGGCTTTTTGCAATGAGCTCAAGACAACCCAGGCAAGTGAGCTGTGAGGCAGCAACCCGTGAGGCAAGAGTCTCCCCTGAAGAAAAAATAAAAGGCAAATCAAAACCAACAAAACCAACCAGGAATGAGTTTATCAAGTAAGTTATCACACGCTAGGAGTTATTTTCCTTCTGCCTCTAGAAAAGGCCAAGTTTCATGTCTTGAAATGTTACTAAAACATTACTAATATTCCAACCCACGCATTCAGTGTAGGTTCCCTGCTGCATTACCTGGCATGGTGACCATTGGAGTCCCAGCCCAGAGCACATCCATGCCAGTTGTATGCCCATTGCAAAGGGGAGTGTCCAGACAAACATCAGCCAGCTGCCCTCTCCTCACATGTTCTTCTTTGGGGGCAACAGGTGAAAAGATGATTCTGTTTTGGGCAAGACCCAAGTTTTGTGCGTACTGCTGGATATTGGGCTCTCCTACAGCTGGGAAACGTAGCAGCCACAGCACACTGTTGGGAACTCTTTTTAGGATCTGTAACAAAAATAAGAAGAAAATACAAAAAGTTCAGAGGGGAACATTTACTTTCCTGAACAAGAAATTGACACATATTAAAATGAAGGCAACAAAATTCAGTACTTTGAGGTACAGAGTAGAAATTAAACAGATCATCATTATGAATGATTGAATTTCTGATGCCACTTAAAGAGACAGCAACTCCGAGCAGTTCCTTAAGAGAGTAAGTCTTAAGAGTAAAAAACCTTCCCCCAAGTAGCTCTCAGCAATACACACTAAGTTGGATCCTGACACAGATACTCTCCACTCAGATTTAGCAGTGTACCAACTACCAAGGCCAGTTATGACTCAATTACAGAGACTAAATGTCGCCTTGCTTTTGCGTGTTTTCAACTTGCCTTCTGATAATTTAACTAAGCCTTCTGATGTTTATAGAACTCAGAGAGAGTTCTCACAGTTTTCATGTAAACAAGATGTTTTTGCATTCTTCTGCTCCAGGAGGAGCTTTTGAGTGATGGTGATGTTGGTCACTTATGTACAGTGAGTAAATATGAAGTCAGATTTTGACATAAAGAGAACATTCCCTGCTGACCTCGATCCTGTCCCTGCCTAATCATTTTGTGGCATCAGGAACTACTGGTGCCCTGCGTCGTTCCACAGTGACAAGTGGCGTGTGAGCAACGACAATTAAGGAACTCCAAAATTATTTCACAGCTGAGAACCAGCATACTTAAGCTGTCACAAACATAATTTTTCACTGGCTAGACACACAGATATTATTTGAAATACATCAAAACCCCTCTATATTCTACTAACACTAAGCCCTGCAACATGAGCACTGTAAGGATTTAAATAGCTCAAGGCTGGTGTTTCCCACAGAGAAGTTAAAACTTAACTTGCATGAAGTTTCCCCTAACCTGCACAGCTTTGCCAGAAGTCTGACCTTAGATTTCCTACTGGATACAGGTACTCACATTAGCCCACATCTGCAAGGTGGAAGGATCAATCTTATAGAGCTGATTGAAGTTACAGTACACAACAGCATCCTCTGGTAAGCCGTACTGGGAACGGGTAGTAACAATTATAGTCCTTGGAACTTCTTCACCAGTTGCTGCTTTGTTGTTTATCTAACAGAAAAAAAACCAAAAAACAAACCACCTATTGAAACACTGAAACTGCAGGCAACAAGACTATGCCCTGTGGAATTGTCCTGACACACATTTGTTAGCATAACAAATTACTGTAAGCGTATCTTTGGTTTTATGATACAGAACAAAATTGTCTACTTACCCACAGCAAGAATTTAACTTGTATGTGTACACGTTTGTGGATGCCACAATGTTGCAACCACCAAGGCAAAAAACACTGGGCATTTTCATGCCCTTCCTAATTCTCCCCGAAATTCCAAGTAACTGGAATAATTGGAAAGAAGAATCATACAAAGAGGCATTACACATGGAATTCTACCCTCCTTAAGGTCATGTAATTTCCTTGAGACCAAAAATTAAATTAAAACTGAAAGGCAGAATAAAAAGGTATTTAGAAAGCAAAGGTGGGCTTTGGTTTTGTTTGGATTTCTGTGGTTTATTTTTGGGTGGATTTTTTGTGTGTGTTTTTCTTTTTTAAGATAGAAAATAGTAAGCACAGAACAGATAATCAACAGATGCAGACTCATTTAACTGATAAGACTGTAAGGAACCAGTTGACAAGGAAAATAATGAAAATGCTGGAAACGAGAAGAGTTAATGACAATCTCTTTTAAAAAAATAGACCTTACAGCCTTTCAAAAAGAATAGGAATATGCTAATAAAAAGCAGCAGAAGATGAAGTCGGAATAATCAAGGTACCATGCAAGAATCTTGAGGATTAGTAAAATGGAAAGACGATTTTTAATTTTTTCAAATAATGACATGCAGTGATGGGATCAAAACCACATAAACAGAGCAACACAGCTACTTAGAGCCTTTTTCCTTATATATATATATTTACATACTTATGTATTTCAAATTTAGGCAGTAGCATTGCAGCCAGCCACTTATGAGACACTTGATGTGAATGACAATGACTCACTGTCACTGACTGTTAGAAGATGCACAACAGCTCAGCAGATATTGATAAATATGCTGCTTATTCAGGTCACTGAGACCTCAAAAAACACACTGCTCAGTTCTTATTGACCTCTGCCCAAAAGTAGCTGATCTCAGCACAAAGAAGTGCTGTATTACTATCACTGAAAGACAGAAATCCTGTTTTAGAAGTGCACAGACACAGCTTAGAGTGTTTCATCTTAGTGGTGAAGTGTTAAGACAAGAATTGCCCATGGTAAGCTCAGAAAAAAAATGCTAATAGCCTTACTGATCAAACTAAGACAAACTATTACCAACTCAAAGATAAGTCTCATTTGTGAAGAAAATAATGCAAAAACAAACCAAGGTATGAGATTATGAACAGAGCAGTGGTAATAGAAGGTATCAAAATGATGTAACATAGGTTCCCAAGGGACTGTGAATCAAATAAAATTCGCAAGATAATGAATTATGCCAATGTCAGAATATGGCATTTCTAAAAGGGAGAAACTGTTCTGCAGTGGAAGAAGAGCTAAACACCACCAGTAGATGTCACTAAAATCCCATGAACTGTTAAGCACTGAGAGGTGGTAATATAGTGAACAATTCTGAAAGATGGAGATGAATAAATATTGTTGAAATACAGAGTAATAACTTTGCCTCTATTCTGTTACTCAGCAGGTTTTTTCCTAACCGAAAACCACAACTGACATTGAGTAACACGTCACAAATCTTGGTAGGCTGCAGGCAAGAAGGAAATCTTGCCTTCAAATTCAGAAGAAGCAAACATCTTCTTTACGCAAAAACAACTAATTTCTTTGGACTTTAGATACCTCTAGATACAACTCCTCTATCTTGGGGGGGGAGGGGGATGATCATCTTCCAGTACATGTGTGGCTTATAATGAGCTTCCTTCAGTATGACAACTAAACGAATCAACATGACAGAAAACACATTTGCTTGGAGGTTTCTCTTTGTTGTTATGTTAAAACATACATATATAACATAAACACCAAGAAAACAGCGTCCTGAAGTGCCTCACCTGAGTAGTTGCTAATCCATTACTGATGTTGAAGCCATTGATAGTAATCTGGATTTGCCCACGATTTATCATCTCAATCACAGCCTCTGCTATGGTGTTCATGGGGATCACTGGCATGCTGAGGGCGGCATTGCCATCAGCGTTGTCACAACTGTCAGGACACTTCATCTGAGATAAATTACACAGGGATCAGAGGGAGTACTACCTTCAGTCCCCAGGACTGGACACAGACAAGAGCAGCTCTCACCTTAACAATCTTGACATCAGGAAGGCTGTCAAGGAATGCCTTCAAGTCAATGCCGTTCAAAACAATCCTGTTATCATAAATATGACCATTGGACTTGAAATCAATGACTGCTTTTTTCTGTCAAAAAAAAAAAAGATGTCAAAAAGTTACAAGGTCCCTTACCAATACTACACCAAGTGCCATTTCATAAAGACACCTACGGAGAACACCTACTTTTTCTTGCCCTATCTTCCAACATACCTTCAGATGGGGGAACATGTTGGCGTGGTCTCCAATAAAGAAAGTGTTTGGCATGTAAGCTAATTTCTCTGAATACTGCTCAGCCACCTCAACTGGTGAAGTTTCTTTATCTGTGATGATATAATCCATGAACAATGCCCCACTGGTTCCAGGATACCCTAGCCACATTGCCTAAAAAACAAGCAAGGAAGGTTTCATTTCCACGTGTATTGCAAAAATAAATGCAGTTAAAAATCAGTGGATTTTAAGTCACATTTGCCACATAAAGGTTCAAGTTCCTTCTTCTGCTTTACCAACTGAAGATCAACCCCCAACTCTAAACTTTCAATACCAAGACAGTGAACAGCTGAAAGATATTAAGGTTCCTCTCATTCTCTTTCCACAGACATTTTAGATACCCTTAGTCAAAAAATCCCCCCAAAAAACTCTTGACATTGATTCTGGCTTTCTAAGAGCCCTGTAACTTAATTACCTGAATAGGTGCTGGTCTCAGGGCAAACAATTCATTTCGGGCTCCTTTCGTGTAGCCGTTCATATTAATGAGAATGTGAATCCCGTCCTGATGGATGCGGTCTGCCGCTTTTCCATTACATGGTATCTAAGAATAAATAAATAAATACATAAATACATTTTCTTTTTGTCTTCAGTCTTCCAGTAATAAATGTGTTTAGTCATCAGTGTAACAATGGATAGATGCCAACTGCATAATTTAATTTAAGTGAGACTTAAATCTTGTTATTCCTGGTTTTACAGAAGCATAAATTCTCAATGTAGTAAAGCTGAGCAGCAGTAAAACAAAAGCTAAAGGCTAGAAAGTGAGGTTATACAAAACAGCACACCTTCCTCCACAGCCACTCTTCTAATTAGTAATTAAAGCTTACATAGGGCAAGTGGCACATTCACAAACTAAGGCAGTACAGAAGATCAAAATGAAGATCAAGAATAAGCCAGTTAACTACTCTGCAGGGTTTTGCCTTGACTTCTGCATATACTGAAATCCTGGTCAGTTTTCACACTGAACCTAAGGCAGGCCTGAATGTATTTGCTGTTGTGACATCTTGACTTTTCCACGACATTTAAATACGACTTATCTTGAGATCTAATGTGAGAGTTATTAAATATTGTTAATGTTACTTTAAATCAGCGGTCACAAGATAATCACCACATCCCAGGTAGGATGTAATGCCAATACACCTACAAATCTCAAAATTCTCAAGACTAACATCAGCCTAATATAAGAAATAATTGCAACTAAGAATCTCACACTACAGATTCATCTCTTTCTTCATTTAGAATAATTCAGGTTTGCTAAAAGGTCAATGCATAAAACAAGCTTACCTGAGATAAGTCAATGAAATGATTTGCTTCAGCCATCACTTTTACACGGAAGTTTGTCCCATCATCAGGACTCAGGGCATAACAGAATACCTAGAAAATGAGGCACCAAAAATTGAGAATCTATGACAGCTTGTCCATAAAATAACTGTGCTATATAGTGATTTTAAATTACATCTAGTCTCACACAAATCAATTTTATTTACATGGCTTTTACCAGTAGAGAAAGAAGTAAAGGAAGAGGCACTGGGCCATTTTCTGACACATTTGAACCAAGCCTACTTCTGGTGCCAGAGTATGGCACTGCATCCTGCACAGACACATATCCAACGTTCTCATCAGTGCAAGGCAAAGTAACTTCAACAGACAGATCTGCATAAGAATTAAACCTCTTAGAATGCCTTGAAGTCACCTCTGACTCTGTAATTATGAGAATCAAAACTATGAATCAGGCTGAATAGACAAGCTAAGCCTTGGGGAAGCTTTTTAACAGTGACTAGTTTTTCTAAGTAGGAAATTACAAGTGTATCTGAAAACAGCACTTCATATTGCTAAATGGGCTGAAGAACTCTTCAAACCCTCCAAAAATTTCAAAAAGCAAAATTTTGCTCTTTCCTCATTTAATTGCTTGCACCAAAAAAAAAAAAAAGGCCACTTATAGCCATATTTAAAACTTTAAGCATGCCATTTATATTTTTACCTCAAATTTGTCTGGGTTATGCATGCCTGGAATTGACTGCATTAGGTGTGAGGTTGGATGGTTTCCAAAATCAGAGCTCACGTAGCCAATACGAAGTCGACCTTCACTGGCCTTCAAATCCTTGGGATGCTCATATGGTGGCTTGTGAAGAACATTAATCTGCCAAGAAAACACACGTGTTTACAAACTCAGGAACTAAAATTTAAACAAAGGGACAAAAAGCTCCCCTAGGAGCTTACAGAATTAACCTTATCCCACATTCAAGCAAGCAGTCACAGACATCTGTTGTTCTAAACCTGCATTCAAAATATTCCACTGGAGCCAAGTGCAGTGCCCACACACTGTGTCACAAGATGTGATGTCTCTGCTCTCAGACAAATACAGACATTGCTACTGCATTTCTGCTTCTCTAACAGTTTCAGTATTCCACCCATGATTATTAAATACACTGATACCACACCACAGTCCTCAGGAAGTTCTCAAACCACAAGGGGTTTGTGACCAGAACAGGATTGCTGTGAGGCACCACAGCATCTCTTCTGTTCTTTGCTCTCCATCTTCCCCAGGCATCAGCTTGTAACCACTATCTGACAGGATTATCAGGCTACTCAGACAAGTCACTTTGAAGAAGTGTTATCTTTCATTAGTTAACCAGACCCTACCAAGAGCTGACATTTTTAATTATAAATGGCAACCTGCACAAGTAGTCTGGCTCAAAACTCACAAGCACTAACAGCTATGAACATTACATCCCATCCCTTCATATGTCAGTGACTCAGAAAGCTTACAAAGGCTAATACTGACAAATCTGAATATCAGATTTTGAGTATGAACATGAAAAGCCCCAAAGAACTTCAATTAACAATCAACAGCTGGCCTGTATAGAACTTCCTACCTTGTCCAAACAGAGATTTCCATGTCTCTCAGCAATTGCCTTCCTAAAACTGTGAGAAAGGGGATACAGCATGCTATGATGTGGGTGTACAGAAGGCAGTCTGTTTTTCTCCAGCTGATCAGCTACAATGCTAACCAGCTTCTTCATTCTTTCATCATAGTCTGTCCAGTCACAGACAATCTATAAAAAAAGAAAAATACAAAGATTAGGACAACAGCCTTCTTTGGCCTCTATCAGTTATTTCACAGGTTAAGATTAATGTTTCTTCCAAAAATGGAAGTGAGAGCTTCTGTAATTACTGTTCACTACTGTATAATCTTATCTCCTGATTTAAGACTTAATTTAAATTAGTAATCTCCTGCAGAGGAATCCTAGGAATTACAATCAAAGCCTCATCTTCCTCACCTGCAAACAGTGGGCCAAGTTGCAATAGGCATCTGGGAAATCAGGTTTCAGTTTCAGAGCAGTACGGTAAGAGGCGATGGCTTCTGGTATATTCCCTGAATCCTGTGAAGATACAGAAATGAGTCAGCAGGTAAAAATATCCTCGGGGTAACTACTCACAGTGCCCCACCACACTGTTCTAAGAGTGAATCATTCGCATGTGCTACCTTGTGAATCGAGGCCAAGTTGCTGTGGGCATCAGCAAAAGCTGGGTTTATCTGAATGGCACGGGTGTAGCACTGCAGAGCTCCCTGAACATCCTGCATCTCCTTCAAAGTGTTTCCCATATTAGAATAAGCATCTGCAAATGTGGGGCTGATTCTGAAAAATAAAGAGAATATGTCACGAACAAGAAAAGCTCCTCCTCCCACGAGAAAACACGCTCATACACAGACTCTTCCATCTGAAGAGCAACTATGGAAATTACAACACACAACTAAGTCATCTTCTGTACAAATCTAGGCACTTGCCCATTAGGAAAGGCTGGGACTCTTACAGGGAGTATCCATTTACCTAATAGCCTCTTTGTAATGCATCAGAGCTTCCTGTAACTTCCCCTGCTGTTGCAGAACACTTGCTAAGTTTGAATGTGCTGCAGCAAACTCTGGAAACACCTGGAAGAAAAAGAAGTTGACTGTGTCTCAAACATCTCAAGCAGACCATAGCAAAAATACCTGTGAATTAATTACTGTATTTTCTTACTTTTTTTTTTTTAGAGAGAGGGAAAAAAATTTACATCCTATTACACATTCCTAATTTGAACCACCCGCCTCTCCCTCACAGTCCACTGTACCTCAAGAGCCTTCCTATAAAGACGGACAGCTTCCTCAATATTGCCCTGCTCCCTCTTGATGTTTGCCAGATTGTTGAGAGAATCTGCATGAGTGGGACAAAGTCGAAGGGCTGTGTTGTAGCATTCTTCTGCTTCTACCACCTTCAAAAAAAGGGGCACTGTTAATACAGTAACATTTATTGTAAAAGCACTGTTTATGACAATCAATTTTAAAGATTCAAGATGGAGATTTCCTGAATTGTTCTTCCTTTTAAGTGCGGTTAACATCCATCTTAACAACTTGCCCAACAACTTAACAGACCGGTAATGGCCGGTGTCTATTAAAAAAGCATTCAGTGTCATTTTAAGAAGAAAGAAGTGCTCCTTACACTGCCTTTCTCCTTCAAGGCATTGGCCAAGTTGCAGTAGGCATCAGGGAAGTGGGGCTGGAGTTCAATGGCCCTCCTGTAGGTGTCTATGGCCAGGTCTATCAGGCCCTGCTCATAGTACACACAGGCAAGGTTGCCGTGGACAACTGCATGATTTGGGCTCAAACTCAAGGCTCGCAGATAAGCTGCCACAGCTCTGTAACAAAATAAAGGGGAAAAAAAAAAAGAGATGGTAAACAATCCTCCAGAGAGCAGAAATTATTTACCTTGGTACAGTGTGGAGTGAACAACGTTAAGTCTTCTGGAAAACAAGCAAAGCTTTCAGCTACTTTTTTTTAAACACTCTTCATTACTAGGAAAAACACTTTTTTTTACTTACCTCCTTTTTTTGCCAGTTTATTATTCAAATTTTAACAAGATAAACAGTATCAGATTATATTTTTATTCTCTCCACTGACCTATCATTATTTGCTTAGGCTTAAATAATCACTTTGTTCAAAAGTGAAATTTTTAATTATATGCTCCTATAGCAATATAGATGGCTGATGTATTCAAATCCAGTTTCTAGGAAAACCACAATATACACAAGTAAACGTTTAAAAGGTGATGTAAAATCTGAAATTGTGGAAAAACTTGCCTCTGTTTGGTCCACTAACTCATGGTTAAATCAGATATCACCGAATCAATTAGACTGTGTGCAGTGCAGATAATTAACCTGTTCTCTGTAAGCTTTTATTAAATTTAGGGCCACAAAACCACAGCTACCAGAAATTAAAAACCAATTAACAGGTGCAATATGGTACACTGCATATAAACAACACAGCCTGGATCTTTTCCCAGAAACAAAAGAGTCATGTATCAGATTAGAGGTCTCAGAACAGGTTAGTTCAACAACACAGCAACACTACTGCAACCCAAGGCAATAACATGAGGCAGACATGTCACGAGTACAGAATATTCAATCAGATGCTTAGCTGAATTCTGGCAATCCAGTTTGTCTCACATAGAAGGGAAATTTTAGAAGAGACACACTTGGAAATTACGTTCTGAATCACATAATGAAAACAGAGAATTCAAACATTCAGGTCTTTCTTGTGCATCTTATTTTCACCCTTCCCAGCCCTAATTTCAAATCTGTTTTCATCAGAAACTCATTTTTAACAATGCATTAAGTACAAGACAGCAACAAGAAAGAATACATTTCACTGAATTTTTAATTTTTATTTAAACAGACCAGTAGCCTGGTCTGTCTGCACTTCAAAGCCTTTTGCTTGCTAAGCTTACAGCTGAAGGCTCTGCTACTCCTGTCCATAGACACTTTACAAAAGGAACATAATGTGTATCTTGACACATCTGAGAATCCACAGAGAGCAACAGTATTGATCTGCTTACCTGTCAAATATCCTTGCCTCTTTCAGAACATTTCCCAGATTGATATAAGCATCCAAAAAATTTGGGTCAAGTGTTACAGCCTGAAAATAGTTTTGCAATAGAAGTTTTGAGCATTAAACAGAAACACATTTTCTATGAAACTGAGCTGTTTTCTGTTTCTTAAAAAATTGATAAACATAATCTGTAAGCTTTTAAGATTATCAATAACCCAGTAAGGAAGGAAAACATATAAAGCAATCACAGAGCAAAGTTACTTATCTGTACAAAAGAATGTAGTATGTACTACATTCAAATTTATTTGTTTGTTTACCTAGTGAGTTGCAACTACTGCAGAATAAAGTGTTAAGCATTTATTTCACATTAGGTTGATTGTACTTAATATCCCTGTCTACTGATGTTGTCTTTAGCTTATTTTTAGACAAGAAACCCTAAGAAACCTTATCTGTAACCTTTATGTACTGCAAAGTAAGACAGAATTTTAAAGTTTTACCAGTGCAGGAAAACAGGCTGCTCACAAGAACAAGGAAAACAGCAAATACATCCTGTGTGCAGGGAAAATTCAGTAGCCATTTAACTAAAACAGCTTTGTTCCCTTCAAAACTTAATAAAATGCAAAAAAACACTTCAACTGATGAAATTACAGAAGCTGCAGTACAAAGCTACACGTGAGTATTTGACAAGCCCCACTCTTACAGACTCATGGGAACTATTAATTCCAAATTAAAATACTTCATCTATCACAAACTAGACTTTTTTTCTGAAGATTTCCAGCCATGAATTTCAGGAAGAAACTGTTCCCACATCTTAAATTCAGCTTCAGGGCACTCTACAAACTTTAAGAGATGAGGGCAAAATTAATTATGATGCCAATTAGACACTAATTGGAAGGTCTCAGACAACTACTTAATGACATTAATCTAGGGAAGTCTGAACAGTAGTGAAAAATAACCCTGGAGAAGAGGAATTAATGTGCCACTTAAAACTTATCAGCATCAAGCACCAAGTTGATTCTTTCCCTCACACACAAAGCATGCAAATCATTATTATCAAATCAACATTTAAAAAAAATTAGTCTGGGAAAGGGCTGAAGAACAATTCAATTAATTTTCTCATATTTGATGAGTGTGAAGTCCTAGGGGAGTTCTAAGTGTCTCTCTCTAGTAGGACAGAGGCAGTTTGAAACATCAGCAAGTTTAAAAAAAACAATTAACAGGAGCTGCTAACTAACAGGATCATACGAAGTTCTCCACTATCAAAATATTTATCACCTGCAAGCACGCTCAAATCTAGCAGTGAAGCTGACTCCCTTAAGTAGTTACCTTTTCAAAGTGATGAATTGCCAGCCAAATTTCTCCTTGGGCATTGAAAACACAGCCAAGATTACTCCAAGCCACTGCAAAGTTTGGTTGAGTCTCAATTGCTTTTAAGTAACAGGCCTTGGAATAGTTAAAGAAGAGAGATACAAGGGAAGGGGATATTTGTAAAAAGAAAAAAATGAGAAAAAATAATTGTTAGTATGCCTCCTCTAACCAGCCAAAAGTGACCCTGCAGTATAGGCTAGCTTGCGCCAAAACTAATGCGCTGCAAACTGTTGTTGATCCTGCGCCAGCGCAAACCAAAACCCAGGTGCAAGCCCACCATTTTTCAGTTATGCTGGTAACACATTAACATTCCTTCAGACACCAGATCGCCACAGAAATCATCTTCCAAACAATTCAAGTAGTTCACCAGAAACATCTGTCGCCCTTAAGTGTGTAAAAATCAAAAATTTACTGTGTAAAAACTTGGCTGTGAAACAAAATTCTCAAATATTCTAAATCAGATAGAAATTACTTTTAAAAAAATCAAAAAAGAAAAAAAAAAAAAAACCTGCTGAAAAAGATAAAGCTATTCTTCAGTTTTAACTGTGCTTGTCAAATGAGATGACACACCCCATCCATTATCTGGTTTCTTGGTTTCTTCAAACAGAACTCAACCTCTCCTGCAGCCTCAAAACCTCAAATGACAGGATTGCATGAAGGTTTAGGTCCCTGTAATGCAAGCGCAAGAAATCGCTGCGCATCCTACCCAGCACGGCGCCACGCTATCGCTGCGAACTGCTTGGCTCTAGTGATGGCCCCAAGGTGCAGTGAACAGCCAACCAGAATCATTAATCTACCAGACAGGCCCACACAAAACTCGCATGTTAAATTTGATGTCTGGACTCTGCGTAAAATGCGTCACAAGCCAATTTTATCCAAAAGGCTTCAGCCTGGAGCTCGGGCAGTCGCCCGATCAGAGATTAATCATCGAGTCAACCGTTCACGGGGGCTTTAATCGCACGCAATGCGCGTTACCGCTGCGCAGCCTTTGCGCTACTGCAGGATCACAGCGCATCATCAGAAGAGCAGAACGCTGCAATCCAAACAAAGAAGAAAAAAGGAAAAAAATGAACAACCGGAAGAGTTAGAAGCTTTTACTATTAACTATCTCCAATTATTTCTTTAAAAAATATTTTAATTTACTTTTACTTTATTTCTTTGAAAGAATTTGTGGCTAATAGTATAAAATATTCTTACATTACTTGCTTGTAATTAAATATTTTAAGCTGTTTCTGAAGCCACAAGACAGAAGATTCAGGCATGGAGGCAAATGGTTTTGCTGTGGCAGTTACAAACCCGTTACCATATTTCTCATCATGTGACTTTTCGGTGCGTTCCTTGCTGGAAGAGGAGGAGGAGGTGTGTGTCTGCCCTAGATCCAGGCCTCGAGCTCCCTTCAGCGAGGCACCTTACGCATGGAATAGGAGGTTTCACCCACC
This sequence comes from Brachypodius melanocephalos, assembly GCA_013398615.1. Taxonomy (NCBI): domain Eukaryota; kingdom Metazoa; phylum Chordata; class Aves; order Passeriformes; family Pycnonotidae; genus Brachypodius; species Brachypodius melanocephalos. Next base: position 1,304,558 of record VZSR01002045.1, read on the forward strand.
TGAAACCTTCTAAATACAATATCAGTGGTGAAAAACCAAAAACAAGAGAGAAAATAAAACAAGATCATTAGTAAGAGTTCAACAAAGCAATTGCATTTTTTTGGATATGTCTTAACACATGGGAATGAGGATAATCTGTCTGTAACAAGGGAGACATGCAGAAGGGAGAGGGTTAATCGGGCAATTGCATACAGCAGGGACTTTTTTTTTGGAAGAAAGGCTCTGAAACATCTACAAAGAAATTAAATTTTAGTTCAAACTGTAAGGAATCTGCTGGCTTGATCTTTCAAAATGGACTGATAACCAAAGAAACACATTGCAATTTACTCAAGATGTTTTTCCTCGTTTATTAAGTTCTCACAAAACGGAATAACACTTTCAAACTAGGTGTCTCCAGAGCTCTGAAACAAAGAAGTCAGCAACCTAAGGCAGGCGCAGTGTCTTGGCCTATACCAGTCACACTAAAGCTGCAGTGAAGTGCAATTCATGTTAGCTGTCCGCTTGGTGGGCTGAGAACCAAGTGTCTCAAAGACTGTTCAACTCTTAATGCTGCTACACAATGTTTTCAACCTGGATCCGACCAAATCAATCAGGCTGCCCTAGGCTGGTACACACATCCAAGTTGTTAGGAGAAAACAAAGCAATATCGAATTTTGATCCTGCGGTCCCCGTTACCCCACAAAGATCCCCACCCTCCCCAAATGGTGCTGCAGCCAAACAGACAGCTACGCTCTTCATACACTCCACTTCTGAGCATGCGCGTGGGGCTTGGAGCGACAGCCGCGGAGCCCAGAGTGGTTCTGGTTTCTCCACGCTCCTCACCCCGGCAGCGCGGACGCGCAAGGTGGCTTGTAACAAGACAATTTCTTTCTGCAATCCGAATTTCAACGTGCCAAGAATTTTCAACTCATCTTGGTGTTCGAATTCTCAGTTTAGGAAACGCACGACTGCTATAAGCCACCTTTCCACTACAGCAAGTTTTCTTTTGATCAGTTCATTTAGCAAACAAACCAGCTTTGTCCTTCCGATTTCTTTATTTTGGGGGAGGGAGGAGGGAAGACATGAAGAAAAGATATTGGGGGATGGGGGTGAGGGGGTGGTGTGTGTCGCAGCTATTATTTACTAGCCTTTCTTCCACTATCAAGGGAAGGGAAAAGTTAAAAGAATAAAAATCTTTAAAAGCCAATATTACAAGGTAACATTTGGATAAGTTTCTTCTCCACTTACAAGCCACAAAGGACTTTAGAAGAGCAGCCTTTTCAATAGCACCTGCATCGTACAGGGATCTGGAGCTAACCACAGGCTCTCTGCTTGGCACCAGCAGGCAAGCCTCAGATCTGAAGGATTGTTACTTATTTCCAGATGAAAGCATGATGGAGCCCCTGCCCAATACTTCAGAATGGTATCAGATAGTCTAGTTCAGCAGGAAGGCTTGATAACTTTTCGTTTCTTGACTTAAACCAACTTTTAAAACATGGACATGCCATATCTTGCCCTGCAACTACTCTGGGGTGTTTCAGTGCCTTCAGTTTTCAGAAGTTTCTCGGACTGTCTGTGGATCAACGCAGATTTGAAGACTTGGTGCAAAGTTCAAGTTTTCAAAACATTGATTCTACCCAACACCTACCTTGGCTTCTTCCAAGCGACCCAGGGCTTTGAGCAGGTTCCCCAGGTCACTACGAACACAGTACAAGTCCTGAAAAATCAAAATCACACCATCAGCTTCAGAACTTCAGATTGCCCACAGGTCTTCACATAGAATTTGCAAGGAACAACTCAGTTCTCTAAACCTTAGTTTAGATTCTTAATAGATACATCACAAATGTAAATTATTTTTCTTGACCCAAGGTTAGAAACAACAGGTAATCTAAGCAAATTTAGTATTATAAAAGTACAACTGTAAAGAATTAAAAAGAAATAGTATTTTATACAATTCCTATTATACAGAAATAAAAAACTTGAAAACAAATGCCCCTCCAGCAGCTAAGTTCTTTTGCCACATGTAAGCATTTCAAGCCCCGTTTTTTTTTTTCCAAACCACAATTCCAAATCTGTACTCTTAAGATACGCCATTGCCATTATGGCTTTTAAACAGATATATAAAGTGATTTTGCTGCTTGTATCCCCGAAGAAGTTTTTCTCCCTGTTTTGCCCACTAATCCATTTATTTCCAACAGCTTTACCACATGTTCTTGTTCTTTCATTTGTTTGAAATGAAAGCACAGTCTGCAACAGCATTATCCAGCAGTAAAGACCACAGAGAATGCAGACATTTTGTAAATACTAATGAAAGGATTTACTAACCTAAACAAAACTCAACTCCTGCAAAAAAACCCCACTCTCTCACATTATTCTAACCAGTACATCCACTAGTTACACCACTTGGCATATTAAGTTAGATAAGTTCACAATGGCTTAAGAATACAGAAAAATAAGGTTCTGGGTTCTTGTTGGACTGGGTTTGCTTTTGCTGTTCCTACAGAAAAAGGATTTATGCACACGAGACCAATGCTGCACTTGCAGTACTTTTTATCAAAATGTTTGACCAAAGAGCAAGCAAATTCTTTTATCACGCTGAGCAATATTATACAAATTTAATGAGTATGATGCAAAATAAACAGAGAGCAGCAGTCTGTTTACTAAAAATGTCAGTTTGAAACAGTTACAGCCAAAAATCCAAACACCAGATCAATCAATGTTATAGGAGTCACTTACAGACAGTCAGTTTCAGCCTATAAAACCTAAACTGATGCTCCTGTAAACCAGCCCACAACGAAAATCTAACTCAGTCTACAGCAGAAATCTTACCAAGGCAACAGTCATCACCATGAAATTTCTGACTTCATGATAAAATAATACCTGGTGATTTTCCAAGATCTCACACTCAAGTCTAAGCATCAATTCTCTCACTGTACTACCTTAAAGCACGCAAAGCTAAATATGGGGCTATTGACTGAAGCTTCTGCCTTTAGAAAAGAAAAAACAGTCCTTGCTTTTCCTTTATCTAAAAAGTTAAGCATGTTACATACAAAGAAAAGCAAAAAGCCAGTAGCCCTTACTGCAACATTTAACTTCTTGTGACAAAAGCCTCTCAAAGATCCTTAAAAATACTACTAACACCTTCATTAAGTTTATGGTATACAGGTTGGAAGGGTTATCTATTGTTCATTCTTTGAAAGCTGCTACTTTTGTTCCTAAGACAGTAATAACGAATGGACTTTAATAAAATAAAGCATATCTTACAGGATTGTACTGAAGGGCAGACACATAGGCCTGTACTGCTCCTTCCATATCACCTGCAGCTACGAGTGCAGCAGCCAAATTAATATACCCATCAATGAAATCTGGTTTGAGGCGCAGTGCATGTCTGTAATGTTCAATTGCTTCCTGCAGCTGTCCACGCTCCTTGTACACATTGCCTAGATTTGAATAGGCTTCAGCCAACAGCGGATTCTGTTTGATTGCCAAAGTGCTGAAGTGAGCAGACCTGGAGAAAACAAGACAAGTTAGCAAGTAAGAAACCACAACCCAAAAACAAACCAAAAAAACCAAACAACCCCACCCTGGACATTCAGTGTTTTTCTGTTTATGCAGTTACTCTAGTGAACATTCATCCTAAGGTGAGCCAAACAGACAGCCAACAAATGTGGACTTACAGAGCTCTCCTTCATCTTTATGCTCCCACTTTAAATTCTGATCACCCCAGTTCCCATTTTAGGTTGTACTGAACAAAGACAGCTCTCATTTACAGTCAGAAGGGTTCAAGTTGCCTCACCAAACCTGAGCTCAATACACCTAGAAAAAACACTCCAGGAATCCCTCCTCCAACATCTGTATGCTTTAAGCAATGTTCCACTTGATTCTTTTCAAGAAGCAGGACATGACTTACAGGTAAAATTCTGTTGTATGCTCACTCATTTTCCCATACCTGAACTACTACAACTTCAATCGGAAGACTATATAAAACAAATCTAAGACAAAAGTTCTTACTTCCTTCACCAGCAAACATGAATTTACAGCTAGCACAAGCGAAGTTCAAAATGCTAGAGGCACAGAAAACAAGATCAAGAACAGGCAAGCAGAAAGAACATAGAAACAACTTTCAGATCACTAAACTGCTTTAACTAAACATGCTGTTGTGCAGGACACAGTCTTACAACTTGAAGAAAAAACCCCAAACCCACAAGCCCTTAGACTGCAGGTGGAATGAACACTAAACATGTACATCCCACAAGTACACACCAATGCGGCTGATGATCCAACGTTAATAGGTACAATATTAAAATAACACTGTAATAACGGCAAGGCCTCCTGTTTGGTTTTAAAGCTGCTGAGTCCAATCTGTATTTCTCTTAGCCCAGCAAAATCCCAGAGGGAAGAAGCCTACCTGTCCAGTCGGCGACACTGGAAGTGAATGGATGACAGTAACAAAAGCACACCAGTGTTATCAGGCTCCTGTCTCCAGAGCTGCATGCAGTGTCTCTCTGCTGCTTCAAAGTCTCCTGCCTGATACTCACGATGAGCCAACTCCGCTAACCCTTGGAAGGAAAGCATACGTTTCGTTGGTTCTGGAGAATCACCAAAACATTTAAAGGGGGAAAACAAAAAGTTAGATGATGGGAACAGAACAAAAACAAAACAAAACAAAGAAAAAAAATGCACACAACGAATGGATGAAAATGTTTGAAATTATATGAAACAGTACAGCAGATGACAGCTGGGAATCTAAGATCTTATCTGTACCAGTCCTTGACTCCATCAGCTAATAACAGCAAAAGTGCAGACTAACGACTGTGAGTATTTGTAAGTCAATCATTTTCCATTATTCCAAAAGAGACTCCTGTCATGATATGATATTTTAGTTCCTAACAGTGGAACTGCTGCTAACAGAACAATGACTCTCCTCACTCAGCCCATGACTGAAAAACCTATGCTTGCTATGTTAAAAATAAGTTCTAACAATTTAATAGGGAAATGAAGGACAGGAGACAAAGACTTTAATAAAGGACTTGAACAAAAGAAAGTTTCTCTGTGCAACTAATGAAAGCTCTGGAAAAAAAAAAAAACGGTAAAAAAGGCACAATGGGTAACATTCCTTGAATCCTGCATACTCCTACATTTTCTCTGAGGAGTCAAAATCCCTTCACAGAAAAAAAAAGTGGTCTTGGAACAACAATATCTGATGAGAGACAAACACACACTTCAGTGATTATGCAACTGGCCTACAGGAGGAACCATTAAACAGACAGGGTACAGGAAAGGAGTTACTGCTCCTGGAAGCTTAGCTGGAACAGGAGTGACAAAATAATTTTAGTATTTAATACCCAGCTGCAGAGAATGAAATACTTAAATGAAACACCACCTGTTTTAGACAAAACAACTGGAAGTGAGAAAAGCAAGTAAAATTTCTTACAAAGTAATAAGCAAGTGCAGCTCAGAAAAAAACCACAACCATTCATCCTACAAAGAAGTGCTGGCATTCAAATCCTGCCTTTACACCAACAACTCTTACTATTAAAAGGTTTGATTACCTCAAGTGGGTCATTTTTCCTCCGGTACTCTGCAGCCCCTTAATCCCATTCATTAAACACTCCCTACCTCATCCTACAGTTTTAAAATTTGGAATCTAAATGAAACAGATAAACCTTTCTTATTGCAAGAAAGCACCTCAACAGCTGAGCCTACGTTTTTGTAGTGAGGTAGTACAAAAGTCCAGAGACTCTCATGCTTTTGTGAGAACTTTATAGACAGCCAAAATAACAATGATGAGATTAGATACAGGTTTACTACCTAGTGTTTATTTTATGAAATTGAGACTGATGCAATTTATTTAAATTACTTTCAAATTTGGGGGTTTAGCACCAGTAGGTTTTAATATAAAACTGAAAGTCCTCTATAAGTACAGTAGTTTTTCCAGATAATATGTTGTTTCTCTCAGTGCTATAAACTGTTTCACAATAAATTGGAACTACCACTGCCACTCATTTTCAGATAATTGACAAATTAGTAACCAAGTATCTTCATCCAGATTAGATTCCTGTTTTTCAAACCCTGACTAAGGGCAAAGTGGACTTCGGGATCTGGTTAAACCTACTGGCAAAGATAAAAAGGTACAACCTTTATTCAACATGAGAATGTTGAACTGTGGCTGAAAACCACATCACTTATAAATGGTGCTGACAGTAATACTGTTCCTCACTTGGCCCCTGTGCTGTTAACAGGTTTTGCCCTTCTGGCAGTCAGCATACTTTCAAGTTCTACTGATGGCACAAACAGAGAAGCTGGAGAGAGGAAGAGCACATTTTGTGAACTCAATTTCCTCTTCAAATACATTTCAATTGTTCTAGTAAATTTCAAAGCGGAAAAAAAAAAAAAAGGCACCCAAAAGCTTACACTTCAAGACCTATGACTGTAGGGAAAGAAGCTTTCAATCGTGATCTAAAATGCTGTATTTTGCCTACTTAAAACAAGAAGTCAAACTGAAGTTGCAACTGCCAGGACAAGAAAGCAGGCGGTGTACATTTAAACACCTGGGAATGAGAACTACTAACAAAAGCAACAACAAAAAAAAACCACTGACATTTTCTTTCATTTATCAAGTGTCTCTGTTTACAAAACAACCCACCCTCTGTCTCCAGAGATAAGGCAAACTCAATGTAAAATTGCCAGTCATCTACCTCTAAGCATTTATTTTATAAACGATTGTGAAGAAGTTCACTGAAAAGCAGGAAGTGGACAGCCACATCATGGAAGTCCAGAACGAGTGAAACTTTTAATACAAAGTTGGCTGGAAGTTGTGCAGTGCAAAATATCCGTAAGATAGCCCACGAATGGATGCTCACTAAATCAATTTGTAAAGAAAATAACTGCAGTGAGGAATCACGCCCAGGAAAATCCCTTATCAAGTCTTGCATAAATTAATTTCCGTACCTAGCCTAACTTGTGCTGCATGCTTCAACTATGACTTTGGAAAAGTCTAGTACAGTACTGTGACAATGACCTTCCCCGAGGCTTCTAGACAATAAAACAAAACAAAAAGCTGCACAGAACCATCAGAAAGGCGCCCAAGGCCGTTTCCCCCCCCCAAATACCATCCTAAACACTTGCAATACACTCATGCTCAACCTTGCAGACAGAATCTAATTCCAGCAGGGGTTACCTCCAGCTGGGAGGTGCTGGATAGCACAGGGCTCTCTCCCAGCGTGCACGTGGCTCTTTTTACCCCAGGGATCCAGGCTACAAGAGGATGCTGCAGCCTCGCTGACCACACACACACAGTTCTAGCTGAGAAGGTACGAAATACCGTACTGCAGCACTTCTATCACTGGTTTCTCTTTAGATCCCTATCTCCGCACTGCTATCCCGTCTCTTTCTCAAAAAATCCTCCTTTTCCTTCTACTTTTCCCAGGCATCATTTCAGCTCTTTCTGCCCCTCAGGTTACAGAAACCCCAAAAATCTGGGGAATAAAACTGTGTTGTCGTTTCATCCTTTGAGTAAGCATAAGAATTCTTTCCCTTGCTCTACAGAGAAAGTCAGATTTCTCCTCCATTCCTCAAGTTCTGGATCTGCGAACTAAATTTAGGGCAGGATCTTTCCTTGACACAACACGCTATGTTACTGCTCAGAAAAGCATTTTAATGCTCGGCTATGCCACAGAATCACTGAACGGTTTGGGTTGGAAGGGACCTTAAATTTCATCTCGTTCCAATTCCATTGCCATGGGCAGGGACACCTTCCATTCGACCAGGCTGCCGAAAAAAAAGTCCTGCCTAAGTGCAGCGAGCGATTCTGGGCGAACCAACACACATTTTGGGTCAGGCTTTTACCCTACTTCGCCCTCTAACGCAGTCACCTGATAGTCTGATAAATATAGCAGCGAGCCCGCCGCACTCACACCTCCCCGCGCCTCCCCGGCAGCGGCCCGGGGGCTGCCCACGGGCAGCGCCCACCGGAGCGCACCCAGGACCGCGCTCGGGCCAGGGGCGCACACACCCCCACAAAGGCGGCGGGGGCACCCCCGCCCTGCCGCGTCTGGAAACTTCCGCCGGGCGCGGGCCCGGCGAGCGGCCCCGGGGGCGAGGGCACGGCCCGGCCCCCGCTGTCCCCGGCCAGCCTGTCCCCGGGGGCGCCGCAGCGCACGGTACCTGTGCTGTCCGCCACGTTCCCCACGGAGGTCGCCATCGGGACAGGGGCCGGGGAGGCTGTGGCGGCGACGGCAGAAGGTGCGCTCGGACCGTGCCGGGCCGAGCTGCCCGCGGTCGCGGCGCGCTGAGGCGGCGCTCCCGAAATGGCGGCGGCGGCGGTACCGAATGGCCGCGGCCGGAACTATCTTCGCGGAAAAGAGTCCGGGCGGCGCCGGGCAGCGCTGCCACACAGGAGGCGGATGGACCCGCTGGAATCGGCGCGCTTTGATTCCGAGGTTATCCTTCCGCGCGCAGCGCTGCGCCAAAGGCGGCGGGACTGCGCATGCGCCGCCACCTCCCGGTACCCCCGCACGTGGCCTCGCGGAACGGGCGCTTACCGGGACAGCGGAGCTCAAATAGAGGGACAGGGGAGCTCAAATAGAGGGACAGGGGAGCTCAAACATCGGGACAGCGGAGCTCAAATAGAGGGACAGGGGAGCTCAAACATCGGGACAGCGGAGCTCAAATAGAGGGACAGGGGAGCTCAAACATCGGGACAGCGGAGCTCAAACATCGGGACAGCGGAGCTCAAGTCACCAGGACAGCAGAGCTCAAATAGCGGGACAGGAGAGCTCAGTCACCGGGACAGTGGAGCTCAGAGAGACAGGAGCGCTCAAACAGCGGGACAGCGGAGCTCAGTCACAGGGCTAGAGTAGCTCAAATAGCAGGATAGCGGAGCTCAGTTACAGGGACAGCGGAGCTCAAATAGCGGGACAGGAGAGCTCAGTCACCGAGACAGCGGAGCTCACCGGGCTCCGGAGTTCGATCACCAGAACACCACAGCTCACCGAGACAGTGCAGCTCAGTCACAGGGACAGCAGAGCTCAATAACCGGGACCCCGATCTCACCGTGTACCTGCACTCATTCACCGGGTCCGGGCCCCACCGGCGCACAGAGACACAGCAGCAAAGGCTGTCTGTATCCCCATTCCTGCTGTATTTCCATGAGCCCCGTCAGCCACACGCCAGGACTCCATACGGAACCCCGGGGGTCTCCACGAACTTCCCCTGGGACACTGAAAATTAGCAGGCTCCGGTGAATCGTGAGCCATCCTAAAGACTCAGTTTACCAAAGTCTGGTTTCTGGAAGTAATTGCAACTTATAGAAAAAGTAGCGCAGCTGTTTCTGAAGTACTGGTAGTAGTTAGGCAGTTCCCAAAACCACTCAGGGGTCAGACATCAGACACTGTATTTGTGGTCCCAGAGAAAAAGCTCCCCTTTATGAAATGAAATTGCTTTACAGTTGTTCATCAACAGCAAGTATTTCATTCTAAGCATTTTTTCCTGACAGACATGCACATATCCAACAGGCCAGTATTTCTGAGGAATTACTTTACATCTATAAAGACTGAAGAACAAACCATACAAATCTGTATCTGGATTCTGGAGCCAGTACAGACTACAAGAAGCCAAAGCTTCAGCAGGACACACTTGTCAAAAGATTTTTCACCGTTTACTCATTCATATAACATGTTTTATAATCAATTAAAATATATTTTTAAAAAAATCTTGTTAACACAGCCCACACTACATTGTTCTTACACCAAACTGGGACAAGAGAAATTGAGAGTGGCCCAGGATGACAATCATCTCAGGGAAAGGAGTTCATTCATCTGAGTCCAGGTCACTGTCTCCTGCAATGGAGTGAAAGTCCTCGCTGTCCTCCTCATCCTCAGACAGATGGACCTGACTTAAAACACTTGGCCCAGAGCGCTGCTGTTCTTCCTCTTCCTCCTCTTCTGAGATCTCATACCCTCCAATGCTGCTGAAACTTGTGTCTCTCGTGTTGGACTTTGGGTCTGGCTCTTCGTAGCTGCCATAACTAGAAGAAAGAAGAAAATAATTTCAAATGAGCTGCTGATACCAGCAGTTCTGCATTTAAGTGCTCTAAGAGTTGGCTTGAAGTCCTGTGAACACTAGGAACCACTGTGCATTTCAATTCTGTCGCTGGCCAGCTTTTTAAAACAGAAACTCAAGAAAAAACAGTTTTCCAATGAAACTATTCCAGTATCTTCACTCTGATACACCCCAGGCAGGAAAAACTGATTGCTCCAACAGCAGTTTCTGCCACCTTCACTGCAGACACAAAGTGCAGGACTGTTTTCAGCCCATTCTCATCTTCTCTAGCACTTCCTGTTTACTCTTGTCAAGATCCTAGGCTGGATTGACCATTTCCTCCCAGCCCAGCTACCTATCAGCGCAGATACCTGTGATTTATTAGGCAAATATCAATAATGGAATTAAGAAACTAAATTCCACAAGTAGAAGAACAGAGAATCAAATACTCTACAGAATGCCTGAAGAAGGGAGAGTAGGTTGCTGTTCTCGCGAATGCAAAAAAATAAAGCTGATATTGTTGTACTTTTAATTTTCTAATAATTGAACACCTTGCAAAATACAGAATATGCATATTCCTATATTTCTGGATTTCAACTAAGCAGTTGCATTTCAAGTCAGGACATGCTTGTTGTTAGAGGGGGGAAAAAAGTTAATCTGCTAAATCACTTTTTAACTTCAAAGGCATCTTGTAGTTTGAGATAGCTTGTAAAAGCCTTTATTTGTCCTACCATCAAAAACCACTATGTACAAGAAATCATCTGACTTAAAGAACTGGGTGAGGGTTTTTTTTTAATTTAACTGATATTTTTATTAGTGAAAATCTAACAGCAACCCCAAATTTCTGTCATTAAGAATAAATGGTAATTATGGTTGCAACAGGAAGAACAGTCACAAGATAACTTTAAGAAAAATGTGAGATATTCTTCAGGTTTATATGATGAACACTTCAAAAATTTTAAGAGAAGGAATTTTAACAGTATTCCCAGCTCTAATTACCTGATATTGCTGTCCTCCATAACATGAGATGTCTCCCCACCATCTCCTTCATAGGACATCATGCTTTCTTCATTGTCCATGCCCATCCGTGTGTTCTCTTGAAGAACATGAGGTTGTTTGGGTCTCACTGCATTGGGCTCCACATCTGAGTCACTGCCACTCTCACTCAGCTGGATAGCTGTGTAATGAACCAATGTTTGGTCACAAATCCATCACTTACATACCCACTGTCTGTGTTTAAAGGCTGCAGTATTGACTGTGAGAGATGTTTACAAAGTTGTGTCTCCACAAGGCAGCAGAAAAGGTATTTGGGAGGTGACACCACCTGCTGAGTGCCCAATTCTGATGTTATACCACCATTACTCAAAAAGGCCTTATGTCTTGACTACTCTGAAAAATTCCCCCTTCTTCCCCCCTAATAATTTTCAAAAGTCATTGCTAAATACCACTATCTGCTTTTCTGGAAAAGTTTGTATTAAAACACAGAAACAGTCTAAATAACCTCTGTTATTGATAACAGAGGTGTTCATGGTAACATTGCTTTAACATTCACATTTTACATTTAATATTGATAACCCTATGTCATATCAAAATAAATGTATTTTTACTAAACTACCAACTCCTGGCTCTGCATATCAAATCATATTCGCAGTATTTTCAGAACTGTTTGCAGTTTCATTTTATGAAATACAATCAACAAGGTCTTAACTCTGCTTTCATGTTTGTCTGTACTTACAGCATTCCTATTCCACTTTTGTTTTCAGTCCCATTTGTGTTCACCCAGTTTCCTCATCTTGCCCCTTTGGTCTCTGCTCTGTACTGCATGTTTTTTGTGTTGGAAGCACGAGATCAGCTGGGTTAACGAACAATCAGAAAAGGACACTTACAGGAGAAAGGATTATCTCCCTCTTCATCACTCCCATCATCGTCATCCTCTCCATCAGACATAAGCAAGTCTTCATAGAGGACACTGGCCTGGGGCTGCTGGGCTGATCCTTCTTCTTCATCAGCAAGGTCACCATCTCCATCTTCAACTTCCTGGGTCACACAAACAGGGATGGTGAAGATCCACCAGCATGCTGCCATTTCTATCAGAGATTCCCCACTCTGTCCACTCCAAAGTATTCCCTCATTTCACAGTGCTAACTTTTCCAAACTGCATGTCAGAGCCCATCTCAGGGCAGCAGACACAACAGACAACCCTGCAAGTCAGCATGGACATTGTGGCTGGGATTTCTGTAAATATACTCACTGGGGCTGGAGTCTTAGGCTTCCCATCATCATCCTCATCAAATCCTTCAATATCCACGTCAGAGTCTTCCTCGCCCAGCCTACCTCGCCCCTGGCGCATCTGGACAGGAACACAAACAGCAATGGCACTGAGGAAGGCACCAAGGGACATCACCCAGGGGGTGTGAGGGACACCTGGGCCACAGAGGTGGGTGTGGAAGTACAGGAAGGGAAAGACAGAAAGGAAAATACATGTGTATCACTCTCAGAGCAAGGATCCTTTTTATTGCAAGATCAGAGAGCACAGTCTCCACACACTTCTACCTGATGTGCTCATCCTTGAATTGGGAATCTCCAACCTTACAGCACCAGAGTTCCTTGTTTAACTAGTTGTTTCTGGAAAATAGCACTAGGTTGTAAAAAAAGTGCTTATTTTTATAATATATTTTAAAAGCATATGGCATTTCCCCCAAATCTTTTCCTGTCCTTCTCTTCCTGTTCTTCCCACAGTCCCCATGAGTCCAAGATAAAGAGGACATGAAGATTCTGTCCCAAAGACTATAAATTTCTACAGAAAGCTTGAAGACTTCCAAATCTAGAAGGCATTCACAAAGCTACAGATGGCCACAAAACTACACAGAACTATTCATAACCAATCTCTGTTTGCCTGCATTGTTCAGAATAGCTCTCACCAGTCTTTCTGGTACCACCTTCAGTCTTGTGGCTCCTCACCTTAATTCTCCTGGTAATTCATGGTCCTATTACTGCATATCCTTCTGCTATTCCCTCTCCTTCGACATTTATTTTTTGTTAAATACAGAATAAAGACTAAGGAAAAATATTCTGTGGTTATGGTAACAAGTTCATTTATAATGACTTAATCCCTTTAACGTGTCTGCTTTTTCTTTTCCTTTTACAACTATAAGGTATCTACAGTGGCAACCATCTCTTCCAAGCCCCTAACTGTCACTGGATGCAATCATAATAATCTAATTATGATCTTCTGAATCTGTAGAATATCTTCACCATTTCCCTATTCAGAATTAACAAGGGATTGCATATTAACCCTCTGTGTAGCATGAGTCACCAGGTTTCTACTTCCAGAAGTAGTGAAGCAAACAAATACCTGGCCTTAGGCATATTCTTTTGCAGCTTTTGATTCTCTACTCTTTGTTTTGCAGTGTCTCAATTCCCAGTGCTGTTTAATTAATTTTTTTTTTTTACTTTTGCCTCAGAACAGTCAAAATGAAGAAAATACCAAAACTTTTGGAAGATATTCCCTTCTCTGCTTGGAAAACCTGATCTTTGCCACCTGTTTCCTACAAAGCCATTGCCTCCTTTTAATAATTTGCTCATAAAAGACAACTTCCCAAGCAGATGAGAAAATGGAGGATTCTGACCTGAGTTCCTCGCTTCCCTGTGGTAGTGATGGGAGTGTCCATAGCAGACAAATTGCTTTCATCTTGATAGAATGAAGCACCATGGGACACACTGAGGGAAGTGCTGGTATCATACAAATCTGGTGGCTAAAGTACAGGTGGAAACAGGAGACAGAACATTCTCAGGCACTGAACTGAGACTGGAACAGTATCTTGAGAGGCAAGACTGGGATTTCAGAACTAAATGCATCTCTTTGGCATAGTGTTCATATTATTACACACTGTTTAATCAAAAAGAGCTAATTATTCTTAAAGAACAAATGGGGTAAATGCAGTGGCTCAAAACCTCAGCTTTGAAGCTTGCCAAATAGCAGATTTTAAAATAGAAGTCAGTGCTTCTATACAGTGCTATTTTACAGAGGCCAAAATCACAAATGGGCTCCAAAAAGATTCAGTAAATTTATGCAGAATAGACCTCTCTGCAGCTCATGAATACAATGGTCCAAGTGCAACACAAGTTTAAGGGAGCCTGAACAACCAATACCCAGAAGCAGAGAGGGTTTGCTGTAAAAATGATCACTGCATGTTTGCATCCACCTACTTCTGTTCCCTGCCAGAGGCAGGAGACTTGATTACATCAACCTTTGGTCTGACTCAGCATGGCCCTTTTCATTCACTGCCTACAATGGGAACAGTGTTGCAGCCCCAAATTCTCCAACCAGAACTGGGAAAAGTCTAGTCCATATGAAAGAGCAAAGCTTCAGCTTCTAATCAATCCCATGTAAATCACTGTCTCAACCCCTAAAGCTGACATAAGCAAGAAAAAGGGGATTTGGATAAAGTGTTCCAAAAGCCAACCTGGAGTTTGCATGCAGATAGACCTCTGAAGAGTTAATGAGGAACTACAGATGAGGATTTTGATAAAGTTCCCTTATAATACACAGTCCACAGATCGTGACAATACTGATAGTCTTAAGAACAACAGCAATAATTCTTAAATTAGGCAAAACAGGCTTCCTAAGATTTTAAACAGACGTGGAAAGCACAGACAGCTCTCAGCTGTATTTGCTTTTTATATCCTGGAGGCCAACCTCTGAAGAGCCATATGGGGAGATAAATGTTGGCTGTCACAACTGCATTTAAAATAAAGGGAACTAAAGCCAAGCAATCTCCACCAGACCTGCCATCTGTGGCAAGTTTGGGAGTGTGGGAAGTGGGACTGTACCTCCAGCCCAGAAGCAGAGGGGAAGGGTGGCCTCCAGGTGATCTGATCACCAACTTGGAATAAAATCTGACCAGGTAATACTGCTCTTGGGAAGGAAACCATCAGATAAGAGAATGGCATTTTTGTCCCTCACTTTCTGGTGTACTGGGATCACCACTGATTCAATTTAATTCTTGAAATATGTCAACAAATAATTTCTATAACTCATCTCCAAAGACTCTCTTGCAGCCCAATACTTCCTATTGGCAGGAAGGCTTTTTACCATGAAACTGTGTTTCAGTATTCCCAGCCTGTTGAATTTGATCATCATTCCTAGCAATTTACATTCTACCTTCCTAAAAAGCTGTATTTTGGGTATTTTGTGGGGAGAGATGGTTGGGAGGGTGTTAATATTGCCCCAGACACATCTGTGTCCTGCTATCCTGGCTCAGCCATACAGTCTTTGTAAACTTCTTGCCTAAACAAATTTTGAACTAATTTTTCTCTTAAAAATAATCTTTCTAAGACCTTAAATTGTTCCTGAACTTCATGCCCTTCTTTATTGCTCTGACCTTGCTAAAATTAAACGCAACTTTCCAGATGTAATCACATCAGACCTGCACAGAATCAAAAAATTATTGGTCTACAAGTGGGATGAACAACTGCAAAGAAAGCCTTGGGTTGTCTTCCTATACCTCAACATTTGCATTTTATCATTCAATTATCAACACAGAGATCTTTCCCAGGGCCTATGAACTTTTCCAAATAAATAATAGGCACATATCAGACATCAGGATGATATCCTCTGCTTTTCTAAGCAAATTCCAAAGGTAATTTTAGTTTTCATGAATTAACTTGTCATTCATGGTGAAAAATTTTAACTGATGTTTTTAAAAACAACACAAAATAAGAAAAAATATTTTTAAAAAGTCTAAGTAGCTTATAAATCCTTGCCAAACTGTAAACATTGAAAAGAAGCCCTGCATGAACTTGCTGTGTAACACAAGTAACACTTGCTGTGTAACACTTGCTGGAAAACACCTGACACACACAATTGTCTGCTTTTAAATAATGATAAAGGTTAAAATAACGATAAAGGTTCAAAAACGTTATTTTCCACTAGAACTGGAAGAAAGAGATGTAAAGAATCCCAGCAATGAGGGCACAGTTGGACTTTGCTGACCATATTAGCCAGTTTCTTTACCCACAGCAATGAGCCTTTCCAACAATACCACTGCCAAAGAGCTCCCTGGGTTCCTCTCAGCATTACATCCACGTTTTGTCCTCATGTTCTCCTTACCTGTCCACTGCTTGACTTCTGAGAGTTTCTAAATGTTACACTTGCACAGTCCAACCAACACTCAGCTGTTCCTGACTGTACACAGCTCATTTTTAGACCAGTTTGACAACTTGCTTGGGAAATGTCTCTCTTTGTCTTAGGTGTCTCACTCTCTGAAGCATCAGAACTGTTTCTTATATTTATGCTTAAAAAGTAAGTGTTAGCACACCATCCAGCAAGATACTCTACTAAAAGACAAACTGCAGACAGATGGAGAACACGAAACAAAAAGGAAAATCGAGATCAAACACTCAGGAGATTGAAACTAAAAGAAAGTGAAAGCCTTGCTTGGTCACTTGCCTGTGGAGTGTAGGGACCAGGGGTCATAGGATCAAGACTTTCCAGATCTGCCTCCTCCAGTGCTGCTTCCTTAGCAGTAGAGATGTCTCTCTCGAGTTGAGTCAGGTGCTCGTCATACTAAGAACAAAAAAGCTTGCTAAGGTTGCAGAACAGAAAATTCAAACTGTAAATAATTCCAGTAAGGTTGTCCACATACCTCAGCTAAAGTCTGGTAACAGATGTTTACAATCTCCTGGGCTGTTTTTGTGTACTGGCTGTCTGACCCTGTAGTAGGAAACAGATCTCTTTATACATTCTGAAGTTTTTTCAATTCCAGCTGCCGAGACAGCAAGCCAGGTTTTGGTTACCTAAATCCCAACACCTTCTGATGTAAGGAGGAATACAAAGCAGGGCTCACATTTGGCTAAAATAGCACAGCCAGTTTGTTCCAGCATTAAAAGTGTGATTTAGGAGACAGGTTGTACCCTGTCTGTCTCAAGGAAATTCCCAGAAACAAATCATTGGATCAGAGATGTGCTCTGAGCAAGCAGAACATCTTCCCCAAATGTAACTGCCTCATTCTGCACCAGATGGTAATAAAGCTTCATGTGACAGTGAAAACAGCACTGTTTAAGCATCTCTTCCCTCAGGAAAGGAAAACAATCATCAAGTCCATGATTTACAGCCTCAGGCTTCAACACACTTTGGCAATACAGGTGCCCAGATGAATTAATTTAAGTACAAAAGGCAGCTGAAGCCTTATTTCCACCACCTACCATTGTACTTAATGCTGTTGGCAAGGATGAGGTTAACATCATCCAGGAAAGTCTCCCTGTTCTGGTATTTGTGTTTGGAGATATTCTGGAAGAGAATTGTCACCCAGTAAGTGATCAAGTCTAAACATCTCTCAAGAGACTGCTCAGTTCAAGCTACACACCTTGCGGATGGTCTCCAGATCCATGGGATTTGCAATCACCTTGTAATAATCAGGAACAAACTTTTTGTTAACTGGATGGTGAAACGGCCAAGACTGGGAAAAAAAAAGAAAACAGACAGGTTTGGAAAGCTTCTGTGGAGAATTTTCTACAGTTTGAGCTACAAATGTCATAAAATAAGTTTCCAGAACTGATTAACACTCCAAATGTATTTAAGGTATTTATAACAAGACCTCTTGAATCTAATCATTCAGGTTCAGTAGAGACACTGAGAAAAGATTCACCAGGTGGATTTTTAATTAGGCCTGTTGATACCTATTCGACAGTAGGAACATATAATTCAAATTAACAATTTTATGAAAGACTTTTCTATTTAATACCACTGCTTTCTCCAGAAGACCAGCACATTTTACACATCACACACACAGTCACTCAAGCTACGTACATCTGGAACTGCCATCATCTTTTGAGTCACAATGTTATCCAAAATGAAGGAAAAGGCCACTTGATCATCATCATCCAGGAGAGGATTAATTGCTTTTTCTAATCGAGCCAGTTTATCTTCCTTCTGCAATAGAAGTAGGGAACATCAGTGGTGGACCCTAGACTAATAGCTGTACTATCATGATACTCTGTCCCAGAGAGACTCCCATTCACCTTGTAAGTAACAGGGGGTAATAGTCAAAATATAAGCCTACAGATAAGATAAAGTAACTAGAGTAAGAAATAAGCATCTGTTTTTTTCAGAAAGACTCCCATGGGAATTGTTTAAAATGGTAAAAATTCAAATACCTTCTGGGGTAGGAGGAAGAACTCCCTTAATCTTCTACTACTTTCCCTAAAACCAGGTGTTTTGCCCATGCACATCCTCTATTCTCAAAGTCTTCAACCACTCCTGACCATCCCTCCCCCTCCATTCTGACCAAAAGTCCTTCACAGAACTTGCCTCTTTTAGCTTTTCATCACACAGGTCAAGCATGGACTGGGATATCTGTGTCAGTGAGTGCTTTGGCCCTGCAAACACACACAGCAAGTGCAGCTTGATTAAAAAGGCTCATGTTACAATATGATTTATCTTTACTCCTAAAGCATCACTGATAATATTTCTGGCACAGTTAGGAGTATATACTCAAGTATATTCTCAATACACACAATAATTCAAGTTCAGCATGTATTTTACATGAGAAGAAGTTATTTGTAGCAAATAACATTTCTGGCATACATTCTGGTAAAGTTTGGAAACCCTTTGGAAAGCAGATATGCCTGTGGCAGACCGGCCTCCAAGCCCTTTACTTTTGCCAAATATTCACAGTATAAGTCATGAAATTTCTGTTTCCTTTTTTATGTCCAGTTAGTGAAGCAGAACTGCTAAGGAAGGCAAGATGGACATTTAAGGAATATTCAAAAACCCACAGCTTTAAATAATTTCAAGATTCCTCAGACACGGAAACAAGCATTTGCAACAGCTCAAAAAAAGGATCTTATTTATTAGGATAAATCAGGGATTTAAGTGTCAAAATAATAAAGGAAGCAGCAAAGACACAAACCCAGTGCTGTAAGTGTCACCCTCAATGCTGCACAGCCTAGACACACTCAGTGCAACTAGGATTTTCTGTCAAATTAACGTATTTTGGACAAAGATCTATCAGCAGTCAGAATAAAGCTGACCCCCAATGAATCAGCACTTTTCTCTAGCAGATACATGCTCTACCACAGAATTGATCCTTTTATTTTAAACTAGCTTTCTTTCATTTTTTTAAAAACTAGTTTCCTGACCTTCCCAAATGGGGGAAAAGTTTATTGTGACTAAGAATCAAAATATACAAAATCATGATAGCAAACTCTTCTCAAAGCTGCATGCTCCAAGGATCTGGCTACAAAGGATGTGAACTATTTATTCGTATTTCCATTGAAAGATTCATTCAGTAAACCATAATAATGTAATCTGCTGAAAACAATGTTTTGTTAGCTCTGAAGGAGGAGAGCAGGACTTTGAAATGTGCAGAAGTCTTCAGTCATTGAGTCACTGCAAGACACAGACCCATAACTGAACTTCAATTACCACATCACAGTCATCATTAGTTGCTGCTACATGTTGGAATTCACTTCTTTCTTACTTATTAATTAATTCATTAACATTAATACAATCTTTCAGGTATATCTGGAAAAATATACGTTAACTATTGCCATCTGACAACAAATTTGTTCTGGTTTTATGTTGCTTTAGTTGACTCTAAAAATTCCACAGCTCATCCATGCACAATGTACTAGCAGTAACAGGATTTCCCTGTGTATTTACCATTGTATGTGGCACTGTTCTTCACAATGAGCTCCAGGTGTTCCCTGAACTCCTCCCGGGATGGGTACTGCCTCTTACGGACGTTTTCACGCAGGGTTTGTAAATCCATGGGCCGGGTAATGATCTTGTAATAATCTTTGACAACTTTTGGATTTACAGGCGTATGAAAGGGATATGTCTGAGGAGGAAAACAAACAAATGCTTATTAGCACAGTACTAGCACAGCTAACCTCAGTTTAACCTCCACAGTTAAACAGGCAATAATGTATAAAACCTTTACACAAACAGTTCCTTAACTGCACCAGGGAAAAGAGAATAAGTTCAACTTCATGATGGCAAACACTTTCTTCTACACAATATTCTCTAATACCATTAACAAGAAGGAAAATCTCATAGAGAATTCTCAGATTTGAGTATCATAGCTTAAACTTACATTGGGAAGATCCCTGATGTCATTGATGATGCCTTCCAAGATGGATGAGAGAGTCACCATGGGATCTGTTCTCCGCCGGTGGATGGATTTATGGGGACGCTGAAGAAATGAGAGGCAGAAATATGAAGGCAGTTCCAAGATGCAAAACATTTACTCACAGAAATCCTAGACAATTTAGCTTATTAATTTCCTGGGCAGGCATGAGGAGCAGTTAAGGGCCTGGCTAGCTGGTATAAACAGAAATGGAGGTGCAGCAATCAGCTCAGGAGCGCTTCACTCACATTGAGATAATCACAGTGCACCGTTGTCCCTACGCGACGCTTCTTCTTTGGAGGAAGCTGCTGCTTGGGAAACTTCAGGACCAGGGATTTCCTGCGAACCTCATCAGCACTAGGCACAAACAGAAAAGCACAATACTTTCTCCAGCCCTCATGTCAATCAAGACCATTTGTCCCTTCAGTACTGGCTTTGGTTCCATCTGCCATAATACCAAATGCTCAATCGTAATAAGTTTATGTAAAGCCCTGTCACTTTATTCCTGTGACTAATATACATATGAGTATTCTGCATTAAGCTCTACATTGTTTATTCTTATTACCCCCACCTGTTTCTCTCCTTTTTCCCTTACCTCTCAATCAGTTGTTTTCCCAGGACAATTTTTGTTCCTTCTACTTTGATGAGTTCTTCATTGTCATTGTGAATGACTGTTTTTTCCAGCTCTTCCTCCTGCTCCTCTGTCATTGCAACAGGATTAGAAGGTGGGGCATTTGTTTGGTAGTAAAGAGGGCAGAACTTATTAGTCCTCATGTGCCCAATTGCACCACATGCTCCACATTTTAGCTGCAAAAATAGGTGACAGATCAGAATTAATATTTGGGCTCCTAGTTTCAAGGTGAAGCATCATTAAAATCCCCCAGTGAGATCTTTAGTACATCACTAGAACTGAAATCTTCTCTAGTCAAAACCTGTATGGATATGCTTACTTTCAAGTCTGGACGCTCTTTCAGTTTCTTGGGCTTCTTTTCTGGAGGGCCCTTGAGTTTCTCTTTTTCTTGGTTCCGCTTTAGCCGCCGTAACTGTTCCTGGATCCTGCGCCGCTCCTTCCGCATCTCCTCACGGTGCTGCTCATCAAATAGAGCAAACTTCCGGCTGGGTGGGCACAAAAAAGTTTTTTGTGGGCACAGAAGTTTTCCAGCGTAGTTCATGATTTGCCAGGTACACTCCTGGCAGCTCAATCATTGCACAAAGTTTGTGACACCCTCCAAACAGACAGCCATTAAATCTCTCTTTCCCTCCACAGTTCCTGTGCCGGGCGTCTACTCTCAATTTTACATTTCTTCCTACTGTCAATGGAATGAAATAAGCCTGCAGGCAAAATTAAAAGGGAGAAAAAGGAGATTACAAAGGTCTTACATGAACTCTTCATCCTTGGTGGTCCGTATGCGGCAGTAGGCGTCGATGACGGCGGGTTTCCGCACCGTCTCACACCTCACGTATTCCTTCCCGTCCTCGTCCCGGAACGTGCGGTAGATCTTGAGGCGGCGGCCGGTGGCAGAGGAGTTCAGGCTGGTCACAGAGGCAGTGTCATCATCCTTGTGAGAGTTTGCTGAGGCTGCTGAAGCTGTTGCCAACAAGAAAATGCTTTATTTGCTTCTCATTTTTTTTTCCCCATGCTGTAGAAATATCATTGTTTAAAAACGGCAGAGAGTTTTGGCTTAAAAACTTCCAAGACAGACATTCAGGAAAACCTAATAGAAATCTTTCCCTTGCTTGTTCATGTTCTCTTATCATGACACGAAATCAAGCTGAAACAAAGATACCTAATTATCCACACAGATTATAAAGCCAGAAGGAACAGCTACAATCAACAAGGACTCAGAGGTGCACCCTGCAATGCGATTGCATTCTGTCCCTGTATTGGATCAGTTACAGTGCTTTTCATCATAGGTATGGTTTCCTGGCAGAAACTGAGGGTCAAGAATTATCCAGTTTTTCAAGGAGTGTCCCAACCAGTGTGTCAAGTGACCACAGAAACTTTCCAGCACCATTCATAATTCAGGTTGAGAGGTTTTGTACAAAGTAACACTGGATACCTTTTCATGAGCTATAATCATCAAAAATCTTCCACATATCCCTTATAAATGATTCCAGTAGCTATTTATTAGTGATTTATTCCAAATTTGAGAATAGATGGCAATAATAATATTGACTCAGATGCAGAGCTCAGCTTTGCTGACACACATTCAACAAGTAACAGTGGCCATGGGCACCCTCATGAAGTTCATTCACAGGTCAAACATTTTACCAGCCAGTCAGGGACATGTCAAGTTCTCTGTTGGAATGCACTTGTTTAAAACAAGCATATCTCCAGGAGATCCAAACCTGGCAGCTGCCCAATTTACCTCCAAACATGCTACCACAGCACACAGTGTAACAGAGACTGCTATCAGCCTGCAGACTGTGCCTGCTTCACACACAGAGCTGTGTGTAAGCAGAAAATCCAACTACACAACCATAAGATGGTTGCAGAAACTATGTGTGAAAACACCTTGAGAAAAATACTGAAAAAACAGCTTCCTCTGACCTACCCCCACTCAAAATAGAAAAAGGGAACTTAAGCAAGAAGCAGTGACTATCTAAAGAAATACCAGAGTAAGTTTATAGATCAAAATAAACAAAAGATATGAGGCAAAGAATACACTTCACATGCTCTTTCAGCCATTAAATGCTCAAGAGAAGGAAGAACCCCCAGAAAGGAAAAAGCCCCAGATAAGCATGTTTATACATTCTCCCTGTAAGGAATCTACACTCTCTTGAGGCCAGACCAGCACACTCTGCATCCCTTCCCAGGCATAATTCTGGTGGTTGCAGTTACTTACACATCCCTTTTTTGTCTTTCCTGTCCTTTTTGCCCCTGTCTTTGTCATTGCCATTGTCATCTCCCAGGAGCATCCTTTGCAATTCCTTCCGTTCCTGCTCTTCTCTTTCCCGAGAGAGCTGAGAACTAGTTTTCTTGTTCTGTAACATATTCTCAATATTCTTTCCCATCTCTTCAAAGTCGCTGTCTTCAGCTGAACTGCTATCTGTGTCTGTTGACAGGATCTCAGTGGATTCCAGAACCCTGAAATAGGAGGCATCCTGAAAGTCAGTGAATGTTGCCCTCCCAAATTAAAAAAAAAAAAAAAAAATCAGCCTGTTACCTTCCCAGAAACACAAAGGTAAAAATAATGCAAAGGTTTGAGAATTAATGATACGAATCACTACTACAACAGACATAACATATTCCCTTCTCAGCCTTCCTTTTAACCCCCATGTCTAAAAGATCAACTGTTCCAAGACCACCTTCTCCAAAAAGTTGAACTCTTCTTCATCAACAGTACTTTATACCCTCACCACTTTCAGGTCTCAGGCCAGAACAAGGAATAATGCATGAATTCTTCTGGCAGTTCTGAAGAAAGGGCATAGAATTGGTACATGCTACCAGAGAGAGATGGCAAACTGCATAACAATTTAAAAAAAAAAAAAGGAAAGGAAATAAGGTGATGAACTATTGATGTGTGGAAGTGCAGAACATCTCATGCTGTGACTCTGCAATACATTCTACCTTTCCGAAAGGTCTGTGACAGCAAGACACTAAACCTGAAGGTTTCTATTACCAGCTAAAGGCCTCTTTCTTGGTGCTCTGTTTTCATGGGCCCAACAAGTTAAATCAACATCTACACCACCACCACATATCAGCAACCCCAGGCATGCACAGTGCTGGACTTTTGGGGTGGGGACAGGGTGGGGTTCAAGGCTGTGAACATCAGATAAAAACATACTTATTTTGTAAGTCGAAGATGCGCTGACACTCTTCTTTGTATCTCTCCTGATGTTCTGCCACAGAGAAGCGAGAGCCACGGGCAAATTTGCTCATGGGCCCTTCCCCTGAGCGTGCCTGCTCTGTGGACATGGTACGGACCACATCAATCACCTCCCACCGGGACAGCTTCTTTATCTGCAAAGAGGAAGACAAGGAGTGGTTTTAGAGACACACGGCTGAGGTACCTGGCTGTGGATCTCAATTCTTCTCCACACGAGGTCAAAGTAGAAATTTATACGTCTCTTCCACCATCAGCTGTTAAAGCCATTAGTGAAGTGTGCAGCCTGCTCTGGGCTCACACTCACCTCCTCCTCAGGCACTCCAAATTTCCGCAGAAGCTGTTTGGCATTTTTGAGTGAAAGTCGGCGCAGATCCGCGTCTGTGCCAGTCACTGTCTTCTTCACTGGCTGAGGTTCTTTATCGTCCTGTTCAGAGCAAGATTCAACTTATTATTGTCATAGAAGTCTTTCCTAGGCTCATCTGACGTTTTCTCTTTCTTATGTCCCTTATTTAGTCCACTTCTCCCACATGACTTCCCAGCTATTGCTCCTTGGGAACTATACCTTCTGCTGGGTTGGTTTGTTTGGAATCTTGACATAAGAAAATCCTTCCCCACAACCAGTGGGATCTGCGACACCAGTCACTTCTAGGAGGCACTTGCCCTTCATAGCAGCAATGAAGGCTCGTGTGGTGTTCCAGGGAGCTGTGCGCACCTGCCAGTGAGAAAATAAACAATCATAACCCTGTTACAGTCCAAGCTTTTATTCTGGAATTCTTCTAGTCATACTGAGAACTTTTCAACTGACACAATGAGGGTGAATTCCTCTTCTTGATCCTTCAGCTGCCCTGATAACACTTCAATGAATAACCAAAATGCTGAGGAACTCATAAAAAGGCATTTAAGGTAAAAAAGCCTAGTCCTGAAAGGACTGGCAAGAACAATCACCAAAGACAGGTATGAGCTGCCAGCAGAAGTTCCCAGGAAAGTTGTGTGAACATTTGAACCACTGAATGCTACTTTAAATATACAGATCTCATTTTTCTCCTGCCATTCAAATTTATATACTGGTACACACTCATGCATGACTCTGATGATACCTCATCATCAATCTTCATTTGGAAATCCTCTTCATTCTCCTCTTCTGGAGCAAAGAAGGATTTCTCCCCATAACCTGCATCCTGCAGAGAAATATTAGGGGAAAAATGAGAAGCTGAAGTCTTAAAAAGGTTACTGGAGACAGAATTAGAAGTGCTCTGTGGAGATTTGCCATGCTGAACAAGCAAACTTCCACAGACAGTTGTCTGCAAGATTCAGTGACCAACAGCACAGATGTCAAACTGCCCAGTATTTTGACAAACTCCATAACTAAACAGTGCACTCAACTTCAAAAAAATGATCACTGTCTCTTACAGCCACCTGCTGGTTACTTTCTGCTGTAGACCTCCAGGTATAAACATAAGCCCTTTTTTGTACCTCCCCTTTGGTACTTTTGAGCACAGCTAATTCAATATTCAGGTAATAGGCAGTAAGAATACAGGGTTTCTCTCTTTAAAACTTAACTCCCTTTTATACAGCAGCAAACTTAGCAAGTGACACAACAGTTAGGGACCTAAATTGCCTCCTTTATAGCAGAATTAGCTTTAGGCAGAAGGTGTTACTCACCCTTCACAGGGTGTCAGTAATTTGCCTTGGAGCCAGGATTTACCTTGAGCCGCTGCTCAGCTGCGATCATGCTGTAATAGGCACAGCACTGCTCTGGGGACACCATGGCTCTGATCTCCTCCTCTGTTGGCAACCTGAAATCCGGCTTCAAAACCCACCAGTTCGAGTCCATCCCTGAAAAATGCACAAGTCAAACAGTGAGTAGTTTCCCTGGATGCCATCAAAGTCCCAGCTTTCATTTGCATGTATTTGCTTGCAAGACAACACAGCCACACACAGAGGGAATGGAATGTGTTTGTGTTGGTGTCTTTCATCTTAATCATAGTAAATTATCCATCTTTAATAATTTAAGTAAATTATTAAAGATTAATAATTTACTATTGTTATATTAAGTAAATTCTTATTCTTTAATAATAAGAGTAAATCGTCTCTCTTTAATAAGAGTAAATCACTGCCCAAAGGGTTATTAAAAATGTCTAAACTGTACTCACTTGTCACCATCAAGCACATTTGTGCCAAAAGAAAGTGCACATTCTTAAAAATTGGAACAAAAAAACCCCTCCCTGTCAGATTGCATTTCAGTTCTACAAGTAGATATTTTCAAGAACCGTTTATCAGGAGGAGGTGCCTCCTCCTTCTGCTCTGTTTGGAGCTCAAGGAGCAGCAAAGAATGGCTGACCACCAAAGAAAATCCCTCAGTACCTGTGCGTTTGAAGTCAGCGCAGAGCTTGAGCCGCTTGCGGATGCTGCTCTCGGAGTGGGAGGGAAAAGCCTTCTTGATGTCCTCCATGCGGATCCTCCGCGGGCGGTCCCTGCTCTTCCAGAACAGGCGATAGATAAAAACCTACAAAACAAGACCAAAGAAACCATGAACAAACTTGCAAAGACAGCACACACGGCGTTTCTTGCTTGTTGACTGCCTCCCCCTTCCTACTTGAAAACCGTTGTTTCTCATAAATTTACTCAGCCAAGTTTTCCAAGCCACACGTCTGCTTCAAGTTTGGCTGTTTTTGAGAATGAGGTGTGGAAAAAATTATTTGTCTTGAAAATTTGTATTGTCACATTAGAAACATTCATGCTTTAGTACAGGTATTTTCCTGCTCTGCAAATACCTCGAGAGATAATTTTGAATTTAATCAACAGTAAATTACTAGAAATTTTCTCTAAAATCTGAATTGTGGGTAATTATTGAATGCTCATAGATAGTCCTAAAGCTCAACCACCACAAGCCCTGTGAAGCAACTCTAATTCTATGCTGTTTGATAGTACAGTGGAAAGATTCCTTAACTGTCTCTTAGTAAAACCCATCTAAGCATTATTGTACACTGCACAAACACTTCAAAACTCACTCTAACTTCTTCAGTTTCATACACTTATATATAATCTTGTAACCTTTCATTCTGGTAATAAAAAGCCTTTATCATGTACTTATCAGATAGGATGCCATTAAAAAAGAAGAGACATTTTATAAGTCCTTGGTCCAAGATGGCCTGTCTGGTTAACATTCAACTCTTGCAGTGCTCTCACTTCACAAGAAAACAAATTAAAAAAGGGAGTCACAGCAGGGCAGTGAGATTCTCAAATCAAGACTGTCCACCCAAGGCCCAAGCCTATGCCATGGGCTTGCTCCAAAGAACCCCCCAGACTCACAAATAATCTCTTATCACATACCTGCAGGAAGTCTCTGATATGTGTGTTAGCTCGCTTAGAGTTGGGACCAGGTACTTCATAGAGTGGGCACTCCTGCCCAACTACAAAAATATCCACTAATTCTCGAATGTAGTAGCCTTGTCGTGTCCGGATGATCAGGAAATCTGTTTCAGGCATCTTATGTAAATAGATGGGGGCCCGGAAAAGATTGTTTTCAAATGCCTGTGAAGAGAAACAAATCAGAGTTCGAAAGTCAAGTCTTGATCAAATCTTCTGTGATATAATCTACAAAGAAGATCTTAAACCCCAACACCCCAAGGTTCATTGCAATGGTATACCATCATTTATGTCACAGCATATGTAGATGTGTAGTAAGCAAAGAGACATAAACTGGAACTGAAAAGGAAGCTGGTTTGGGGTTTTTTTGGGTTTTTTTTGGAAGCTAAGCATTATTTGTGATTGAATAAACAGGGCTTTTAAAAGGTTCTCTGCCTATTACACACATCCAACTTATCTGTCTTTTAAATGTAAAAACCTTGTTTCTCACCTGCAGTAACTGGCCTGGATGCAGAGAACCCAGGAAGGGAGAAGTGTGACAATAAACAGTCTCTCCATATTTACAGTCTGGAGCTCCTGGATCTTTGCCAGGTTTCTGGAAGGTGCAATGGAGGTGCTGTTAGCTCTCAGTGAGAGGCAGAGGGAAATCACTATCCAGCAGCAGAATCTGCATACTCACCCTTTTGTAGTAGTTTTTAATCTTTGTTGCCATGCCAACCTGCATCATCAGAGGGGCGTTCTCCTCACTGTACTCAGCAAGGATGAGATCTCCATCCTTGCCAGTGAGGTCCTGTGGTGTGCGCATGAAGAACATCTCCCCCCCGCCAGAGGCCTGGCGCTCCTGCTCCCTCATCTGCACCAGGGACGAGGGACAGCGTCAGAACAGCTCAGCCAACAGCCCAGGAGCCACAGCACACTCAGGGGCAGACAGGAATAACTGTACCTTGGCTTTCTTCTTGATGTGCTTCAGCAGAGGCTGCACGGCGTGGGGCCCGGGCTGGGACAAGGCCCCAAAGGAATATTTCTTCAGAGGAGGCCGATGGAATTGTCGGAGCTTCATGGGACCCATGTGGGTGGGGAAGAACGGCTGGCGGAGCTCCACTGCTGGGATAGAGTGCTGATAACAGAACAGAATCTGTGTTAAGAGGGACCATGCACCACCTCAAAAGTAAGACCATCCTCCTTTCCTGTTAAACCTTAAATAAGAGAGCCCAGGGATATTTTTAGGTCTCCTAATAGTAAGACAAGTGCATTGAAATTCACTTGCCTTTTGACAGAAAAGTGCTTACTTCCATGTAAAGATTTTTCCTTTGCATACAGAGATGACTTCAATTCTACTATTTCAAATTATTCCCAATGATGGGATTTTTTTACTAACTAGGAATTACATGTAAAGCCATTATCCCTGTCAGTGGGAGAGAAATTCATTTGGAATTACATACAGTTTTCCCATTACAGAAGATGTTGGAGTCAGATGAGATTTTAGAAGTCACTGAATTCCACAAAGAAGGAAGAAAAAAATCATCACCTCCTCACCTAGGGCTAGTGAGCACTAATTCAAATTCATCAGTAACTAAATTAATTTTATAATATTCAGACTAAGACACACAGTAGCAGCACAAGTACAAACTGCACCTCTTTCTCCCCCACACTATTGGTTTACAAAGAATACTACATCATAAGACACCAAACAAAAGCACGGCAAGTAGGACACAGCAAGATCAAGCAATTAAGCCTCAGTTTGATGGGGCAATAAATAAAAATTAGTTCAAAGTCCTAATTTTAATTGAACATTAAAAATACCTCTCATCAACACTTAACTGACCTGCTGTAATCTAAATTCTGTTTTTTTCTAGAAATCCTAAGTCCTACCCTCAGCTACAAAACCTCCTACCAAAACACTCAAGCTCTCTCACTCACAGTGAAGACTATTGTGACTTACCTGGATGATGTTGCCTCCAAAGGTTCCTCGAAGTCCCTGCTGTTTGGGATAGTAAAACTCGTCATTGGAGAGGTTCCAGGGATCCTTCACTTCTGGCTGAGACATGTTCTAATTCAATTTTAAACACAGAGAGAGAGGTGTCAAAAAAAAAAACCAAAAACAAAAACAAAACCCAAAAAACCCTCAGTCCTTCCTCATCATTCCTAACCCTGGAGATGATGCTAAAGCTTGGGCTGACCTGCTGTGGTTCTTCCTTGATGACACCTGTTTTTCCCAAAAGGATCCGACTCTTCTTTAGAGAAGATTCTTTCTTGTTCTCCTTGGATGGAGAGTTCAAAGTCATCTCTTCCTTTTCATCAGGAATTTCTAAAAGCACAAGTTTACATCTCTACCTCTCCTCTTCAAACCAACATGCATGCTAGTCAAATTAAGACAAATTAGGACTCAATCCTAAAACACATTGAGTCAGATTAACCATGTAAATTTAACTTTCAAGGCATAAATTTTTGCTTTCCTGTCAGTGCATTTAACTTGGAAGGTGAATGTGTACACCACACCAATAAAGGTTATTAGCACTGGCACTTCCTTCTTAGGCCTTTGACTTGCAAATTAACTTCAAAAGCCAGAACAAAGGAAGGCTTTAATCCATTACAGTGTGATTATAAACCCTTGCTTCCATTTCCCCCTGCCTTTACCCACTCAAGTCAAATTTCTGGATGTCATAAACGTACCTAGAATTATGTTTTCATCATTTGGATCAAGTGTTAAGACAGGGGGATCCAAGTAGGTTTCCATTGCCTGATCATCCCAGATGATATTGTCTTCCCAACGGCCATACACTAACTCTTCATTATCAATTGGGAAAATGGAGTACCAGGGCTTGTCTTCATCCAGAGAAACTGCAACAATCACGAACTACAACCCTTGAGAATTTTATACACAGCCTTAACAGAAAACTATTTCAGATCTCACTCCCACATCTTACTCCCTTTACCTTCCCCATCTTTCAGGTTTCCTGAGGCAGGACCTCTAAAAGACAAAAGAAAACTGATCTTGAAAGCAAAGAGGAAGTAGAGCCCCAAGTTTGAGCTTTACCAACGCCCAGACATTTTGCTCTATTGAAACACAGCCTCCAAAATGTTCTAGAGCAAACAAGTAGCCCTTCTACCATAGAAATGTGTGTCACATGCACCTATTCATGGGCCATTACCTTGCTGTTCAGGGGCCTTTTCCTTGCACTTTGTTATGCCCAGGACTCCTGCTACATTGGGTTTCTGTGCTAGAGGAATTGGTGAATTGAGCAAAGAGCCACTGCGGTTCAAACCTAGAGACAAGGAAAACAAAAGCAAGGTCAGCTTGAGTGGGAGGGTCAGGGGGCACTGCAATGCCTTCAACCACGACTGTGGGGCTGCATGGAGAGTGAATTCCAGCCTGATGGACCTACTGCTCATATCCCAAAGAGTGACAGGTGTCATTAGAACTGGGAAAGCCTAAAAAACCACACTTCACACAGAGCTGACTGCTGGAGCCTGCAGACTCTTCAAAGAACCTCCAATTCACCCACCCAATGCCACAGTGTCTTGCACTCACAGCTGAACACTAAAGGATTGACACTAATACCCAATAAAGATCTGACATTCCCATTAGTCTGTCTTGTAGACGCAGGAAAATATATAACAAACAGAAGACAAACGTTAATTCTACATGAACAACTTCAATTTGAAATGCATCCATGTGTAAAAGAAGTCTGAGGCTTGTAAGAATTGTTATTTCTTATCTAGAAAAAACAGAATACCATTTTTAGTTGAGGAGAAACTTCTGAAGACTTTTACATAATTCTTACAATTAAAAACAAAAGTAAACAAGATTCCCCTAGCCAATAAAAAGAGGAAATCCTAAGGGTAGCTTTGCTCAATATTAATGTAGATAGATCCAGTATCTGGTATTCCACATGGAAAGAAGGAAGACAGAGCTGGGATTGGGGTTTTTTTAACAGAAGTGACCTGTTAAACAGTGACCTTTTTAACAGTGAAACTGTTTTTGAAAAGAAACCAAGTCTCAGAATTCTCAATGGAGCTGTGATTTTGCTAAAAAGCATTCCCTGACAGGGGGTCTTATGTTCTACATTTAAGCCATTCAACTGTACATGTACAATTTTACTAAGTGCTGCAGTTGAGCATGTAATGAGTCAGCTCAACTAGAGCAAGTGAAGTTGGTGTCCAACCCCATATCACCTTGTTGGGCATTGTATGCAGTGGCATTTCTGGTCATGCTGGATGGTAGCCAGCCCGCCAAGCTCGCACGCTGCGTCTTAGTCCCTTTGTGCTTGACATCCTCCCCATTCCAGATGACATCATCCTCCCACTGGAGCTGTGTCACCATGAGGAAGTGCTCATCAGCCAGCAGATCATCCTTCTCCTTCGTAGACTCTCCATCCTGGAAGGGAATTGTTGGAAGATATGACTTGAAAGACATCCTTTCAAACTGACGGAGGAAAATTCAAAGTCTCATTTTGCACAGTGTACAACAATCCACCAGCCCACCACCAGATTCTCATTGTGCAGCAATCCCCACATCCATCCCCACACTTTGCCCCATGGTTCTGCTCTCACCCCCTCCTCTGTGTGTCCTTTATCCTCCTGCTCATCCTTCTCCTTCAGCTTGAAGCCATAATCAAACCCACTGCCGTCCTCGGGGATGCCCAGCATGTCGTACCAGAGCTGGGCGGGGCCGTAGCGCCACTCGGCCACCTTGGGCTTTGTGTCTGTCACCTTGTCTGTGTCACCAGTCGACTGGGAGAATTTTGACTCCACAGGTGCCATCATGGTAATCTGAAGCACAGCAAAGGAGGGAATGGTTACACTGGTGGTTTATTTAAGTGTCAGTAAGAGGTCTCTTCCTCCCGAGTTTCCCAGCTTATCCTCATAGAAGAAAAGCATTTCTAAGAAGTTTTTTTCCATACTTACTAGCTGCCTCAAGAATGTTCTGCAATTAGACTTCCAAGAACACAGAGATTTCTTCTTGATATAACAGGGAAAGCTCTCCTACTGATCCTGTACCACGGATGCAGCCTTCTAAGTGAGAAGCAAGACTTCACCTGAAGTCACTGACTAGTATTTGGAGAAGAGCTGCTGCCCAGCTGGAATACAAGCCAACTCTGCTCTCCACTTTTCTTTTGAGGGAAAAGCTCCTTCCTCTAAAAGTCGCTGTCCAATCCACTACTACCCCCAGCACTAGCTGGTGACCCTCTCTAAGTCTCAGATATCCCACCTCATCATCTGAAAGGCACTGCTCAGGAGGGGGAGGAGCAGCAAACTCATACTCCCAAGGAGATTTTCCTTCCACTCCACTCTCAACCACAACTTCACCCTCCTGTATCTGCACTTCCTGAGCCAACTCCCGATGCTTCTTTTTGCGTTTCCTCCGGGCGCTTCGCCAGACCGACGGGACGTTCTTCCCAGGGCCAAAGAGACGCAGGAAACGCAGCACCTGGATCAGGGAAAAACAAGAGGATCAGATTAAAAAAGACACTGTGGAATGCTTGCCCTCACCTGAAGAACAGTAATGCAAGACAGCATTCTGAAATTCAGAAGCTTGGCCTGAAGTACAATCCCAGTTTCCAATGCAATCAACAATCTTTTGGTTATCAATCTCTTTCAAACCTTGAAAAAAATGTTTCTGATCCTTCTGTTTGATGGATCCCTCCTTTTCAAAAGGATATATTCTTAATTTCAGACACAAAGAAAGTCAGAGGGAAGAAGGACTGCCTTTACACATTGACATGTGGTTAGACACCCCCTGGAAATAACTGTTTTTCATTCTGAATGATCCACAATCTTCAGAAAGACAGATGGAGGTTGAAGAAGAGTTGACAAAATTATCAGCAAAAGAGACAAGCTAAAAGAGAGTTATATAAAGATTTCTTAAGCAAACAGGTAAATAATATGGTCCAGAAATAATACACTTATTTTTCTTTCCATTATAATGCAGTACCCCTACACTGCATACCTCCAAAACCTGCACTAATGGCAATGATACATTTTCTCTCCTGTTCCTTTTATGGGTATGATTGTTGGTTTTTAAGCACTTAAATTTATTTTCTTCTAATAACTCTTTTAAAGAGGTAAAACATTATTTCTAAATTAACTGACATATTTAGGAAACAGGAATTAGACCCAAAGATCTGCAGATACACCCTACTTATGTTCCCTTTTCATCTGTTACTGATCCCCACAGGAAATGTTTATATGACCACTCTGTCCACCTTTGCCTACATCCATGTAAACCTTCTTCCTAAAACTCCCACAGATTATTTTTGAAGCCTTTACCCAGTTTCCATGACCTGTCATGAAGAGCAAAGGTCTCAGACATAGTTAAACTTAGGAGGTTTCATCCAAAAATACAGTGCTATATTAACATGCACACCAACCCATCCTCATAGCAAAATCTACAGGGCTTTAGGCTTTGCCAGCTCTATTGCTCATTAATTAACCAGGGAAAGTGCTCAGCATTAATTGCTTGCACTGATTTCTGCACCCACTGGGCATATCCAACACTGAACCAGTCTCTGACATTACGTGTAGAGCATCAGAGAAATGAACACACCAACAGGTACACCAAGTTTGCAAAAGCCTAGAAAACATTGAGAAGGAAACTTCTGTGCTAGAGCCTCGCCTAGATTACCAATAGACAGTGGTCAGCTAAATCATGAAATCATGACATTTAATTATGCAAATTATTCAGCTCCTTACACAAACTCTCTGAGGCACACATAAAACTAAGTTCTCCTTGTCCACAACTACCTGTTTGGCAACTATAAGCTCATCATCATTGTCCTTCTCCTACCTTTCCTCTCTTCTTGACAGCTTTAGAACTTCCAAAATAATTACTGAAATACATAAACTGCATTTTCTATTTGGGAGCATTCAGGAGAGAATTGTAATTAATTTGCTTTGTGCAAAACCCAACCATTCTTTGAACCAACTTGCTTTGAGGTGATTTCTAACTTATGCTCAGAGCAGTTTCAAGAGAGAATTAAGTAAAGATACAGATCACAAATTGTTACAGCAAAAGCACACCAAGTTCAGGACAGCATAAAAGGAGGAGCAAATATTAACCAGAAAAGCCAGAAAGCAGACACATTAACACTGGTTTTTAATCATCTGGCAAAAGTATCAGATCAACAGGCCTTTGCTATGGTCAGCAAAACATTCACATCCTGATTTACAGGACGCTTTTTAAGAGATTCCTGCAAATGGCAGGAAAATTATTAGATAAAAAGCAATCTGGGAACAGCAGCACACAGAAACTAAAGAAAGTAGTGAGTGAGCAAGAACATCTATATGATTCCTGAGTACATACCCTTAAACACTGTACAATGAGTATTTAGAGGGCTTACATGACACACATCTCTTCCACGTATCTCTTACAATACCTTGCCTGGTCGAAATTCTGGGAAGAGCTCTGTAACACTTGGCAACTGTTTGGTAGCATCTCGCTGCATGATTCCTGCAAGAGGAAGTGTGAGTTTGCCTTCCTTGGATTCTGCCTGCCTGGCTTCTTGAGGTCCCACCTCTGACTCAGAATCAGAGCTGCTGCTGAAATCCACCTTGTCGGAGGCAGCAGAGGAAGGAGCAATGATGGAGGGCAAAATGATACCGTCTCCATCTTCAGATACTACAATAGAACAAGCACCTCATAAACAAACAGGTCTCCTCCCTCTCCCCTAGCATAACCCCATAGTGCCACATTTACTGTTTACACCGAGTTATGCAAAAATGAAGCCCGTGCAGGCGTTCTAAGTACCATTCTCGTTTAACCTTTCATTTTATTCTAAGCGTTCCAGGTGAGTTCCCCAGCCACAACTGAGAGGATGAGATAAAAAAGCAGTTTTATTGTCAA
Source organism: Brachypodius melanocephalos (assembly GCA_013398615.1). Taxonomy (NCBI): domain Eukaryota; kingdom Metazoa; phylum Chordata; class Aves; order Passeriformes; family Pycnonotidae; genus Brachypodius; species Brachypodius melanocephalos. The sequence goes on from VZSR01002045.1 coordinate 1,339,750, forward strand.
TACAATATTTCAACAGTCACTGGCAATACAATACTTCACCCTAGGTTTCCGGCAATGCTGCAAACACTCACCTACATATGCAGCCTGCAGACTGAGTTTTGGTGACACGTGGTGCTGCAGAACTGCTACACAGCGGCATCTGCTTCCTTCAGACATTCACATTGCCAGAGAGAAGAAGAAAGTCCTCACTCACCAGTGGCAGCTGCATCCTTTTCATCCTCTTTTTTTCCAGGTACTGGAGGTGGTGGTGGTGGTGGCATCAGCTTGGAATCAATGTCTTCACAGTCAGCATCGTAATCATCCTCATCTTCGTCTAACCAGGTAGGAGACAAAACCACATGTTAAGCAGATAATAAAGAAAACCAGGCACCCTTTCCATTTATTCTGTCTCAAATCTGATAGCAGAGACACCCTTCTCATCTTGTAACTAGATGAAAACTCTTACCATTTCAGCTTCCTGCACAAGCTCATTTCCAAGATGTAAATTTAAAAAACAGCGGGAAAGAAGGACAGAGAGAAACTGACAGAAAGATGACTGAAGGACTTTAAATCTGTGTGTGTATATATTCTGCTATGACCTCCTTTTATTCACAATCTGCCTATGTATTTACATATTATGCTATCACATCCTTTTATTCACACTTCATAGAACAAATAAAGAAAATGTGGGTTAAAAAGTCCAAATCACCTTTGTATCTCACTAACCACAGAAAGTCACCAGAAAGGTTAAGTCTAAGACACCTTTAAAGAATATGCCAAGACGTAGCATTTACACCAGCAGCTACTGAAATGGAAAAGCTGCTTATTTTTGAAAGTATATTCTAGGCCAGAGAGAGATATCTGGGACCAACAAAAGAACCAAGAAAATCTTAAAAAAAAAAAAAAATTCCAAAGTAAAACAGGAGAGAGATGCTAAGACTGAAGTGACTCCAATGAGGAACTGATTCCTTAAAAGAGGAAGACAGCAAGCAAGGCTTCATCCAGTGAAGAGAGTTTCACAAAAGCGGATACTGGGCTCTTGAAGCAAGGAGTGAAAAAGCACAATGCCCCAGAACAGCTCCTACAGGCATTGCTGCAGTGCTGATCCCTTTACCTGGCCTCCGAGCTGGCTGCAGGCTGCCCATCGCCTGTTTGTACCGACGGCTCTCATCTTCTGCCACTTCAGTGATGTCTGAGTAATCAACAGCATCCTCTGTGCTCTTAACCCAGCCTAGGAAGAAAACAAAACTTTATCCTGATTTATATTAGTTACATCAGACTTCACTAAGTACTTATGAATCCTTCACTATGCTTCCTTTATTTTAAAGAACAAAACTATCTGATTAACATCTCCCACCAGAGTACTTTTCCCCTCATTCTAATCAAAAGGTCTCATAGCTCTGAATTTCCCCTAAAAGATTGGTAAGCAACCAACTTTAGCAGAAGGAACACTCGCTGAAACTGTTCAACAAGTTCAGAAAGAAATATTATAATACTGTGTGCTAAGTAGGCTTCTTTAATACAAACACAGATTAAACTTATTTGTGAAGGAGGAGAGACAAGTAAAAGAAAAAAATACTTAGAAAAATAAAGTGCAAAATTGATCAGGAGCTACTGTAGGATTGTTTGGCAAAGTGGAGAAGGGAAGGCCTTTGACAGAGGGCCTCTGACCAGGGAACACCACGATATTCCCTGCAGACCCTGCCGACCCGGGTGCGTTTTGTTCTCTCCGGCAAGAGCTGTGACCCTGCAGCCCCTCCGCTCCCAATCACAGCGATCCCAGCGCCAAACCTTCCTCGTCCAGGTGAGCTCCCTCGCTCTCGGCACTCTCCTCCTCGCTGGCGGTGATCTCGGTGATGAGGTTGCCCAGCCCCAGCACGCCCAGCCCGGCCAGATGCTTCTTGGATTCCTGGGGAGACCAGAGCTGGGAGGCTCCGAGCGCCGGGCCCGGCCGAGCCCCTCGGGCGCCTGCTGGGTCCTGCCCCAGAGCCCACCTCGAGCATCCCCCGGGACATCGAGGCTGACCGCAGGACACCCCGGGACAGGGCGGGACACCCCGGGACATCGAGGCTGACCGCAGGACACCCCGGGACATCCTGAGACACCCCGGGACATCCTAGAGCACCCCGATTCAGCCAGGAACATCCAGGCTGACCACAGGACACCTCAGGACACCCCAGGACATCCCGGAACATCCAGGCTGACCACAGGACACCTCAGGACACCCCGGGACACCCCGAGCACCTCGATACATCCCAGTTCACTCCAGCAGAACTCAGGATATCCCGGTACATCCCGGCACAAACCGGGTCACCCCGGCTTCACCCCGGTACAGCGCGGCTCGCCTCAAACACCCCGGTTCACGCCCGTCCCTCAGCCCGCCCTGCCTTCCCGGAGCGACACGGCCCTACCTTGTCGAGGACGCTGTCCCCTTCCAGCTGCCCCGCCTCATTGATGTTGCCGAAGAGGAAGCCGGCCAGCGAGAAGGGCTCGGCGCGGCCGCCATCCGCCTCCTCCTCGCTGTCCGAGTCCGACATCGCTGCACCGACACCGACACCGAGCCGGAAACGGCGGCAGGAGCGGCCCCGGGAGCGGCGCCCGCCCACAGCGCCCCCGCGCGGCCCCGCCCCGCGGCGCAACAAGGAAGCGCAGACGCTCCGCCCTTCCCAAAAATTCCTTTATTGCCTCGAGGAACCGGGCCTGGCTTTCCACAGGAAAGAGCTGCCTTGAGCACAGGTGCGGTACAAACAGCAGGGCGAGTTAATGCGACAGCCAGAGAGGTGAGCAAAGGTTTATTACAATGTAATTATGCATAATTTATTTTTTTTAAAAAAAGAGGAAAAAAAATCCTTTTAAAAACTGTTAGATGTAATACAAATCGTTTTATAGCATAAAATCAAGTTGCCAGTGTATGTATCAGTACCACACTTCAGAGTCTTGGGCTCCCTCTGCTGATGGGTGGTCCTTGCTGCCCAGTTTGGGGGTTGGGACCCCCCTGAGATTCATCCACTTCTTGGGGTCAGCCCAAGCAGCACCAAGGTTTCTACAGAGTGAGGTTTAGCACCCGGAGACAAAGCACAGGGAGGTTCTTCTAGTTTAAATTTCATAGAAATAGCTACAGCTGTAAACTGAAGAAAGCACTTCCACATCTAAGCACACCTCACGGATACCCTTTGGACACATAATTCCTAAACTCCTCAGCTTCAGCTGTGTTTTTTTTTTTAAAAAAACCCCAAGTAGTTCAGAAATCATTCACAAATTAAAGGTTAAAATCTGTGTCTTCACAGTGAGACTCTTCTGTGAATTAAGACCTACACATTGCATCTCAGTAAAAAAAACCAAAGGACCTTGAACCGTTCAGGAAACCCACACTGAGTTTTCTGACCTCCCAAAACAAGACAAAATCCAGCCATGGAATTATGTGAAGTCTGTATTTGTCAATTGCCCACAGAAGAAAAATAAAGCATGGGAAAACCAGAAGTGATTGTAAACTGAAGCACTGGACTACTCACAATAAAAGGCACCAAGAATTCCAGGGGGTGGGGGAAAAGGAAGGAGGATGATGAAAGGAAAATGCCCACTGAATGGAAAAGCTCACTGGATTTTTCCTGAAGTCCACCCTCGTGAAAAGCAGAGGCTGGAGGAAACCAGCTGCTAGCCAGGACTTCTACTCCTCTCAGAGAGTGACGAAAATACAAAGCATTTAAATAATCAGGTTCTCCAAAGTGAGTAAAAAAATCTTTGATGGTTCAAAGTTCCCTCTGCTCATTTTCATCACTATCACATTATTCTCCTCAGCACTGTTGTGCAACCCATTTACTAAGCAATCTAAGCGGGGATAAGGTGTCCTGGCATAATGTAATTAACAGTGTAACCAAATCAAATAAATTGATTAAGTTGAATTTTATCTTGCTATACTCTCTTCCAGTTCACTCCAGGATGGCTGCTTGAGCCTACAGAAATGGAGGGGTTGTGCAATAATACTTGCTCACAAGATTTCTTCTCCACAAAATGCTTGTAATTCAGTTAGGAATAACCACAAAAAGACTCAGGATTAAAAGATTTCAGTATGTAAAAAAGTAAAAACTTTTAAAAACAGTAGTAGCTTCAGTACAAAACTGCAAATATATGTAGGCAAAAAAAAAAAAAAAAAAAGGTAGACTCTTAATTTCAGGCACGTCTTAAGACTAGTTCAAACATATCACAGACTTTTAAAAGTACATTTCTGAATAAAGCAAAGGTTATGGGCTTGCACCAGGGTCACTAGGCAGTTGATTTAGGTCTCACCAGCATTAAAACAAACCATGTGCACTGGCTTAAATAAATACATTTTAAACATGATAAAGTCTATTTACTCAGTTACTGAAATTTACCTACAGAAAATAATCTTGAATTACAAGGCACAGAGTTAATTGCTGCCTGCAAATCCAGCCCACACTAAAGGCCTACAGCTAAAGCAAAGGCAGAACGTGGTAAGTAGAGGTTATCTCAGTGAATTCTCTACACCCTCACAGCCTTCAGGGCAGGAACCACATCTGGAACAGCACTTCCTCTGCAAGTGCATGAGACACAAAGACACTCCAGCTAATGGCACTTGGTGAAGAAAAATGTGCAGAGTCTGTAGGCTTCTGCAAACATCCTGCAGAAGGGGTGTTTTGGTACTGCCCGCGCTCAGCATTTGGGACTCGCTGTTGGTTCACTAACCCACAGGTACCAGGATTTGGATTAACTGCATTTTATAATCTGTGGGTTGCAATTGGCTAAAGCAGCACCAAAATGAGCACGTCTCAGACTTGAAAAAACCTCCAGTCAGTGTCAGCATCAGTTACACCAGCTGAAGAAAGGCACATCCTCCTCAAACAGTGGAATTAGGGCACAAATACCAACATTTCTATCCAAATAGTGGAATCAGGGCACAAATGCAAACGTTCCTATGCACCTGGTATTTTTGCCAGCATCAGATAAAGCAAGGTCAAAATAATACAAGATCCCTAATAACCTTGTTGATGTATTTTCTGTCACCTTGCCAAAACGAGGCACTTTTTTTTTTTTTCCTGACCAGGGTATACACCAGCGCAGTTTCGCATGTGTGGGAATCACAAGAAAAAGCAAGTTCTGAATGACCAATTGAGCCTGCAGCCAGACAAAGACAGCACTGTCAACTTCAGACAACAAAGCCCAGTCCAGCACCAGTGGTTTCACACAAAGTATCTTTGAAGCATGCTGCTTTCATACCACGGAGCTGGAAGGTTGAGTCTAAGGAAGGGCTCATGCGCTCACTCCTCAGCTGGTCCCGGAACCACACATAAAGAACAGTGCACATCCTGAAAATAAAAGCCAGCTGCCACTTACTAGAGCTGCTAAAGAAGGTTTAAAAACTATGTAAATAGAACTTCAGTTAAAAAGTGTTTATGATAACCGAGCACCCAGGAGAGGAGAAAAAAAAAAAAAATCAGCCCAGGTAATCCTATCCAGTGACTGGCTAAACATTACAGACTGAACTGAAAACAGGAAGAAGCACGGGTTCCTGTAAACAGAACCTCCAAATTTTCTGTCAGTCTTCTCACAGAAAAACAACGAAGGAATTTGCCATAAAAATCTCAGAGGGTGGCCCCAAGAATGTTAGGAATTGAAGCAATTAATTCCTCAAGAGCTGCTGTCAAGTCTCTGGGATTCATCAAAGGGATTACACTGAAAATCTCATTTTGAGAAGTGTCATCCCAAATAGCTCAGTCAGCCTGAGAAGGTAACTGTTAAAACTTTATTCTCAGGGTGCAAAGTCTCTTTGGACAGTGAAATAAAATCTCGGTTTAGAAGATTATGGAAGACTTGAACCTAAACTATTCTTCCAGTTCTCCACCTCAAAACCATGAAAATCACTCATTTGAGTGAGTCATCATTATTCTAAGTTCCTTACATAAGGAGAAATCAGCTCCTGCTTCTATTAATAAATCATTGCAGGTATTCCCTTGGTCTTGCTCATTGCATTAACCATGCCTAATGCTAACTCTTCATACAATCAATCACAGTTCTCTATAAGGTGAATCTCAGTAATAGTTCAGGCATTTTTGCAAGTAAACAAATTGTTTTCAAGCTTTAAATTGACAAAACGAATGGACAGCCAGACTTCTGTTTGTAAAACAAATTCAGTAAGTAAATAAAGGATGGGAAAAGCAGCAGCTACACTTAAAGCAAAGTTATCAGAATTTGTGCTTTTCAGCAAATCTAGTAACTGATGGCTATCTAGTAAAGAAGTGGCTTCAAAGAGGTCTCCTCTTTTATTTTTCCTCCACTAAAATAATCAAGTGATCTCTGGAGAAGCTGGATACTGGAACTTTAGAAATAAAGTAGGTATTTGACCTCTCAGTTGGAAAAAAAAGACCTGTTCTGTTTCAGTTTCCCTGACGCAGTAAGACTGCAAGAATATTCATCGTATAAACCATTTCTGCTTAGAGCTGTTAGTGCAAGATGCAAATCTTCAATTTAACTCGTTAAAAAGCCCTCCAAGATTCTAGTCAACCTCCAACACCCACCAACCAACTACAACAAGACACATTTTCTTGTGTTCTTCTTTGTCACAGGATACAGAACTGCACGGACAGCTTCAGCAAACACCTCCCGAACACCCTCCTGATTCAACGCCGAGCACTCCAAATATTTGACTGCTCCAATTTGTTTAGCCAGCGAAGTCCCCTGCTGCGGGGTAGTGGGAGCCAAGCTCTGCTCTTTCAACTTTTTAACCGTTTCCAGGTCACTTCTCAAGTCTCTCTTCGTGCCCACTAAAAGGATGGGGACGTTTGGACAGTGGTGAGAAACCTCGGGGTGCCACTTGTGCCTGACGTTCGCGTAGGAGGAGGGGCTGCCAATGGAGAAGCAGATGATGAAGACGTTGGTTTGGGGATAGGAGAGCGTGCGCAGGCGGTCGTACTCCTCCTGGCCCGCAGTGTCCCAGAGGTTCAGGCTGACTGTCCGGCCGTCCACGGTCATCTGGGCACTGTAGTTGTCAAACACGGTGGGGATGTACTCCTCCGGGAAGGCGTTGGTGGTGTAGCTGATGAGGAGGCAGGTTTTTCCCACCGCGCCATCTCCCACGACCACGCACTTTATGGTCTGCATCCTTCACCCAGAAACAAAGTCCTGCACAAAGCAAGGAGAGAGGGGTTAGGCAAAGCGCACTCGGTGGTGGTGGGCAATGTAAAGATAAGCTTCAGCAAGTGTTTTTAATATAGCTGAGGATTTCTTATCACTTGTCTTAGGGCTAGAAAGACAATAGTGAAATGGAGATGCAATGAGTGGAGAGCTAAGTGACAACTGGCTGCATTCCAACCTTGTAAGTACAAATTAGCCAAATTCCCACAGTCTTGCCTTACTGCCAGACTGTTTCCCACAGGCAAAAGGACAAGTCCTTAGAGGCACCTGCAAGTGGAACGGGATTGTGACCCAGTAACAAGATACTTTGTCGTTTGTAGGTTCACACATCCACCTCTGTACACACACACACACACTCCAACACTCACACTTGCCTACACAGTCTGCTACCTAAACAGTTTACCACAAAGAAAGGTCCAAAAGTTATAAATAAAATCAGGATATTAATTTCTGGGCTGCATTGCTTCTGTTTACAATAATAATTCACTATCTTCAGATCAGTCAGTCCTGGATAAACGACGTTATTTACAGGACACCAGAGAAAAGATTCAGAAAGTAGCACGTTCAAGAAAAGCTGTTCTTTGAAATCTAAGATTAGAATCCATAAAGAATTTTTCTAAAGAAGCCAAGAACAGATTACTCTCACTAATCTCTGACAGAACAAGCAGCTTGAGTTACTTGGTGTCCTCTAAATAATGAGCATGAGAAAGATACATGCCCTAAAAGATCAGCAGTCAAACAGCTTTCCTGGGGAATTATTACTCAGGAGATACTTGACAATTAGAGGTTTTCCATATCCCTTTCCTGATATGTGAAGAGTAGGTTTGACAATCAAACTGATACAGTCTAAAACACAATTAATTATAAACTTTCATCACACGAACAGCAAGAAGTTTGAAAATAGCATGGAACTAACTACAAGCAGTCATTTGTTGTACATTTCTTGTGTGCTGGAGTTTCCACTGCTAGCCTGAACAAGAAGGAACTTGCACCTGCCTTCTCACCCAAATGCCTTTGAGGTACTATCAGTAAATCCTCAACTTGCAACCAGCAGAAAATACCCTGCTTCAAACAGAAAAGAATAGTGGGAAGAACTTTTTAGCAGGGCCTGTTATGATAGAACATGGGGTAATGGCTTTAAACTAGGAAAAGATTGATTTAGATTAGATATAAGGTAGAAGTTATTTACAGAGAGCACGGTGAAATATGGGCACAGGTTGCCAGAGAAACTGTGGCTGCCCCACACCTGGAAACATTGAGAGCCAGGATGGATGGGGCCCTGAGCCCTGATCTTGTTGAAGACGTCCCCACTCACTGCAGGGTGGTCGAACCAGATGACTTTCAAAGGCTCCTTCCAACCTAAACTATTCTGATTGCTTATTCCAGAAAGATCTCACCTCCAACACCATCAAAGTAGCAAAGGGAATACAGAACTTCAAGGCCATCCAAACAAATCAATAATTCATTCCCATTAAAGCCTCAGCTTTGTCCTTTTAGAGGAGGTCTTTATCTGTACCCACATTGATTCTAAGTGCAAACAGGCGACCTGAGGCTTTGGCACAAAGCTGCAGCAGGCAACTGGAGTGACACTGACTGGTCACTACAACACACAGTGCTTAAAGAAGTATCAGTGTATGCACACAGACACTACAGAAACCCCACACAGGGTGGGAAGGAATCACCTTATGCTGCTGCCAAAGCCTGCTTGGACTGCAGCACACAGGACAAGTTTTAAAGCCCATTCCTGCACTTACATTAAACCTCTGAAGTACCAGAACATGCTGTGCCAGAAACCTTGGTGGTGACCAACACCACAGCTTCCAGAGCAAAGATTTTTTTTCCCCAAATGATCTGTCCGTGCAGCAGACAATTCATTTTGATCAGTCAGTAACAAGTGACATCACAGAGATGGCAGAGCTAAGTCAGCAACAAAAAGCTCACGAAGAACAAGAGGACACACAAAGCCTTTTATATGCCCAACCCCTAGTTTCTAAAATAAACAAATCGCAAACACTTGTAAACAAATCTCTCTTTAAAACCCAAACAAGCTCCTCCAAGGACTCGCATCTCTTAAATCTCTCTGCACTTCTGTCCAGAGCTCTGCACAGAGTGACAGGGTCTCCCCAAAATGCACCCCAGGCTGCACATGGCTGCAGGGGCATCACACCAGCACTGCCAGGCAACACAGCTTCCAAAATGGATAAACTCCAAAGCCACGGGCAAACCAGACCATCAGCAGCTAACACAATCCGATTCAAAATATCTGATGAACCTGTGTTGCTCAAAGATTACTTTGTTGGTGTTTCATTTAACAATTAGAGATTTCAGTTTAGAAATCGGTAATAAAGTAACAAAAAAAAAAAAAAGCCTGAAACATGAATGCTCTTTTCACAGCACTAATACCTTGAATTACCTCATTAAAACTAGGATTTTAGAAGAGCGACGTTTGCAAGGGGAAATAACCACGCAAACCTGCCAAGGCACTGGGCAAAGTATTAACTACACAAACACAGCTAAAGAGCTTGTAGGCTTTTAAGTATGATTCTCTGAAGGGCCCCTTTAAAGGAGGTTGCCTGAGCTGGAAGGAATCGTGTGTGGCATATGCAATACAGAAAAACAAACACACACCAGGATACACACTCTTTTGTATTTGAAACACAAAATTTAGAGAAATTAATCCAAAAAATAAAGAGTAGAATGAAGCTACTTGACTCAAGAAAACTATGTTGCGAGCAAGGGTAGTTTGGTTAAAGATTTATTTTTGGAAGACAAAGAGTTTTTTAATTTAAGTCACAACCAAGCAAACTATTATTCCCTCCATCAGGTCTTTTCTATTAAACCCATGTACTTAATAACTCATACTGTATGAAATCTCTAATTATTTTTTTAGTAAACAATCTGCCTACAGTAAAATTCTCATAAGATGGTAAAAAGCTGGGGTTCAAATTTGCATGGAAAATTCTTATTTCTTAAGCACCCTTGAAGTTGGCACTGCATGCTATCTAAATATAAATATACATTGCAAAAAAACCACCATACTCCAAAAACAAAACAAACATATACAAAAAAATATTACCAAGAGTAGAAAAATTGGTTTAGGGTTTGTTCGGGATTTTTTTGGTGACCTTCAAAAGAATTTTTGGGGAAAACTTTAAAAAGATAAACTCCACATATGACAAGTAACAAGAACTGAAAGAGAGAAAAATACAGATTAACATATCAACATATTAAAAAAAACAGTTTAGAAACAGAAAGCTGGGCACAAGCTTCAAAGCCAAGTTGAAAGGTTATGCAGCAAGAGAAATGTGAATGGAAAATCCAAAGTAGTGAGAGGTAATCCAAGTTCCTTAGTCCTTGCAGAGGAAGGACTTTTATTACAGTTGAGGTTCTAGTAGAATAGGAATAATTTTCAAATTAAATAATATTCTTTTAAAAAGCAACAACAACAACAAAAAATCAACCCACGCAGAAGTGTTGCGCAAAAACACTTAGATAAGAGTTATTTCTATCTTGTCCACCAATGACTTTGAATTTGAAAACTGGCATTCCCTGTTTGGGTTAGTTTTCTTCTCAGAAGATGCTGCTAAGTCTGACTTCACTGCCTGCACACCTGGCACTTCCTCAGGAATGTGCAAGATTTCAATCAACATGTCAAGACATCATCTGAAGAGCTGCTCCTGTTCTGACCTAATTAAGCATTTTCTGGTATCATTAACATGGACAGTTCGCTCTCCAGACGAGCATTTGCTGGGGAAATTCACTACTTGGAACACTCACACAAAGTAACTTCATGTTGCATCAGAATTTTTTTGTGGTAGAGAAACAACTTCCAGATCTTCCCTTCAGTACTCCTGAAGGGAATTTCCCTGTCTGCTGAGAGAAGGGAGAATACAGTGACAGAAAACACAGAGAAAACAGGAACCTGGATCTTTTTGTAGTTTTCTAGATTTATGCTTTCTATACTTCCTACACTTCTAAAACCTCTTTGCAGAACGACTTCTTAGCAGGACGTGCCTCTGCCATTGCTCTGTTAACATCAGATGCCTCTTTGTTAGGTGGATTTTAGCTTTGATATTGTTCTTTGATAAACTCACTGAGTTTGTCAGCCCTTCCTCCCTTCTCTTTACAGTTTAGATAGGGCCCCACTTTGGCCAAAATTGAGCAGAAAACTCTCTATTTCAGCTGAAACCAGCTGTACTGAGCTGTGTCATTCTGCTCAGCCACCACATTTCATCAAAGCCCTCACTGCTTTGGAGAACCAGATCCTGCTTTAGCAGGGGCAGGCAGAAGTTAAGAAATCTAAACAATTTAATTGCTCATCTTTCATTAACCAAAAACTAGATCAGAGACGATTCACTGTGTCTGCCTGAAACACGAAGCCAGGCAGGAACTTTCAACAAAGAACTGGGTGGACAGGGCTGTTCTAAATATATCACACCATCCTCACCCATGCAAAGGAGTCAATTCACATGTGCAGCTTACCCACCAGGCCTAGCAGGGAAGAGAAAGGGGCTCTCAGCAATTTAATCAAGACTCTGCTACTATCCCACAACAGCTCAGCTTACTTGCCATTGTTTTAGGCAAGTGCCAAAGGGATGGAGAAGTGCCAGGCTTTCAGAACGCGTGCCAAGAAAGAGCAGAAGAAGTTAAATAGGAGACCTCATCCCTCATATCCCTCAGCAAGGAGTGACCTACTTGGACTTCTCAGTGCCTCTCAAAGTTTTCACATCACTTTTTGTCCTGCCATTCACCTGCAAGAGAAACAAAACTGCAGCAGGCTGAGTGGCTGCAGAGAGGGGGAAAAAATCCACAAGGGAAGGCAGATTTGAGCAGCACAGCAGGAACTGTGCAGTCCAGCACCCAGGCTCCACACGAACAACAGAACTGAGCTATTTGCTTATAAATTCAGCTCCCCAGCACATAACAGGAGTGCAATTCTCACTGTTTGTCCCTTCAGTGCCAATGCTAGAAAGCCCTTCATGCCTTTTGATGCAAAAAGCATAAAAGAAACGCCTCACAACCTTTCAAATAATATTTTTAAAACTTCTACCTCTGAAACTACTCCTAGTGAAAATGAAGTCTTCTGCATGAGGTATTTGGGCAACTCAGCTACACAAACCTCTTCCTACAGGCACTCATACACATATCCTGCCATAACCAAAAGCTGCAGAGTATTGAACTTGGATTTCCCTCCTGCAACCACATGCAGGGACATGGATTAATCAAGACAGGGACCTTTCACAAGTCACCCTTTGATGGTGAGCACAGCAAAGGTGAAAGAACAGGAGCTGGGGCTGCAGGGTGATACAAGCAACTTGCACAGGTCCTGGAGGGTCACAGTCAGTTTATAGAAAGATAATAACCATGTCCTTCCCACCTCCCAAAGATTCTGACAAGGCTTTAGTCACTACTGTTGGCTAAAAGAAACAAACAGTACCTCAGACATAAGGTTTTGTGGCGAGGCGTTTTAAGCACGTTGCAGGATGAATGATAAATCCAGTTTAAGCATTCTTCATTCCTATTTGAGGTAAAAAGAAAAATAAAAAATTGTTAGTATGTCTTCCTATCATCTTTTGTCACCTGGCATTTGCTGGCACTCTCAGTTGTAACAAAGTCATTGTTGTACATGAAGGGCAATGTTACACCAGGAAAATCTAAGCTTCTTTCTGTGAAAAAAAAAAACAACCCTCCACACTTTTCATTGGATTGCACTTCTCTGATTCCTTCTCCTCCACGCCTAAATTTCACTGGTGGGAGGGAGGAGGGAGGGAGATTTAATAAAAAAACAAAAATACAAACAAGAATAAACAAAGAAGAAAACCAAACAAAACCCAACCAAAAACAAAACCGAAACAAAATCAAACAAAAACCCCCAAATGAAAACAGAAAAACCCAAAACACAGAAACCAAAACAAACAAACAAAACCCCAAACAAAAAAACCAAACAAAAATGCACTTGCTCAATCAATACCTGTTTTTTCAAAGAGTTTTGGTATGACTAAGACAGGAGTTAATGCATGCACTCTGTGTATTTTATCATGGCTTGTGCACTACAATACTGCAACAATTGCCAAGTCTCATTTGCATCAAGTATTGCAAGTCTAAAATGTGAGCAAGAGTTACCAGAGTCAAGGAGCCTCTCAGCATTTCAGCAGATTTACACATACAGGCATGTAAAGTAAAAAAATATTCCCTGTAAAGGTACAAATCTTTACATGACACCAGAGTGTGTGAAAATACTTTGGACCCCAAAAGAATCACAGCCTCACCACATAAGCAAATCAAACCACGCGTTCAGTTTCCTCCTACTAATTGCAAACCGCGTATTTTATTGTCTTCCCAGGATCTCTGTAAAGTTCCTTCTATGAATAATATTTTAAAGCTTTTAAAAATGGAAATATTAATCTAAAATGTGTCTTATAATCTTAAGTACAATATAGAAAAACCACTGGTGCTGGTGAACAGTGGCAAACTGGCTCCTAAGTATGCCTTCAAGTGATGTATTTTACATCTCACACGGAAGAGAACGTGAGCTTTTTAAAAATCAAAAAATGAGCTTGAGGCAAAGAGTTAATGATGCTGCCACAAGAAGTACTGCAACCCAACCCAAGACACACATTGCAAGCATGAGGTACAGGTAAAGAACATTTAAATTAAAGCATTTAAAGCTTTTTTTAATAACTGAGAGTAATTATGGCAGGAATCACAAGTGTTTGTAAAGAATAAACAGATACTGATTACTCACTGGTTCCTGAAAAAAAAAATAGGAAAAAAACCCAGAAAACAACACAAGGGGAAAAAAAAACAGAAAGAGAGAAGTTCAGAACAAATAAAAAGCAGCATTGCTTCTTGGGGTTTGAGGTTAAGCAGGAACTTAGTGCAGGTTGTTATAAAACTAGAAGTTCACAGCACTGCAGAAGAAAACCACTGAGCTGATGAAGGGGAGCTCCATGGCAGCTGCTAAATGAGACAATACCTGGCACTCCTCAGAGTGTTTTAAGTGCACTACTTTTCTGAGACAGCACTTTGCCAGTTTCTGGAGAACAAATCCAACCTTCCTATCCTTATGCATCCTATCCTTATCCCTCTCTCTCAGCAATGAAGCAAGAGACCTTTCCAAAGGCTGCTTCATCCCGTGCCAACTTTTTATGACACTCTCTGGGAGCAGAGGTCGCCTGAAATTCGCGGCCGTGCTGCCGACGGGGATTAGCATCGCGCTGGCCTTGGGACAGCCCGGCCCAACCTTGGCACACTGCGGAAGCGAGGAAAGCGCGACCTGCCCGGCCGGGCGGCCACTCCCGCACATCCCCGCAGCAGAGAAAGGCTCCTTCCAAAGCCTTCCCCGGCATCCCCGGGCCCCCGACCAGCACATTCACCTCCGCGCAGAGCCGGGGGAGCACCCCGCTTCCCAAAGCCCTGCGGACACGGAGGAGCCGGCACGCCACGCGGCTGCGGCTGATGAGCCCCCGGTACCCCCGGAGCCGGGCAGGGACAGGTGCCGCCACAGCCTCCCCCGGGCACGGCACCCGCGGCGCCCGGGCCGGCAGAGGCCGCGGGCCGCGCCCCGCTGTCAGCGCGGGTGGCGGGGCCGGGCGCGGAGGATGTTCCGGCACGGCCGGGCGGGAACACACGCGGCCACGCGCGGGGCCCGCCGGGGCCGCTCCCCCGCCGCCCGCCGGGCCCTCCGCTTCCCCCGCCCGCCCCGCCAGCTCTCCGGGCCCCGCCGCTCCTCCGCCCGCCCCCGCAGCCCCGGCGCCGCCGCCCCGCGCTCACCTCCGGCGCGGCCCCGCGGCCGCCGCTCCCCGCGGACCCTCGACCCGGCCGCGCCCCGCGCCCGCCGCCGCCCGCCGCGCGCACGCGCCCTCCGCGCCGCCGCTCCCGCAGGGGCCGCCAGGGGGCGCGGCCGCGGCGGGCGGAGCGCGGGGAGCGGCGGGCGCGGGCCCGGCCCCGGGCGGGCGGAGCGGAGCCGGACGGAGCGGAGCATCCCCTCAGGCACGGCTCGGGGCTGTGGCCGCACTGGAGTGCTCCAATGCTCCGATATAACCCCGCCATCCACCCCTCTACGATCCTGCTGATGCGAAATGCGTTATTTTGTAGTTATGCGTTGTCCCAATACATCTTGAGCGAGGGGGTTTGTTCTGGTTTTGGATGATTTCTCAGTTGATTCACCTCAATACCCGTGAGCAGAAATACGCGCGCGTGTCTGTGTGCACAGCCACAAGTATGTAATATGTATCCTTAATGAGGACAATATATCCTTAATAAAGATAACGCTAGCAAAAAGGAAAGAATGGCAAAACTCAGCGACTGCTTTTGCTTTCTCTACGTAAGACTGTCCAATTAAGTGGCTCTGTGGCAGGAGATGGTTGGGTTTCTCACACGGGTGAATGCTCCGGTCCGCGGCGTGCGCCGCCCTCCGCCCCCATTGCTGTTCCGCGTTACCCAGCGCAGCTCCCGCGGAGCTCTCCCGCCTCCGCAGCCTCCGCCGGGCCCCGGGCGCGTTCGGCATCGCCCGCTGGGCCCTCGAACGGTCTCACGCCTCGAAGGGGCTTTGCAGAGAACCCCACGGCTCCGCTGGAACTGCCACTGACATTCCCGTGTCCGCCGTTACCATCTCCCGACAAGGAGCCGCAGGCCCGGCTTCCCCAGCGCTGGGCAAGGGAGATGGCAAGAGCTTACACACAGCTCAGCCCGGGGCTCAGCACCTTCAGAAGCGGCAGGGAAGGCTGTGTCTACCCCCAGAAATGCCAGGGTCAGGGAGGATGCTGGGCTCTGAACACCCAGCACCCAGTGAAACCGATGGTGCAGGCATGGGGATGCCTCCTGTTGTCCTGCCCCAGCCAGGCACAGAAGAGGAAGTGACAGAAGGCAGGGCTTGGCCCGCTGATGTTTCTTAAGCGCCTGTCACAGATTTCAGAGGACAACCTTTGCTCTGGGTGTTTATTAATTGGCCCTTCTGACCCGGGGAGAGGCCATGCTGGAGCCTGCACACGGTTCTGGACGAGGTCTGCTCTTCTGGAGCAGGTGCCAAGGTGCCCAGCAGCTCAGGAATGAACCGTGCTCAGCTGCTGAAGCACTTGACCATCAATTACTCGGTGTTATCATATCTGGTGTTCCCATCTCAAACTCTTCATCTTCCTCCTCGGACCAGCTCAAGCTGTCATCAGAGTCCTCATCCTGCACAGCCCCAGGCTCCTCTGCGTTTGCAGCTTCCTTCTCTTGCTCACCACAGGAGTGCAGCTTGCTTTGGGGGAGCTCCAGCCTGGCCCAGGAGCCAGGGCTGGCTTTGCAGAGCGTGATCTCCACCTTGGCTGGGACCATGCTCACAAAGCTCTTCTCCACATCAATGGTCTAGGGAGAGGGAAAGGCTCAGTGAGGCGGGCAGGGGAGGGCAGGCAGCACACACTCAGCCTTCCCCTTACTGCCAAAGCCCCGTCAGAGGAGAAATCTCCTGTGCCAGGAGAAGCCTGGGCTGCAGCTGAGCTGAGCTGAGCTTCACACTGTTATGTCTCAGCAGCACCACAATGCCCGTACAGAGCTCAGGAGAGCTCAGTTTTTCTCAGCCACAGGCGCAGCTGCGGCACAGCCTCTCCCCAGCAGCGAGCTGTGCTGAGACACAGCCATAGCCACACCTGTCAGCGCTCTGCTGCCTGCAGCCACAGGCAGCACGCACCAGAAATGCAGACAAGAAATGCACATGCAAATTCCTGAGCCTCGCTGCTGCTCCCCAGCCAGCAGGCAGCTGAAAAATCAGTCTCATGGCTCAGACCACAGCCTGCCTGCAGCTCACAGCAGGACTGTAGGGGAGATAGGGACCTGCTGGGCCAAAGAACATTTGGGGCAGCCTGGGACCAAACCCAGAACAGGTATAGGGCTGGCAGTGACCTCCAGCTCTGACCTTAGCCCTGGATCAATCAGTGCAGCCTCCTCACAAGCCCTAAGGCATTTCCCAGCAGAGATGGCCATAAATGCCTGTCTCTGAGCAACCCAGGCCAGGATGAAAAGCTCAGGCTGCCTCACAGAACTGCAGCCCAGCCCCATGCAGACTGCTGGAACAGGGAAATCAAAGCAAACAGGATCTTACCCCCCAGAGCTCCAGTTCTGCCTGGAAAATCTTATTCCCTTCAAAGATGACATGAGCCTCAAGCTGAAAGATCAACAAAAAATTATCTGAGAGGGTAGCACAGCACTGCCAGAGCTCTTCCCCCAGACAGTGCAGTGCCTTTCAGCACCATATTGCATCCCACATCCTGGCTCCTGGTCTGGTGATCCCTTCAGCAATATTTCACCCATTTCAGAGCATGACAGGTTCACCTCTGTCACAGGTCAAGGGATTCAAGGCCAGCAAATCCACCCATGGAAGCTGAAAGCCAGATCTGCTGGGCAGATGCAGCAGTGAAGCCACCAGGCTCTCAGCTCAGGGATGGCAGGTTGGCAGTGCCAGCCCTGCTTGTAGGAAGAGCTCAAACAGGCCACCAAAGAGCAGCAGGCACCCAGCTGGCTCCTGGGTCTGCAAACTCAGGCAGGCCATGAGGTGGCACATCCCCACGGCACTCACCATGGTGCGATTGGCCTTGACGCTGCTGAGGGCAGGCAGGGGGTTCTTGGCATAGACTGTCACCACCACCTGGCTGCTGGTTTGGTGCCAATCCTGCCGGCACAGCACCGCCTTCTTGTCCTGCCGAGGAGAGGAACCCATCACGGCACAGCTGGGGTTCAGGCACCGCCCAAAGAGTCTGAGCCAGAGGATGCTCCCTTGCACATTGTTGGAATTCTGGAAGCTGAGCATCTTAAGCTTTCTGTGCTAAAAGGCACTGACCCTCAAGCAAGCACTACATTTGACCTGGGGCTGTGGAACAGGCTTCAGAGATTGAGTGATAGCACTGAGGTTGTGGGTGTGTAGTTTGAGTAGAATTGTGTGATGTCAGGGTGAAAAACTTACAGTGTAAGATTTTAGTATATAGTAATATATATGGGCAGATATATATGATATATAAGATGGAGGATTAAAGACGTTGGCTAAGTCCTTTTTCACCTTCCTCTTCATGGTTTCAGGTGGTTTTTTCCTAATTGGGTGAAAAGGTCCGCGTTGTGGACCTTGGGTGGTCAGTTATTGGGTTAAAAGCATAAATAATATAGGTGTCATCTCATTATTGGGTAATTAGCACTTAAAAGACCATGCAAAGGGTTAGAGACAGATCCATTTTCTACCTTGTTAGCTAGGGCTCACAACTCATGAGACTGTGCTATAGGTAAAAATTAGTAAACACTGAATCCAAACATGAGAAAACTTCGTCTCCCGTGTCTTAATCCTGGCTCTAACAGGAAGAAAAGATAAAAAACATCACACCATATCTCCTTTGTGCTGGTTAGTTCAGGCTGGCACCAGCTAAGCAACAACAAGCCCTGCCTTTTGTGCAGGTTTTTGAGGGAGATGGTTCATGCAGAGATGGGCAGCCCCTGCCACGCTGTCTGTCCCGTCCAACATGGGACATCTGTGCTGTGCTTGGGGTTGCTTCAGGACACTGTAGGGTCAGAGACATCTCCTTCTAGTTCCAGAGTCACTCTGCTATGCCCCAGCTCCTAAGGGCTGTGCACAGTGAGGTAACCCAGCCTGAAGGGCAATGCAGGGGCTGTTACTGGACATGGATAATGCCATCATGCTACATTTGGGAGTCAGATGAGTCAGACTGGCCACATCTCACCTTTGTCCACCTTGTCAGCACCACAGGCACTGACAGGCCCATATCCCCACCAGGCTCCTTTCTGACCATCACAAGGAGACAGACCCCCTGCAGCCCTCCACACTGCCAGCCAAAGAAATGCTGCAGGAGGAGTCCTGGCCCCAGACCTAGGTGACAATTAGCACAAAACATCTGCATCACAGTTCCTTCACTTGCAGCCTCCTTTACATTCAGGATATGTTTTCTGCTTCAGAACAAAGAAGAGATTGGGCTCAGAGAGGGTTGCTGGGAGAAGTGCTGACTCAGAGGAACACAGTGCACTTTCAGAGTTATCCTGGGCTGCTTTGGTGCAACTTTCCCAGCTCAATCCTGTTTCCAGTCAAGAACTTTCCTGGGGAGACTTACACACACAGTATTGAGAATTGGGATCTTGTCCCCACTGCCCTGCCACAACATCATGTTGGTATGGGGATGAGATCTCTCCTGAAAAGCAGCTGCAGAGGGAAAGCTTCATTAAAGCCAAATTCAGTTATCTGCAATCATCTGTCAAAGACTTTGGGATTTGGTTTTTTTTTGTAGGATTTTCCTGTGCTCAGCCACCTGTCTCTATGTGGCAGCCTGCAATGCTGGCTATGCTGTGTCCAGACCCTGCCTCGTTCAGCTTTCTGTTGCACATCTGCCCATTGGGTGTGAGAGCTGACACATCCTGTGAATGCACAGCAGCATCTTAAAGGGCAGATGGCTGAAGATGAGGCATTCAAACCCTGTGCAGTCGTGTGTCAGCAATTATGGATATTAACACAATTAAATGCAGAAACCTGTGTGAGTGCAGAGCAAGGGAAGGAGCACTCTCAAATGCCAATAAATGCCAATTGTGCCCACATGAGCTGCCTCTGCTGAGAGCCCCCTCACCTTCTTTTCTGTCCAGCAGTGACACCCACGGCTGCAGCCCGGCTGCTCCATGAAGGCACTGAAATCCGTGGTTTTGATTCCACAGCAGCTCCAGTACTTCATCCTGAGGAGAGCAGGATGACCTGAGTGGGGTCAAGAGCAGGAGAGGGGACCACAGCAGGGTGGGGAGAGAGAGGGGCTCATAACCTGTCCCGTTGTGGGGTGTCACCCACAACTGCAGTGGCCATGCTGTGCCACACAGCCTTGCTGTGCAGCATTTTCAGCCCGTGGCAGGGTCAGTTTGCTCTCTGCTACAGGATTGTTTCTTACCCCTCATGGAAGACAGGAACTCCAGGATGAAACGTACAAACCTCTGTGTTACTCTCTGGGCCCTGGTAGATCTGGGGAGAAAGAAGCAGAGGAGAGTTCTGTCTGTGTCTCTGGCACAGGATGAGGTGTCCACTCATCAATGCCCATCCATGTAGAGGCCACAGCACAACGCCCAGTATCACCCTTTTGCCAGGTCCAGCATCTGTGAAGAATCACTCTGGGGCCATGCCCAGCCAGCAGCCCAGCACTCGCCCCTGCTCCCTGCTGGCAGGGCACCCACCCTGACCTTGCCAGGACCACAGTGTCACCCCTGTGACCCTGTCAGCAGCCCTTCTCTACCCTTCTCCCAAACACAGCCTGTTCCCGGCACAGGGCTTGGCAAAACAAGGACAACGAGCGAGTTCAGACACCACAGAAACTCACTCTGAGGTGCAAGAGGTCATTTGTCATTCCGGTCCTTTTCCCTCCTTTCCAGAGCACGTCAGTCTTACATCCTCCTGCCTTTTGCTCCCCTTTCCCTTGCTGCTGCTTTCCAAGCACACTATCCCTGCCACAGCTCAATCCCTCCCACTCACCCTCGAGGCAGGCAGTGCTCCACAAGGCAGCCTCAGGCAAGAGAGAAATTGAGCTCTGCTGCATCAGTTCAGTGCAGGTGGGAATTGTTCCGTGTGCATTTTGCTTACATGTCCAATCCAGAACATGTGCTGCATTCCACTGCAAGCAACCAGCAGCAGTGAAACACAAATGTACCGCCAATCTGGAGACCTCTTGCAGGAAAGTGGTTGGGAGGTGACAGAGGTGGCCACTCCCAGGGCAGGATGAGAATACAGAGGAGGTGTATTCACCTCCTGATACCTGCCCTGAACCTGGACCTGGGATGTTCCTGGCCACAAGGCACAGGCTGGGTAAGGATGGGGCCCTGCCAGGTACTCACCGCCTTGCAGGCTGCGTTCTTGCACGTGGTGCCAGCTCTCACCTGGGCAGCCTCCTCACCTGAGAGAGCAACACAACTTCACCCAGGACACACACTGCCCCTGCCTGCCCCCAAATCCTCCACCAGCCCTCTGCCAGCTCCTCAGCTGAGCACAGACCACCCCAATGTGCCTCCAAGACACAGTTTTGCAGGTTTGCAGGTAGCTGAACCTGCAGCACTCACTGACTGCACTGAGCCTGTCATGCAAAACCCCCTGCTGAACTTGCCATATGCAACCCCAGTGCCATCCATCAGCTTGTTCCTACCTGTACAGCTGCTCTTGAGCTTCTTGTCCTCAGAGGACATGTTCAGTTTCTCCAGGGCCTGCTCCAGAGACCTGGATACTTTAATTGGCAGCAGTTGTCTTGGCTCATCAGAGCTAGGAAACAGCAGCAGCAAAGGCCAAGTGTTTTTTTCTGTGATTTAAGTGTCATTGCCTCTCCTGAGAGAGCAGCAGGGCAGGACACACACAGGTGACACAGCAGGGCCAGACTGTTAGCTGAGCCTGTCTCACCTTGGTCTTTCCCGCAGCATCTTCTCAGCTGATTTTGGTCCTTGGATGATGAGCTCCTTCACTGGTTTGGCCTTTGGTTCATCTGAGGTCTTCTCTTGGCTGGAAGGCTCAGGGGGTTTCTCCTTGCTGTGAAACCCCTTTGTGCATCCCTGAGCAGCAGAGACGAGCCTGATGACTGCTTTGTCCCCCTCAACCTGGTGGCTGTTCCCAAACCCTGTGAGTTCCCATGATGTGGTGGCTCAGTATCCTGCAGAGATGGGCTCTGACCTTGCACTTTGGGAGGAGCACCCTTTCTTGGAGGGTCCTTGGAAGCAGATAGCAAATCCCTGGCTGGCAGGGCAAAAGGGACATCCCTGACACAGGACAGGGATGGGACAGGACTGGGCAGGGGCCAGAAGGAAAGCATGGAGGAACAGTGGGTGCATTTGGGCTGGCAGGTTGCTCACCTTTATGGAGAGGAACTCAGAGAAGTCTGTTGTGCGTTTCTTGCAACAAGACCAGCCCTAGACAGCAGGACATGACAGGCTGGTCAGGTGTGGGCAATCCTGCTGGGCACAAAGTCACAAGGAGCTGCAGCCCCAGCTCCTGCCCCACTCACCTTCAGGGCATCATGAAAGATGGGGACACCTGGGTGATACAGGCAGGAATCTGAAAAGGGAAAACCGGGTGAAAGCTTTCAGGAGAAGCAATCCTGCCCACGAGCCACCCGTGACAGGCAGCAGCTCCAGAGCCAGCTCCTGCCATATGGGCTGCCTGAGCTGGGCTTGGCAGCCCAGGCCACACTCTGGGAAAGCAGCACACCATTCCCATTCCCTCTGGTTCAAGGCACACGGATTCACTCACCCTCAGCGTTGTGCTCAGGATCAAACCTCTGCCCGCAGCCCTTGTTGTAGCACAGCAATGCCATCGCTCAGGCGAATCCGCGGTGACCTTCACTCCTTCCACAGAAATCACATCGGCCTTACCCCTCTGCCCGGGATCCCTGCTCTGCTTCCCCACCGCCTGCAGCCCAGGCCGGAGGTGGCTTTGCCTGTCTTTGGTGGCAGCTGTGGGAGGAGGCTGGTAACCGGAGACCGGGCTAAAGATGGACAGGGCAGCTGATGAGCCTCGGCGCCTGTGCTATCTCCACAGGCATTTCTGTGCTGGCCCCGTGCCCAGCAGAGGGAATGGGCTCTGCAGGGTGGCCCCACACCCGGGGTCGGTGTCCCAGTGCCTGCCAGCCTACAGCCAGCATCATGGAGCTGTCGGCATCACCCCAGCGCTCACACTGGCTTTGACTGTGCTCAGAGATCCCTGAAACTGAAGGGAAGAGAATTCCCAGAGTCACAGGGAAAAACTCGTGCTGATCTCCCCCAGCCCCAGAAGGCACAACCAGCTGCTAAACAGAGGCACCAGCAGACCAAGGCTGTGCATGTGGCCAAGACATGTTTTTGTGCAGTCCAGGAGTAACAGAGTGGTCAAGGGAAGGTTCCTGGCCAGACATGGGAAGTAGGACACAGTGATTATGTGGGTGATTATGATTAGATTTATGGCTAATACAGTTTTAAAATTTTGCCAATGCAGTATCTAAACAACAATTCTACCATCTATCATGAAGTATGGTATATATAGGAATGGTCCCTCCCATTGAGTCACAAGCTTCAGTGAGACCCATTGACTTTCTAAACTACTCAGAGAAATCTCGGTGTGGCTCAGTCCACTTAGTCTCAGATTTTGTTACAGTCTTTGTCTAAAGGGTTATAATAATCACAGGTTTGGCTACAGTCTTTGACCTTGCAGAATTCACAGTTACAAAGCAATAAGGCAGCTTTGGAGATGCTTTAGAATTTTGTCTCTGTATTTGACCAGATCTTACAGCTTTTCACTATTCCTCGCAAATAGAGTATTCTGTGTGTTCCTTGCATTGTGGCTGGACGTACCCTGCAGGTGTCCCCAAGAGGGGCAGGAATGACAAATACCACCCAGAAGCTGCCTGTGACCTTGGGAAAGCAGTTTGCACAGTTGGCCCAGACTCCAGCAGCATTTTATACCCTTTTGCAGGTCGATGTGCACCACAGTCAATCACAAACAGCTCAGCTCCCCCATCTCTGGAAGACATAAATCATGCAAGCATTCAGTGAGTTCCTCCTGCAAAACCTGCCTGATGTTTTTATCTTATCTTAGGACAAACCACATTGCCCAGCAGAGATTTTAGAAAGGGAGAGGGAAGGATGCATGCACAGACTCAGACCTGACTATCTTCCCTTGTCTTCACATCAGAGATGAAAATTGTTCCCTGGAAGATCATTGTAATCACAGAAGAACACAAAATGTTACTCAGGTTCCCTGTATGCAGAAGGGGTTTGCTCAGACCCTCTGCTCCCTTTCTGGGACCTAAGAGGTTTCCTCTACAAACAGGAAACCTTCCTGAGATCAAAGGTTTTACTTAGTTCCTCCAAGTGTCTAAATCAAATACTTTCTTTGTGCTGTTCCTGTTTGCAGGGACAGCTGTTTCCTGGGTGCTGCCCCGACCTCCAGGAGCACAACAGCATCTGGGCACCATTTCTGTTCAGGAAACTGAACTGGGGTCGATAGAAGTCCTTGGCACTATCAGACAGTACAAAGAACAAGTCCTGCAGGCAAAAGATGCCCAGGGAGTCTGCTCAGGAGGTGAGCCCACAGCCCTGCCATGGCTGATGCAACCCTAACCCTGTCCTACAATGTTTGTTTAACCTACTTAATCCCTCTACAAAGCCTGAAGAATTTTCTGTCATCCCAAGGGGATCTCCAGAGTTCAGAGATAGGGTGAACTGTTGCCAGAATTCTGGAGCTTATCAGGGAGAAGACTGCAGATTATTTCACACTGTCCTACTACTTCACCTCCAGCTCAGTTCTGCTACCCCCACCTTGAGATGCCCCAGCCAGAAGCTTTTCCTTGTCAGCTCCTTAGCAAGAGGCCAGCCCTGCTGCAGGGGGGGCACAGCTATCAGTGTCACATGTTTTTATATCTGGGTCACCTGTGTACAAACCTACATCCCCCCAAAAGCTGGGAGGTAAAAAGGAGGGCAGTGGGGAACTTGTCACATCAGCATGAGCCATGTGGCTTCAAAGCACTGTACTGCCTCGGGTCACAACTGACCCAACAGTCCCAAGGGTGGCTAAAAAAATGCTGCTGGAATTCAGAGCCTCTGCTTAGGTGAGAAAGATCACTGGGGACCCAGGGAGGTGGGCAGAGGCCTGTGAGGGGGAATTTGCTGTCCTGGGGGCTGAGCAGAGCTATAGTGTTTCAGATCTCCCTGTTCTTTCCACAAGCTGTCAGCAAGGCTGCAGCTGTCCCTGAGCCCGTGCCAGTGAGAATGTGGAGCTCAGGTTACTCTGCACACCTCAGAGGAAACGCCAACAGGATGATGTGGCTGAGGCACATCTCAGAGATAAACAGCAGGTACCCCTGGGACTGTGGCTGAGGCAACTCTGCTCTGCACCTGAGAGAATCGAGCTCCCAGCTGCCAATTAAAAATAGAGACTGGTTGCTTTATGTACACTTAATTTCATATACAACAGATTAAAAAAAAACAAAGTAGAAAAAACAGAATAAATTATTCTCAAAACCAGCTTAATGTGTTTGCCCTTGAACAATCAGGGTCAGTGTAAGACAGCCCTGCAAGGTCCTGGGGAGAACATGCTGGATACCTCCAGGGAAACAAACTCAGCTCACCCCTGACCCTTCAGTCATTCAAGATGCCCTGTGGAGCCAGGGTAGCAGCAAGACACTGCATTTCTAAAGCACACAGTAATCCCTCCATACAAGAGGCTTGTTAGGTGAAGGGATATCCCTGAAAAACATATTACTGCTATGTATGCAGCAGGCAGGATTAATGTTTTATTTATTTGGGCAATAAAATCTTTCTCAAAAGAACATGTGTCCAAGCAATTCTGCCTGGACACTCTTAAGACAGCACTGCTAAGGAATTATGTACTACCTCTCCAAGAGGTTTGCACTGCTTGTACTCAACAGTTCAGAGAACAGGTTTGAAAAAGACCAGAAAACTACCAGAAATGAGGGTATGGGCAACCTCTCCATTCAAGACCACTGTTTTTCTGCATGACTATTGCTGCAACACTTCAGTCTCATTGGACAACTACAACCTCAAACTGGAACCAGCTATCCCGCTGATAAGGATTTTCTCCCTGTAGTTTAGACTGTGTCTTGCTCCAGGGATAATTCCTTGGAGCTGAGTTGCTCCTTTAGGAGTTGATTTACTCTGGTGCTTACACTGAAGGCACACGCAATATTCCTCATCAAAAAGTGCACTTTAGTCCTCAGTTGGAACCAGTCCAAAAAGGAAGAGTTCAGTTTACACTTAAGACTCAGTTGTGTGTCATTTGCTGGCATCTTGAACCAAAATCTGCTGGCTGAAATACCCTGAACTGGCATTGAGTGTGGGGTCTTAGCAGTCTTCCTTTCGAGGGTCCTGTTGCCTTTATAGCAAAGCCACTGTGAGCTCAGAGCAGAGTGGCCAGACTGTAGGGAGGGGAAGTGCCCCAAAACCAGAATTGTGCCTGGCTGAGCTCCTTGCTTTCTTACTCTTTTTACTTCTATCTGGCACCAGGTACCCAAGCCACGACCAAGAATGATGGCTCCTTTCAGCAATGCCATAGAAAATCACATCTTCCTTCTTTCAGCCCCCAAAGGTAGCTCACTGGAAACGTAGTTTAGCACATGCCATCACTTGCAGCTTTCTGTGATAAATTACAGCTGCTAGTGAGAGGCACCATGCCAGGAAAAAAAATAAAATGTTTGTCTACTGCTTTGATATGACAAAATTATCCACATACCACAGCTAGATTTTTCAGATTTATCTTTGATTTTTTCAAATGCACTCACTACTGCTGAAGAGGAAGCTGCATAAAGCACAAGTTGTAACTTCTGAAGTCCACAAATGATGGGCATTTAAAGCTAAGGGCAAAACGGTAAGAACCAAATTGCTTATCAGTCCTTGGTATGATACAAACTGATACTGGAGAACTGCATTTGAAACCAGCTGATCAGATATGACAGCAAAAGGCAATGGTTTCTCCCCAGAAGAGTTAAAATATTTAATCGGTCTGCAATTCTGTAATAGCCAGCACTCTGGAAAGGCATGCAGAGGGAAGCATTCCCTTCTGCACAGTGGCTGAACCTCAGCACAGCAGTGAACAGCCCAGCCCCGGGAGCTGCACTTGCCACCTGAAACAGGCAGTGCAAGCACCAACACCAAAACCAAAAGTGCTCCAGGCAGAGCAACACATTCCAACACACAAATAAAACTCATTCTGTGAGAAGAAGAACTGTTAGAAAATTCTCAGGGGTTGAACACCCTCTTTACAGAGCTATGCAAGAACAACTTTCATGCCATAACCTGAAGCTGCATTAAATTCAATTCACATGTAGACATTTTTACTAAAAAAAAAAACAGAAGAGACAAGACACCAGATAAAAAAGGCTTAAAATCCACTTTAATAATGCATTCCTGTAACATTCCTTAGACAAACTCAAACTTTTTAGTGGGACAATTACAGTTTGTGTTCAAACAGTTTACACTAAATGAAAAATCTTGTAGTACTTCTACACAAAAGACAGGCAAGGTTAGGATTATACAAACATTTTTTTTCAGTTAAATCTTCAGCATGAGATACAGTATCTTTATCCAATAGATTGTACTTTACTACCAGTAAAAATAAAGAGATACAACACGTTATCAAAAAAATCCATCCAAACAAGAACCTCCCAGCCATTCAGGCTGCACAACTGGCAACTACTTCAAAGAAACAAATGGTCCAGGTAAAAAGAGTAACTAACAAGTTATGAGGGGAAAAAAATAAAAAGAAACAAACAAAAATCTCCCCCAATTCACTACATGACGGATCATTTGGAGCTATATAAATTTACAAAATCATGGGAGCTGCAAAGTACCCAAATGCTGCCCTAGTTCTCCAGGGACTCCCCTGTGCTCTTAAGCAAGGTACACTACACTAAAAAAAATGCCAAGACATACTGAAACTTTATCTAATTTAGTCTCATGATATCAGCTGTAAATAGGAAACCCGGAATGGTCAAGGCATTAGGGTACTTGCAAGATTTTACCATTACTGAACCATGGCAGCCTCCCAGAATTAATTTTTCACTTTCAAATTAGGAATGCACCACATGAAATTTTCTAAAACCTTTACCAGTCAGACTGCACTCCCCTTGTCCTAGAGTGGCTTTACCAAAACAGGCCCTAATTAACTATCTTTAAAATGTCCCCCCTCCCCCCAAGTTGAACCCTGCGTGGCCTGCCAAGATTTCTCTCTTTGGGGCGTGTCCAGGGGATAGCTTAATCCTGTTAGTATCTGCGACGCTTGTTAGGGCCAAAATCCCCCCCTGGGTTTCCTCTGTTGAAGGCAGGCGGGGCCCCTCCCATCGCTCCAAGGCCTTCCATGGCTCCACCCTGGCCGAAGCGGTCTGGAGGTGGTGGTGGAGTCTTGGAAAATGCAGAAGAGGCAGGAAGAAAAACAAAGAAAGAACAAAGGGCAGTTAAAAGCCATCTGAGTTGATTAGAATTCTACCAGGATTCCACAATTCCAGATTATCTCACTGCAAACCTTCACCCTACCAAAAACATCCCCACAGTCCCAAACCTGGACTGACAGGACCATTGCAGAAAAAAGTCCCTTTCCCCACACACCCTGCAGTCAGGCATACTGGGACTGTGTGCACCACCTCAGAGACCAGGGCCCTGCTGTGGAGCAGGTGAGCCATCTGAACTCACCCTCCCCTTTCCACTCCTGGCTTCATCTTCCCCCTTAATTTCTGTGTGTAGGTCACATTCTCTTAACCTCAGCTGCTTTGCTGTCCCTACCACTTAGGTACAAAAGCTTTTAGACAAATAAATCTGTTCTTTATGATAAAAAAAAAAAATCTGTGTCATAGCAGTCACAACAGAGTAATAAGTCTGAGTAGGAACATTTCCAGGAAAACTGTTTATTAGACCAGTTAACAAAAACCTCTGAAAGAAGATGAACTTTCAGGACAAACTTTACTCTGACTGCTGCTTTTTCTGCTGGTGACTGGAAGTGCTGACACTGTGGGAGGACCAATCCTCTGTGCGACAAAGAGGAATGACAGATGCCACAAAAGCCAGAATCTATTGCAAAGCCCTGCAGTAAAGTTTAGAACTAAATCAAATACAAAAATTTTAGAAGTCAAACATATAAGCATGAACTCCACTGATTCTCTGCTCTTGACCTCCTAAGCAAATTAGCTGAACTCATCCTGGCCTATGAGAACAGGAGATAACTGTTTTCAGAACTGGCGATGAACAGAACACTCCTGAAAGCTTGGCTTTAATGCCCGCAAGAATCAACTCTCCAAAAACTCTCAATTTAATAAAGTGCTTCCCATTAGGTAATTTAAAAATAACTATATATTATAGCTAAGATCTTTCTAGAAGGCATTTTAGCACTAGCTCTCTTGGAATTAAATGAAACTGTTATAAGACTTGGCTCCATCTCCTGAAAATTATCAGCAAGTATCAAGGCAAGATTAACCTCTAAAGATTTCAGTAGGACTGAAGCAACAGGTCTGGGTAGAAAAAGAAGCTTCAACTTCAGCAGCTAGTACTTAATACTGGAAAGAACATAATCTGCATTTTAAAGGTGTGCACAAAAAGCAGGTGGAGATACACTACCATTCCCATGGCTCCATCAGGGATCATAGCTCCAGGACCAGCAGCAGGAGGTGCAGGAGCTGGGACATTGGTACCACCCATAGCTCCTCTATTGTTCATGCCAATGGTACCTGGAAAAGAAAACTGAGGAATAATCCTGGCACACACACAGTGACTGGGGTCTGCTCATCACACCAGAGCCAAAAACCACTGTTCCATGCAGGAACAGAGTCCCACTTTATTAACCAGCTTCGCACTATCACATCAAGACCGACTGATGCTGCATTACAGCATGTTGTGTTTCCTGTCACATGAATACTTCCTCTTATAGCCTGGGAGATTACTTTGACTGAGTTTCTAAATAAGAAGCCAATAAAATGAGATCACTGAAAAAAAAAAAAAAGTGCAGATTTTGTAAGAGAGGAAATGAACATGCACCAGAACAAAGAATACTCTTACCTCCCATCCCCATCTGTCCCATTCGCATGTCTGGTGGCTCCCTCTGGAAAGACAGACACTCATTTCAACTGATAATCAGGCTTTTAAAAATGTAATTATACAAATTCAATGAGTTCTGAGGATTTACTACTGAACAATGTGTAGAAAAGTAATTCCCAGGGTAAATTTCAAAGAAAGGCAGGAGCAACCTTCATACGACAGCTGCTGAATGAACCAGTCTTACTTTAAATATCTCATTATAAAAGGCTGTTTTTCAGAATTACAATAAAACATCCAGCAGCAAAGCTGCACATGCAGACTTTAGCAAAGACATCTTGATGGAAAGATGTGCTGAGCAGTAGTAACACATTAGATAGAGTTAGTTTTGCTACTCCCTCAGCATAGCTAAGAAGCTTTTCCTGTTAAAAGGAATACAAGCTTACATAAAGACACAGTACTGGGTCACTTGCATTAAAATACCATTTAGTGAGCTCAATTTCTCTTCTATTAAGCAAGCATCAGAAACACCTACCACAGATTTCTCTCACTGCAAAACCAGGAGCACTTCCTCACCTCAGTGAGGGCACTACTTTTTTCACAGTGCTAAGTGAAGACAACTTTCACTTCATCTGTAGTCTCGGTGCCATTATTTATCATATGAAGGCAGTATTATTTGTAGGAATCAGGATATCTGCTGCACAAGGAGAATATTCTCACACTTGGCTCAGCCATGCTCTTGGCCCTTTGGTTTGACACATATTTAGCTATTTTGCCTAGGGGCCAAGTTTCACTAGTAAGCTTTAAACACTTACTGCCAGCTGCATCAATGCCATGACACCACCTGAACAGCCCTACAGCTGCCTCCACAAGAAAAAGTGGCTGGAAACAAATTGTAAGGCATTTCTCTATTGAACTAGAGATACTGTTATTAAAAGGCACGTTACACTACAAAAAAAATACTTGACCAACTGACTTTTAAGTACAAGCATATACCATGCCTGCAGCAATGCCTCCAGTTGGGATCATTTTATCATGACTGAGACAGACTGCAAGCTAGGGATATTGCCAGTCATATAATCATAGCAGGGTTCTGCTGCAGTGCTTTAGGACTCTGTGTGTGCTGCTCTTAGAACAGAATTAGTCAGCATACATTTTTCTGTACAGCAAGACGGCTACAGAGAGTCCTACATGAAGAGCAGTGGAACAGAACTGAGGGATTTATAGTTTTCCAGGCTAAACTGTGTTAAGAGTAGAGGGAGTCAATAATTTAGGGTAGAATGCACTACTGATGTACAGTCCTCCAGCAAAGTTGAAAATTCACAGAAAGTTGTGGAAGGGAAAAATCTACAGTGAGCATACAGATGTAATGGAAATGTAGAAGCACTCGTACCGCATCAGCAAAATTCCCTTTAAAGCCTTCCTGCTGGCGTCTCATCATCTCTTCTTGCTGCCTTCTCATTTCCTCCTCACGGCGCCTGCGTTCTTCCTCTTGCCTGTAAAGAAAGCCCAAGGATGCTCAGCACAACAAACACCAACCACCAGCATCACTGTGCTGCCTCATGGATCTTCACTGGAAACTTTACACTTCAAACTTGCAGTTTCGAGGAATTAATTTTTTAAAAAATCCACTTGTGTGTGTGTCTCATGAGGAGCAGCTGAAGAGACTGAGCCTGGAGAAAAGGAGGCTCAAGGGGGACATTATCACTCTCTACAGCTGCCTGACAGGAGGATGGAGCCAAGTGGGAGTCAGTCTCCTCTCCCAGGTAACAAGTGACAGGACAAGAGGAAACGGCCTCAAGTTGCACCAGGCAAAATTTAGATTTGGTATCAGGGAAAATTTCTTCACCGAAAGGGCTACAAAGCATTGGCACAGGCTGCCCAGAAAGTGGTGGAGTCACCATCCCTGGAAGGATTTAAAGGATGTGTGGATGTGGTGCTTAAGGCAGTGTTAGATTTACAGCTGAATTCATTGATCTTAGAAGTATTTTCCAACTCTATGTATACAGCATCTCCCAAGTGCATGCTGACTACATGCAATATCATGCATCAAGCCTCATATATCTCAAGCCCTTTCCATTACAAATAGTCTGGTAATCATCCTGGAGCTTTTCAAAATGACCCCAAGACAAGGAAGTGCTACAACGAAGAGAGAAATCTCAGACTAAGTTACCTCTCAAATGAAAACAAAGATGCTGGAATAGGATTTCCCAATCTGCAGCATTGAAGCCACTAAATCACAGCAGAGATTCTGATTTTTCTATCTGCCTCATAAAAGAGCTTAACTGAGACACAGAAATGTGAAGAAGCAAATACTGATCAGTGGAAGAAACTCCTAACTCTTCCATCTTAAACCAAATGTACACTCTTCCCTATGAAGAAAAAAACCCCCGAAGTAACAGCCACACTTGAGGTTGTAATTAAATTGTCACAATGAACAATTAGGTGCAGTGAAGCGGTGTTTTATTCTGCTATGGATTCACAGCATTTCACAACCTGCCCCCTCACCTGAGTTCCAACTGTTTACGTTTTTGTACTTCTTGGTTATGCAATTCCTCCATTCTCCTCAGCTCCTCCTGGCGTCTCATTAAATCTGTGTAAGACAACAGTAAAAAACACAATCAGACCATCTCCCATGCCACCTCTTATGAATTCCTGAACTAGAACACAGAAGAGAAAAAGGTAACAGAGCCTTCACAAATACAGTAGCCTCTCTCCATGTTAAGTCCAACAAGATTCAGTGCTAGGTCCTGCCCTTGTGTCACAATAACCCCCTGCAGCTCCAGGCTGGGGCAGAGGGGCTGGAAAATACCTGGTGGGAAAGGCCCTGGGGATGCTGCTCAACAGCAGCTGAACATGAGCCAGGTGTGCCCAGGTGGGCAGGAGGCCAATGGCACCTGGCCTGTCCCAGCCATGGGGTGGCCAGCAGGACCAGGACAGTGATGTCCTCCTGACTGGGCACTGTGAGGCCTCTCCTCAAATCCTGTGTCCAGCTCTGAGTCCCTCACAAGAAAGACCCTGAGGGGTTGGAGTGCGTCCAGAGAAGGGAACAGGGCTGGGGAAGGGTCTGGAGCACAAGTCAGGTGAGGAGCAGCAGAGGGAGCTGGAGGGGCTCAGCCTGGAGAAAAGGAGGGTCGAGACTCTATTGCTCTACAAGTACCTGAAAGGAGGTTAATGCTTGGACTTGCTGATCTTTTCCACCTAAACGATTCCATGATTCCATTTATTTGCTGCTACCATGCTTGGTTACAAGACAAGCAACCACCACAGCTCCCCTTCAGTGGTCTCTAGCCAGTCCATTGAGCCACCCACTCCTAGATTGTGCAGGACCCTGCTCCCATCCTGCATTTATTTCGCTGATACCTTGCCTCATGAGCATCACTTGGTGCTCATGGCGAGCTGCTTCCATTTCCATTTCCAGCTTCTCTCGAGCTTCCTTGATGTTGCGATCTACTTGTTCCTGCTGCTGCTTCTCCATTTCTATCAAAGCCTTCCAACGCATGGCGTATTCATATTCAAAGCTGCCAGGCTGTGCAAACCGAGGAGGCTGCTCACGCTCCCTGTCAAACAATGAAGAGCTAGTGAATGCTTCAGGAGAGCAAGGAGGAACTAAGAAAATTCTGTCTGTGTGTCAAATGCAGTAATAGGCCCTTTTAACAGACATCAGTATGTCTGCTCCTCAGGCATCATCTTATTCCTGCATGGAAGCTGTCCTCCTCCATAACAAGCAATGACACTGCTTTCATAAGACACCAACAGGTTCTGGGTAAAGAGATTTAGAAGTATCTTTGAAAGCAACAGCCTTTGCTCCTGCTGCACGTGTTATGGACAGATGCACTCCAGAAACAAATACTGCCCAAACATGCGTGGGTTTTTCACTCCACACCTGTAGAACAGGACTATTCCTAATTCCACCTCCTGAAGCTCTCATCTTCCTTACTTGAAAAATTCATGAGCTCACATGGTTTGCTAATGCCAACTGCTCAGATCACAGGATTTCTACCTATACTGGGAAGCCTTCTAAGACTCCAGGACTTATACCTGGATAACTCTACAATCTGCTAATGCTAGTCACATAATTCTTTAAATTTCTGTTGTGGGTTTGAGTGTTCCCTACATAGCTTTCTGTAATACTTCCCAGGGAATCTCATGTCATCTGTGTTATCTCAAATTGACCCAATTTTTTATTCCAGCAAATGAAATGAACTTATACGAAGTATGTGAAGGCTGCTGGTATTATCCAGCAGTGTGGATTCCAAAATCACTGTTTTCTTTCAGCCAATTATGGCAAGAGAACAGTAAATGCAATTCTCCTTCCAACGTCAAGTCACATTTGCAGGAAAAAAGAAGGACCTGATGAGCACTGATGAGCCACCCTTCTAAGACTGAGGCACTAGCCCACACTCTCCTCTGCTGTTGCATGCCAGGCACATACTTGTGATATTGCTGGTTTTTGATGACTAGTTTCTCTGGTAGACCCTCCTCATCATCATACTGATCCATGGGCTCCACAGTGACAGGGCGAGGGAATCTGTAAAGAAAAAGTGAGGGGCTTTCAAGAAAATTCAAGAACAAGCTTGTAGTTTTGGAAAGCACAACTTACATTGCTTTTAGCACTGCTCAAAAAAACTCAAGAGCAGCTGGGGATCTCCACCAAAGTGAAACCAGAAATCACTTTGAACACTCTTTTTTCTTTTTATTTAGAATAAGACTGTAACTGTTAAACAAAATCCTTGTTTAATCCAAAACTGTACTGCAAGAATAATATTTGTAGTTACTTGGTTCAAATTAGCAACGTAACTGGAACCCTGACACACTCCAGTAGGATCTACTCAGCATGAAATCTTGTCTCTAGGGTGGCACAAGTCCATCTGTGCCTTTTAATGGCTGTTTAAAGCAAGGAGTCACTACACCACTCCTCACTGGAGTCTGCAGGCTGTGCCATCCAGTCATACTCTCCTGGTAAGGCCACCATATGCTATTGTTGCTTGGCAACAGTGCTCTAGGAAGGTCCACTGGGCCCTTGTCTGAATTTCCATCCCCCAGGGAATCCACTGGTGCACTTCACAACAGACACTGCAGATCTGTGTTTCTGTCTTCCTGGCTTCTGCATGCAGAACAAAGTATTGACCTGGTCTCTCAATCAGCTCCCCGCCATAGCACTGACACTGCTCATCCTCAGCACAAAGCAGCACCTCAGCTCCCCATGAGCTCCTCAGCCCCATGTGCCAGGGCTGGGGAAAGGAAGAGAGATGATCCTGTTGTGCCAAGTGGCAATGGGTACCCAGGCTCCAGCAGGAAGGCAGGATATGGAAGGCTAAAATCCCTTTCCTCAGTCCAAGATCTGTAATACAGCTTTTCACTTTCATGTGACATATTCCCTTATTAATGATCTTATTTTCTAACATGAATCAATTTTAAATAGTTTATCTAGCTTTTTGTCTTGAATTAGGACAAACCAGAACAAGTTTAATCAAAACCAAACCATAACTAGAAAGGAACAACACACTTGTTTGCGGTCTTAGATATCAGAATCCAATGTACTGATAGCTTTAAAGAGACTGAACGTTCACCTTAGTTATGCATTAATAGTGATTAGTTTCGCATGATCACTTGAAAAAACCTGTTTTCATGGTTCTTTTAGGTATAGACTTCTGAAACAGCAAAAGCTCCCTTACAGTAATCATCCTGTAGAGTACTACTCACTATGCTCCTTATCCTTAAGGAGTGCCAAGGAGAAAAGCATATGAAAAAAAGAAATAAGCAAAACCTGCTTTTTAAAGCCGAATGTGCTTGTGTACAGCTGTGCCACTGCAGATCCACAGGAGGTGAGAAGCACAACATTTTTAAAAAATTACTTTAAAAATGAGCAATGTAGCCCCATTCCAGGAAGTGTTCCAGTCACAAATTCTAGGAGTGTAATACAAAATAGAGTAATTTTTTTCCCAAGAGATCAGAAATGGCTCCCTCTTAACAGAGCAACAAACTGCTTTGTGGAATGCAACTGGAATTGGTCATTGGCTTGAGCAAGTTCACATTATTATGAAAGAACACGCTTTTCTGCCTTATTACATTCAAGCACAGGGAAAACAGTTCATAATGGTGAAAACTCCAAACAATCCATCTGAGCAGCCTAACAGTGGTATTCCACCCCAGCAGTGCATGCTACAAATGGAATCCTATCCCAAGACTCTTCTCTTTAGTGACTCAGAGTGTACAATTAAAACACTTTCACTTCATTTCCAAACAAGTTATATGGATGGTCTCTGAGACAGGTCCTGTTCTTAAAGGCTGCTTTAATTGCCCTAAGGTTGTTTTATGGAGAAAGGAGTTATTTGGAAGCTTTATGCACTTACCCCAATAGCAGCTTCCCAGGAGAAAGTTTTCTGAGCTTCAGCACAGACTGTCTCTTGTTGGAAAGCTAAATAAAGTTCTCCCCAGGTCCATCCCCCTCCCACCTCATGCTCCATCTGTCCCACTGTGGTGTTAAGAACCAGCGTTCACCAGCCAAAGCCACCCAACCTGCACATGCCAGCAGAGCCCCTCTCCCCATCCTCACTTACGTAGTTAGCAGGAAAGACCCATCACTACATCTATCCAGCGCTTTCCTAGCAGCAGGCTTCCCTGAGAACTCCACAATGCCTTTCCCAGAGGATCGTCCTCTGTCATCCACAATAACCACAGCCCTTTCCACCTGGCCAAACACTGAGAAGGCTTCCTCCAGGAGCTCATTGGACACAAACTGAGGCAGGTTCCTGACTGTCAGCGAGGCGCTGTGGCAGGCAAAGCGCACTCGGAGCTGCTTCCCACGGAGAGGCATGTTGTCCAGTTCCACCTTGGCAATCTCTGCCAGAGTGCGAGTTTCCTGCAGATAAAAGCAGCCACCGTTAAAACTCCCATTAAGGATTAAACAAATACAGGCTCATTTCTCCGTAACAAGCACTTCTGAGAGAAATAAATTATTCTCCCACAGCTTGGTAAGCAGTGTGCCAAAAAAACACAGCTATTCCTTATCATGAATGACTGAACAGCCAGAGTTTGGGGGTGGGAGGGTGAGAGATGTACAACAAATACCTAAGTTTAGTCCAATGGCTAGTATGAACTAAGCAAACAATGAAATTTTCATTATCACACAATTATATTAAGACTACAAAGCATCTTTAAAAAAATTAAAATAAATAACCAAGATACATTTATTAACCAAGTCTGACAGGGAAATGCTGATAGTATGACAGTCCATGAAAGACCCTTTCACACCTTTCCACTCATTTAAGTCACTACCCAGAAGCTGCACTACATGAAAGCAGCCTAGACATGGGTGTAGGAACCTCATCCACTCACCTTGGGGCTTTCAGAAAGGTGGTGCATGAGGCATAGAAATCTGAGAACCACCCTATGGTGGTAGCTCCTTCCCTTCCAGACACACTTCAACGTGATCATCTAGACATCCCCTACCTCAAGAGCATTAATCATGTCAGAAATACTGCATGACAAACTATGCCCATAGGAATCCCATATTCCAGAAATAGAGAAGTTCACTTTGTCTATAATAGCATCACATTCATGTGGGGTTTTTTCTGTTTTCTACCAGCAGATACCAGAATACATTTATCAGATCTCTCACAATTCCTGCCACAAGCTGCCTAAATTCACATTTCTTTTCATAACAAGCTCTAGACAAACCACTTGGAAGCTAATCCCATATTCCAGGTTACTAAGATCATCAGCAGGTTTAATCAGCAAGACATCTGAACATCTACTACTTTCAATCAGCAACACTACTCCAGTGTGAGCCACCACCACAAAAACTCCCCAAAGGTGCCAAGTCACTCACCAGCCTGATAAAACCAAAGCCTTTGTCCTTGTGTATGAAGACTTCCCCTGCCTTGCCATACTTCTCAAACAACTTTCTCATCTCTTCCTCTGTAATATCTGGGGGCAGATTCCCCACAAAGAGGCGGCTTCTTTGGGTGAAGGTCTTTTCACCGGGTTTCCGGAAATTCTTCAGGTCAATAGTCAGGCCTTCATCTGAGGGGAATAAGGTACACAGCTGCTCTACAGTTGGGGGGATAAATTTCATTAGGTTTCATCACAGTGACCACAGAGACAAAGGATAAAACAGGGAACACCACCCATTCATTTTGGTCTTAAACCTCTTCAGCCATCTCTCCAGCAACAAGGGGGTTTTATTTCAGAATGGCCCTGTAG
Source organism: Brachypodius melanocephalos (assembly GCA_013398615.1). Classification (NCBI taxonomy): domain Eukaryota; kingdom Metazoa; phylum Chordata; class Aves; order Passeriformes; family Pycnonotidae; genus Brachypodius; species Brachypodius melanocephalos. Next base: position 1,377,580 of record VZSR01002045.1, read on the forward strand.
TTTTTTCTAAAAAAACCTGAACCTCAGTGCTCAGTAACACCAATGAATGACAGTCTAGAACTGGAGAAAACAACACACTGTAGCTTGAAATAACATCAGATATTTCACTCAAACTTTTTGAGACCTGCTCAAGATAACGGGCCCACAAAAAATTAACTGTAGTCACAACACAGGAATTTTCTATTACAACACGAATAATTACAGAAAAGCCACAGGTCAGCCAGAAAACAGATTTTTACTCAAAATCACACAAAAACAACTCCAGATATTTAGAAAAATATGAAAATAAGAGGAAATTTTGTTCAGACAGATAACATTTCAGATAGCTGTTATTCTATGAGATGGGTTCCAGAGTATGGGTTTCCAAGCTGAACAGAAGGCTGGAATAGTTAAAATAGTGGGGAAAAATACCAACCCAAAACTCAAAAAAAAAAAAAAAACAAACCAAAAAAACCCAACCCACTCCAAAAACCAGCCATATGGGTGAGCCCTCAGAAAAAAATTTTAAAAAAATCCCTATTCACTTAGTTATCCTAGAAGGGATTTTTAAAGTTGGAAAAGACCTCAGAGATCAAGCCCAAGGTTAAAATATTTTCTGAGCTATCCAACAGAAATAAACACAAATAGTAACATTTCCAAATTCTCACAGGCATATACAGTCTTTAACCCTTAATTCAGCAAGAGTCCAGCATAATCCTGAAAGCTGTTTTGTGCCAGACACTGAGGTGAATTTAGCATCACTTTATCATCCTGTGCCCCATTTTTTTAAACACATGTGGAACTTCAGCACACAGGACTACAAGGCATGGAAAATCCTTTGCTTTGCAGAGGACACAAGTCATGGTCACACATATGAAATAAACTGTGAACATAAATGGCTTCATTCCAGCTACAAAGCAGGGCACTAAATGAGAAAGATTGTCCATGCAAAGACAATGCATCCAAGACACTGCAAGGACAACCCTTTGACAGGAGTCTACTTCCATGGCTAACATGAAACAATCAGACTGAGAGTGTGCCCAGAAAAGAGCAGTGAGAGTAAGTTATCTGCTTCACACAGCAAGGGTACAGGAGTGAAATGTTTTGCCTTGTTCATAGCATTACCAGGAGTATTTGGGGATAAACTGGAAGGCCTGTGGATACAACAGGAGGTACTTGGAAGAGAGTTACACACTCAGAGTTATACAGACTACCACTGTTCTGCCTCAGGAGATCCATGCAAAGGAGTGAGACACAGTCACTCACTACAGGCTGATCCCTGTGGGAATTCCCCAGTACAGCTGTACTGTTATTGTTTTCAACCTGACTAGAAACGACTGCTCTGCCACCCTTGTCTGTTATTGTCTGGGAACTGACAAAGAGCCTGTTCAACTCAGCCACCTAACATGCAGGATTTTTACCAGCCTAGTATCTTTGACACAAAAAACTCCACTCTGAGGAGTCACAGTAAGTGATTCCTACACATTTTTAAACAGCCAAAGTGTCTAAACTAAGAAAAAAAAATCTACATTTAATAAAATTAAAGCACCTTTCCCTCCCGAAAAAATGCTAATGCTTGCCACAGTACTTTTAAACTTTCAGGTTAGATCAGTTCAGCCCCCTGAAGCCATTAACATGTCCTGGGCCAGCTCACAAGCACCCGCTCTGGAGTGCCAGTCCATACTGACCAGGAAAACCTGGAAAAAAAAAAACAAACCTGGAAACCTGGAGCAGAACGGCTTTCATCAGTGTCAACTGGCATTAAATACTAAGTAAAGCCAGGCATCTCCTGGTTCCTCATTATAAAAGAAAATCAGTCTTAAGAGGTGCCTGCAGATCACTTGTAATAACATTCTTACTATAACATAATCTTCACCAAGAGCAAACTTACTTCTGTATAATCTAGTAATTGCTCTAGCAGTCAAGCTTCTTAAGTTTCTAGCTTCCTATGAAAACCTGTACTCAGAAGCCATCTGTGATGCCCGAGGAAAAGACAGGAACCAGACAATGAAAGACAGAGCTTGTTATGTTCGCAACGCTTGCAGACACAGTCAAGAACGCATCGACTTCCAAACCGTAAGTAGTCTTCTCCTGAGATTTTCAAGCGAAGACAGAATTTCTACATCGCTGCACTGGTTTTGAGAACGCAAAAAACTTACGAACGCGAAAAACTTACTAACAAACGCCACAGGAATCGCGTATACTTTCGAGCGGACTGAGCAAAACCAAAGAAAACCCACAAATACAACCCAGGCTCAATTAAAACCGTGGTTTCCAACAAGGGGAAAAACGTGATATAGCAGGAGATGCTGCAGCCTCCTTGGGAAACTAAGAATTTACTGCTTTAACTTAGAAAACCGGGTTCCTTTTGTTCCTGCCGAGACCTGTTGCACCCCCGAGGGCCGCAGCTAACCCGAGGTTTCCCGCTGCACCGAAGCGGTCGCTCAGCGCCTACCCAGAGCGGGGCCGGGCGGGCCCCCGCGGCGGGCCCGGGACTCACTCTGGCTGTTGGCCTGCTGCCCGTTCGCGGGGATGGACGGCGGCGGGTGCTGCTGGTGCTGCTTGCGCGGAGCGTGGTTCTGCTTCTCCATGTTGAACCCCTTGTTGCCCTGCATCTTCCCCACCTGAAAGCAACACACGCACGGTCGGGAAGGGGCCCGGAGGTTCGGCCCCGGGTGGCTCCCGCCGACCCCGCGTGCAGGGGCGGGGCGGGCCGCGCAGGCCGCGCCGGGCCCCGGAACACAACCCCGGCAGCGACGGAGCGGGGCCGAGTCGCGACCCTACCGCCCCCGCGACCTCACCTGGCGGCAACACCGGACAGGGACACGGACACCGGGACAAGCACCGGCCCCGGACACGGACACCGGGACGAACACGGGCACCGGGACCACGGCGGCCCTGAGAGGAGAGCGCGCGGCCGGAACTCGCGCAGCCTAACACGGCGCCCCTCTTCCCGAGCTTCTATTGGCCACCCGGAGCCCGCGGCCGAGCCGCTAACTGGCCAAACCCGCCGTCACTCACAGCGGCCGCCGTAGTGGGGCGGGACCAGCTGGCCATGCTCGGATCCCATTGGTCAACAGAGCGGCAGCGCGCGCTGTCAATCACAGCGACGGGCACCAAGCTTGGGTGAGAAGCGAGCGGGGGACAAAGGGAGCGCCGCGAGCGGCCCCGCGCGCGGCGCGCAGGCGCAGTATGGGCGTGTGGGGGCCGCGCGCTTTTAAAGGGCCAGCAGCGGCGCCGAGCGCGTGCCACCCCGCCGCGCCCCCCGACGTGCGCCTGGGATGGCACCGGGGCGGTTCCGGGCTTGGCTTCTCCACCCCGGCCAGTGAGCACCGGAGCCCGGGCAGCGCCGGGGGGACCGGCGTGTGCCGATCCTGTCTCCTCCTGGTGTACTCCAGCCCCATGTCCGCTTCTTGCCGGGTCCAGCCGCAGCCTCGTTTCCAGACCCCGTTCCCGTCGCTGCCCCGCTGCGCGGCGGAAGGCGGCTCGGTCCGGCTCGGCAGAAGGGTCAAGCCGTGCCCTGCCCTGCTCCTGGGAGCGCGGTCGTACCCTGCCTCGAGCGGGTTTCGTTTCACCGCCTTGCAATAAACCCTCCTGCTTCCCGCCGCCTCACCGGTGCAGGTGTCGCGGCCAACCCGCTCCCCAGGCGCGGGATCCCCGGGCGCCTCACAGCACTAGCGGAGTACCCGCTTTCCCGCAACTCCGCCGCCCGCTCCCGGCCGTGCCCCCGGGCTCCGGCCCACGCTCAGCCCCGGCACTGCTGTGTGCCCGCAGGCTGGGAAACGGCAGGTTCCCGAGGGTGGGAGCGAAGGAAGAGCCCCCGCCAAGGGAGTGGAGCGACCAAGAGCTGCATGCTGCTCCGCTGAGATGGAAGGGCCCGGGTCCCGCTGGCAGGGGAGCACCCGGGGAGGGGGTGGGGGTTCAAGCCTGGTGGGGCGGAGCAGCGCGGGGGGCACGAATGGAGGCGGGAAGGGGTAGCGGTGCCGCGGGGGGCGCGGCAGGGTGGGCGCTGTCATGGCTGAGGGAGGGCACCCCGAGCTATGCGCGGTGGTGCGGGAGCGCAGCCCGGGCACAGGAAGGGGACCCTGGGTGAAGGCGGTGCCGGGAATGGGGGGCGCCGGCCCAGGCGGTCCCTCCTGGGGGCGGTGCCGCGTCCCGGGCCCCCGCGGAAGCCCCGCCCGGCAGCGCTGTCACTCACCGCCCCGGGGAGACGTTCCAGCTTCGGGGAGGCGGTGGCGGCGCCCGGGCTCGGCCGGGTGGGTCCCCCCGTCTGCAGGTAGAGGCCGGGGTGGTGCGGCCGGACCGGACCCCTCGGGCCGGCAGCGGGCCTGGGGCCGTGAGAGGCGGCAGCGAGATGGTTAAGGGGGGGGCGGGGAGCGGGGTGGCGAACCCATTCCATGCGATCCGCTCCGCGCTTTGCGGGTGGCCTCACGGGCACCGGCGGGAACCGGGGCGCCCCGTTCCGGCCCGCGCCTCCCGCCGTGCTCCCCCCCCGCACGCCGCCGTGCCCCGCCAGACTGCAGCCGCCGCCCGCGCCCGGCTCCGTGGTGCCCGCCCGGCTGGACCCGCTCCGCCACGGAAATCCGCCCCAGGTTTTCCAGCCGCCCGTCACGGTCCGGGCTGTCGCGCCGATCCCGCGCTCGGGCCTCCGCTCCGCGTTTCCGCGGCAGCCGCTCGCGAGCGAGTCTCGCGAGCCCAGGCCCCACCGCGGCCAATGAGAGCACGTCCCTCGCTCCGCGCAGCCAATAGGGCCCCGCCGCCGCCCCCCCGTCGGGTTGCAGCGCGGTGAGGGCTCCGAGCGGCGCCTCCATTTAAAGGGGCCGCGACCCGAATCCGGGTTCTGGGTAGAGCGGGCGGTGCAGCACCGGGTGAGCCAGGTACGAGCGGTGGCGGGCGCGGGCGTGCCTCGGCGGTGTCCCGGAAGGTGCGGATGGGGCCACGGGCCGGTCTTGGGGCCCCGCGAGGAGGGGGCGGGGCGGGTGCGTGCTGCGCGGGTACCGGGGGTGGGTGAGCCCCCTGAGGGGGAGGGGGCGCGCGCCTTGCGGGAGGGGGCGTGGCCGACGCCCTGCTGAGGGGCGTGGCCGGTCCCGGTCGCCCCCTCTCCGTGGCGGCCGCTTGGGGGCGCCCTGCGGCGGGTCCCGGGGGGCCGAAGGGGGGTAGCCCTGTGAGACCCTCGCCCCTTGTGGGGGATTTGGGCTGTGGGTACCCCCGGGATGGATGGGTACCCCCAGCCTGACCCCCACCCCAGTGCAGCTCCAGTCCAATGGAGACCCCAATGCGACTTGCGCTGTGGTGCGGGGGAGGCTGTGGTCTCTGCACCCTTCCTCGTATGGCTGGGTTATGCACTTGCCTAGCCCCCATCCCTGCCTCGGTTGCATGGAGACCCCCGTGAGGCCCTCGCTGTGGAGGGGGGTGGTTTCTAGAGTCACCCGGGATGGATGGGGAGCCCCCATGTGACCCCCATCCCCGGCGCGGTGCAGAGCACACCCCGTGCCCCCTGCAGTGGGGAGGAGGGTTTGGTTCGACCCTTATGCCTTTTGGGGAGGGGTGTGTGCTCTGGATTCTTCCACTATGGCTGGGGAACCCACCAGCCTGACGCTCATTCCCACCCCGCTTCCATGGAGACCCCAGTGAGATCCTTGCCCCTGTTGCGGGAGGTGGTCTCTGGGCCCCCTGCAGTAGAGGGGAGCCCCAGCCTGCCCCTCATCCCTGGTGTGAGTTGGCACAGGGAGGCATGGGGGGCAGCCCTCGGGGGGAAACTGTGGCTGGCTGTGCCCCCTAGCCGTGTCAGTGCCCAGGCACAGGCTGGGCCCAGGATTCATGGCTCCTGGGAGGCCCTGGAGCGCTCAGCCCAGTGGGGCCTGTCCCTGCTGAGGGCCTGTGCTGAGCAGTGGCAGCAATCAGCCCTGGCACCCTCTGCCCCAAAGCTCTGCCCTGGCACCCGCCTGGGCTCAGCTCTCCCTGTGTCCCCAGAGGCTCAGCCTTTATGGTGCTGAGCCCACATGCAGGAGCAAAGTCTGTGCGGTTCAGTAGCTGCTGCCCTGTGAACTGGACAAACCTCTCTGACAGCCTTCCCCCTGTGTGTGGGGCAGTTTGGATCTTCCTCAATGCTTGGTGGGTGTGTGTATCCCTGCTCTCGAGGATCCGGCCCCATGAGAGAAAGGTGCAGCCCCACAGGGCTGAAGCTGCCTTGGGCTGCTGTAGGAGGCCCCAGTCTGCTGAAGCTTCCCCATGTGGGCAGTGTAGCTGTGGCCAACAAGGTGCCCTGGGGAGCATCAAGTACCTCCTGTGGGGTTTGTAGAGGTGGATGCAGGCCAGATTGAGGCAGGGAGCTGCCTGTAGTGTGTGCCTGGCATGGGAAAAGGCCCTGGCAGTCAGATCTGCTGGACGTGGTCTGTGTCAGGTGATGGTGGTGGGTAGGATTTTCAACTGAGTGCTGAGGGATGGTTCCTGGAGTCTCTTTTGATGAGGATGAGAGCTGCTTCATTTGTGCTCTCCTCTTCTCCTGCTGTGCTTCCAGGTGTGGCTTTTGTTCTAGGTTGTAACTTCTTTCCCTTTCATTGCAGCTGCAATCCTCCAGAAAACTTTTAATCTGCATTTTCTCACCTAACCTTGCCTAGCCTGGGATCAAAGCTGGTGATAAGAGCATAGCCCTGTTGTTATTGTGAGCTCAACCTTATTAAAGGAATATCCACAGCCTACAGAGCTGTAATGACTAACCTGAGCTTCACAGCTCAATAGTGCATATTTGCACAACCTCATTTTCTCTCTGCACCTGCTCACATCCCTCTCACTGTGAGTGCCCTTTCTTTGGAGGATGACAGTGAGCAACACCAGATTCTTCCACATCTCTGGCAGCTAGAGCAAGGGCCCAGGCTGAGCCCATGGCCTCACTTTGGGGCAAAGCCCCTTGTGTGATATCTTTATGGATGTATTGTAGTCAGTGATGCTGGGATGTACAACTCTGATGGACACAGATGTGCTGGCAGAAACCTTGGTGCAAAAGGCTTATGGTCAAAGCAATCTAAGGGAAGTATGGAATAGGCTACAGCTGTGACAATGCATTTGTTAGTTTAGCAAAGGCAGTGCTAGCAGGATTTGACTGGATTTGTGTTTTAGTCTCAGCAGAGTGTTTTATTAACTTCTTCCTCTGCTGATGGTACACATCAGGAAGGGGCAATGTTTGAGACCATCCTCACCAGTCCTGCTGGCCATGGGCTCTGGTGCTGTCTCCTGGCCACTTGCTGTGAGTTTGCTCTGCTGGCCCAGCCTAGACAGGATGAAATATTGCTCTGTTCAGCACGGCCTTACCCGAGGCCAGTTTAAACAGCTGTTCATGTGAGGCAATGCCTCTGAGTGCTGAAATTCCTTTCCAGTGCCTTGGTGGCCGGCAGGTACCTTGCAGAGGGATCTGGGGCTGTCAGTGAGGCAGAGGAGACAGCTCACATTGTGTTTCCAGTATTTGGGTTCTGCAAGGCCTCTTAGGGAAAAGTAGATGTTTTGCCCTCTCAGAGACTCCGCCCTTTTGTCTTCTGTCTCTTCCCTGTGCAGTAAGGTTTATTCACAGAACCACAGACAGATTTGGGTTGTGAGGGACCTCTAGAAGGGTCTGGTTCAGCTGACCTCCTGCTCACAGCAAAGCTGACTGGAGGCCTTGTTGTTCAGGGCTTTGTCCAGTTGGGTTTTGAGGACCTGCAGGCAGTCTGTGGCCTCTTCCCAGGCTGCAGCACTCCTCTGGAGAGTCACCTGCTGTCCATGCAGCTGTCCTCTCCAGCTGTCTGTAGCTGCTTGTGGGACATGCCAGAACACTTTGTCAGGTGTTCTGATGCTTTCCTGCAGCATTTGGGCAACAGGTAGAGAAAGACCTGATGACCATCTAGTTTTTACCACTTCCAAATCTTCTATTTTTTTTTAAATGTTGTCTTGCTATCATTAAGGTAATTTGGACACACAGTGCTCAAACGTGCTGTACTGCTGAGCCTTTTTTGTTGTGCTTCTAATAGTACTTCCAAAGCTTTTTTTACTCACTCACCCCCTTCCCCTGCATTTAACACTATTTTGGCTGTACAAACACCAGGAGAATTTTCTCTTGGACCTGATCGCTGATTGGAGTTGGTTCTTGAAGCTGAATTGCTCTCCAGATAGCATTGCTGCTAAGGGTGTACTTAGACTTGTAACTCCTTTCTCTGTTGCAAAACCTTGACACTTTAGTGCTTTGGGAGATCATGATCTTACAAGATGTGAGGAGATCCAAGCCATTTCAAACTGCTGCAAGGATGGCATTCTGGATGGATGAGGATCCTCCTGTTGCCTATCCTAGCATTTACTGCTATGGTTAGCAGCAGATAATGCTGAGATTGAGGAATGTTACCAGTTATATTTGAAGTGTTGCAGGGTAAACTTAATTCCAGGCAATTCTGTGACCTTTCTGAAATTTGTCCTTCTTGCACTTTCTTGAGACTGAGGTGAAGTTTCTGGAATGCAAGCTCAAAATCCAGTTTGGTCATTCCTACCTTTGATGAATTTACAGGAGACTCATGGTTGTGTTTTGCAGCACCAGTTGCTCAGTGCTGGAGGATTTTGGCTTTCTGGGTTCAGAGTGACTGATGCTACTACATTTGAGGCCTGCAGCCCTGAGCTGGGGCTCCTGCTGTAGGAAAACGCAGTTGTGATCTTCTTTCCTGGTTTTGGAACTATCAAAAAACAGTTGCTGAAGTCTCAATGCTGCTGGTGAAATTCTGGAAAGGCCCTTTTTTTTTCCCCTGTGTACCAGTTACTGTAGTGCAGACAGTCCCAGTCACACATGAAGGGGATGTGGTGAAAGCTGCTGCAGTTTGCACTGATTGAGAACCAAGAATACATTTGGAGGTGAGACAACGTTTGCCAAACCCTGCCTGCAAAGCACAAGGACTTGACCAGTGGCATCTGCAGGAGCTGTAGCTGTCTTGGAGTGAGTCACTGCATGTAAAGCCTCCAAGTCACAGAGGGCTTACAGATTCATAATCAGTTTTTTAATCATGTGTTTATGAGCTTGTCCAGCTTTGATTTCCAGCTTTTTGCATCCTTGTGTGCATCTGTAACTCTAAGGAGTCGTCTGCTGTAGATATTCTTACTTTGTGATTTTTTTTGAGATGGGTCATGTCTCCTTGTTTCTTTTCAGGGAACAAAATAGATTTAGCACTGGAGGGTGTTTTCTAAACCATGGCTGATTCATAAAGCAGTGGGATTCTTGTGTTACTGTGTCAGATTTTTTTTTTTTTTTTAATTTGAAACATCTCAACTCTTCCAATAACTGTTATCAATTGTAGACGGTAGCCAAAAATGAATGTCACCAAGTGGGCTTTGTGTTCTTCGAAGACTGAGTTTGCAGTTCAGAGAGCTGTCTCTCCAGAAACACTAATAAATAACAAAATCCTTTCTGGACCATTTTGACTGGACTGAAACATGGTCCACAGTAGTGTGCTTAGTTTAGTGGTGATTCTTTGTAAATTCATTTGAGTTGAAGTGAGTTAGCTAATACGTAATAAAGGTTTGCAGTGTTTGAATTTAGAATGCTAACAGCTGTCCAGATAAACTCAGATAAGTCACAGCAGAGAAGTTGGCTTCTGCTGTACTCACCAAAGTATAATATTGTTAATGAAGATATGTTGATTGAAACCATGCTGGTAGGACATGATGTTACTTTCTTAATGTTTTATTGATTGAACTGTGTATTGACACTGTTGTTTTTGTTGAGAAATACTAGGTGAAGTGTTGCTGTTTGTTCAAAAATTTGGCACAAAAAACCAGAAGCTTCTTCCAGAGCTCTGCTTAGGTCTTATAGACCTTGTAGATGGGAGATGGCTGAAATGTTGATTTAAGTGGGTTTTTTGTAATTACTAGTTAATTATTTTCATGTTTCATATGATCTCTAATAGTGAAAAATAACCTTTGGCCTTCAAAAGTATTGAAATTCTGATTATACGTCCATGAACAAAAGTCCAGGACAGATGCCCAAGCAGTTACTGTTCCTTTGCTAGATGAAAGCTGCATGGCTGTGGGATTTTTTTGTGGGCTGTAAAGACTTCTGAGTTCTCTTCATTAGGAGGGAGTAACAACAGCATTTTTTCTTGCTGTCTGTTTTTAATTAAATGTTTGATGGTAGATCCTCATTTCTGTAGGTAGGCCACATATTCCCCTGCTAATGGTTACCTGAGCTACAGCACCACTGATGTCTTTAATAAGCTGGATAAAGTCCCAGGTAATCACTTGGATGTGCTTAAGTGTCCTGGCAGGGATGTTGCACTTCGAGCTTCCAGACATGAGAGGAGATCCCACGTGCCCCTCTTTGGCAGAAAGAGCTGGGCAGGTCTGATGGTCACAGGTACTGGGTTTGGCAATCAGTGTCATCTTCTGTGCCAGTCCTGCACACTTGGGGAGGACCCCCAGCTGTCCCATCACGTCTTTGGAAACACTTGCTACCTGAGAAGCATTCTGCTGCAGACTGCTGCGCAAGAGACTTTGCTCCTTCGACTTATTCTTCCCAAGAAAATATCTATCTCTTACTGAATACTCCAGGGTGTATTTACTTCTAAGTAAGGGGTTCCCAAATGGAGCAGTTACGTGTGCTGCTAAGTGCAGGATTTCAGCACACTGCCTCCTCTTGGTTTGGCCAAGTCATGCTACACTGTACTCTCCTTGCTGCCAGTTATGTGCCTAGAAAAGAGGAAGATTTTGAGCACACCAGTGACCAGACCCCAGTGCCTGAGCTGTGCATTAGCTGGTCCTGGAATAAGAGAGGTGATGACTTGTGGTGGATCATTTCAGCACCTGCCACAAAGAATAAACTATTCTGTTTCTGTTGCAGAAAGTGAGAAAATACTTTAGCAGAGATAAAGTGCACGCTCTGTTTGCAGCTTAACTTACTGTGAAGCTCAACAGAAGGCTCAGACAAATCTGACTGCCTGGAGCAGACAGAAGTAGAGCTTCTTACCTTGCTGCAGTGAAGCAACTCTAATTTCTTCAGATTGAGTTTGATTTCAGAGCAACCTACAGAACTGGAAAACACCGTTCTTTCCTGCTTTGAGACCCACCTTCCTCATCCTTATCAGCTGATAGTTGAAAGACACTATAAAGAATTGATTATCAGGGACATTCCATGCTTTCCCACTCAGATTGTTTATCCGCATCATCTTGGGTCCAGCCTCAACTCTTAACTCCATCAGCTTTTCCAAATTCTTTTAAATATATCAAGAGTTGGCATTCATCTGCCCTGTATCACCTTGGAGCTCTGCAGCAGCAGGTTGAAAATAAACAAAAGAAAAATACTTCTAAAAACTAAATGTTAAGCTGCAGGATTTACAACCACTGGAATTTTAGGAGGTCCAAAATACAAATTGGTTCAAAGTGGGATTAGGCAGATTCACAGAGGATTTGCCCAGTACAGACTCTTAACAGGGACATTGTCAGTGCAGCTCAAGCAAAGTGGTCCTTCAGCAGCTGAGTCCTTGATTGGAGGGTGTGCTGAAGAGGAACATCCTGTTAGTTGTGTTTCTTTTACTCTCTCCCCAGGTATCCATTCTTGGTGTGAATAGAAACAGGACATTCCAGTGCGTTTCAGTGGACTGACTGCAGCAGTCCTTAGCTTTGCACATCCTAAGAAGTGTGATCCTTTAATTGGACTGACTGTAGCAGTCCTCAGCTTTGCATATCCTAAGAAGAAGTTTTGGTTTCTTCTCCAAAACGTGTGAGCTGTTCTGCTGGGAGGATTCAGACAGAGCTGATGAGAGGGGACAGGACCTCAAGCTTGGGGGGCTGTGCTTCCAAACAGAGCATGCAAGTGAGTGCTCTTACTGCAGCCTTGCCTCTGCAGGAAGGTCTGTCCCAGCCACATCCCAATAGTCTGGAGTTGCCTTAATCTGCAGAATATCTGTTCTCTTTAAGACTTCCCTCTTGGTCAAAGATGTTGCCACGAAGTCAGAGTTCTGTCTTGCATTGTATCACCCAAAGTTTGAAAACAGTGTTAAGGTGTACACTGTTAAACCAGATGCCTTTGGTCCACTTGTAGAGCACATGAGTTACAGGACAAGTTTGTAGATTGTTGCTGGCATAATGCTCTGAGGGGGAATGCCCGGATGGATTTCTTATGCTCCAAATGTTTCCAGGGTCTGTTTCTACCCAGCAGACAATAGGTCAGCTGAAAGTGGGAAATACTTTAGGAGTATCACCTTAGTAGTTCATTGCAAACTTGTGCAAAGGGTCTGAGGTGATTCTGAGGGCTATGTTAGCTCTGTTAAGTATATCTATAAATAATTTTTTTTTCTTCATCTGGATGCCTTGAGGCTTTTTTGCTTATTACAGTAGGGTCTGCTGTCTGTCTGTGAAACTGGGTGAGGGATATCTTTGAGCAGGAGACATTGTTCATATTCTGAGCAGCAGAAAAACACCCCATGTTTATCATTTTGGGAATGTTCTCATCTGCTTCAAATCCTTAGGACCTTTCTTTCAGATATGTTTGTTTCTATTTCACTTTGTTCTTATGTATGTCAGCCAACCTAAAACATGTATTAGATCCTGTATTGCTCTGGAATTGGCTTATTCTAAAACTTTTGTCTCATCTTGTAACTAAAAGTGAACAGAAATACCAAAATCTTTAGGGGCGAGACTTGCTGAGCATTTCTGAAGATTACATTTGCTTTAGTTTCTGTTTGTGATTGTGGGAACAGTGCTTTATCTGCCACCAGGACACAGAAAACATTGCTGTGTATTTAGATAAATTAAGGTGGCAGTGGCTTTGAAATCCAGTTGTTGGGTATGATTTCTTTAAATTCCTGTAAGTTTCAGAAGCTGGCTGTGTTTTCTGTCCAAGTGTGTTCTATTTAGTTCTGAGTAAACTATTTGTGAAAACATGGTTGTCCTTTCAGAGGGAAGGACATAAAAAAGGGTTAAACAGCCATCATCAGTGAAATTATATCAGGCTTCCTCCTTCATTGATAAAGATGAGTTATGCCCACTGTAAGCCCAAACAAACAAAAGTACTGTGTCTCCTCACTCAGGGCTTAAAACAGTGCTAAATTTAGAATTGGAATTACTCTGATAGGGAGGGATAGGTTGTTTCCACATAATTTGATTCTAGTGCCTTCTTTGTAGTGTCTGCTTAGAGCCTATTTGGGGACATGATGTTACTTCAAGTCTTACATTGCCTTACTACTCCTTCTCCCACTGACTCCAACTCCTTCTCCCTTTCCCTCTTTGTGTTTGTCAACCATCATCTCCTTGTGGGGCTATAATTCAGTTTTAGACCATATTACTTGCCTCATCTCGAAGTCTTGACCTTTCTGTCTTATGATAATGCCAACCATGAGGAGCTGGGCTGTAAGTTCCCCTCTGAGGCTGGCAGTGTGCATCACACCTTCCTGTTCAACTGCACTGTTTGTGCCCTGCAAAGTCACACTGGTCTTTTTTCCTGACTCTACATTGCATGTTTGTGTCTATCTTGCTACTTGTTCTTCTTATGACTGCTTTTAACATCAGAGCTTTACCACCTTTCTTCTTACCACTCTGCAGAACTCCTCCTAGTTCTAACTTAAGCTTTTCCAATCGTTCCATGTCTGAATGTTAGCCTACGTAGTTTTGGAGCTATGCAGTAGCTGTAGCTATGCTGCAGCATTGTTTATCTGTCTTCTGACAAGATTAATGCATGTTGTCATCCTGTATCTTGTTAAGACTCACACTTCAGGGCTTGAAAGGAGTTATTTCTACCTCTATGTTTAAGAGGAAAAAGGTATTTTAAAAATTAAAAATGTGTTAGCTCCATAAGAACAGATCAGGAGAAAGTACAGACCAGATTATTTGGATAGAGGAGAAGGCAGGGCTGGGGATATTGCCACAGAACATTGGTGTGGAGCCTCCTGAATTGGTGCTTGAGCCATTTCTGATACTCCAGTGTGTCATTTTGCTGTGCTGTGGTGAGGTGTGCTAGGGCTATAGAGTTCCCAAAGGTCTGTTATACCAAACTACTGCACCCTGCTGCTGAGTTTTGTACCCTCACAAGTGGAGGTGATTCACCTGCTGGTGTCTGGTATCCTGGTCATGGCCTGGCAGCATTCCTGGGCCTTGTTTTACTCCAGCAGAGTTCAGAAGAGTGGACAGTTCATGTTCTGTGTTAGATTGCTTTTCGTTAACTTGCAAGTCTCTCTCTCATTTCCAGTTGCCATCTTCTAAATGGATTCCAGTGAATTTTCAGGATCTTTGGACCCCCTGTCCTTGCCTGACAAACCGCTCATTGGTGATCTGCCTGCTGACATGGAGTTTGGTGAAGGTCTCCTGGGCTCCCAAACAGCTTCCACCCAGGAAGTTTCAGTTCTTCAGCCCCCTGGCTGGGATCAATCCAAGCAGATGACTGCAGATGGGGACTTGGACCTTGTAGTGAAAGCAGACAGCATGTCTGAACTAAATAAATCAAATGACTGTGTTCTAGATAAACCTGTTGTTTTGGATGTGCTGGAGAAACCTGGTGTCTTAGATGACTTGAGTAAAACTTCTGACATGGTGGAACTAGATAAACTAGAGGATCTGGATGGGCTGTGTAAGGCACAACATTCCCAGGACGTGGAGGGTGGACCAGCAGACTCCTCTGCCTTGTCTAGAGAAGCTGTTGGTCCAGACACAGGGAAAGAAGGGGAGGATGCACCAAAAAATTGTTCTGGAGATATAAAGGAAGATGGTGCTGCTGCTATTCCTGCACTGTCTGGTGACAATGCCTCTCAATCACCTCAACAACCTGTCCCTGACCCCAGGGACCTCAGCAGTGCCCCAGCCACGGAAGAAACCACAGCACAGTCCTCGAGTCCCACAGTGCCCCCACCCCAGCTCAGTCTTAAACAAACAAAGAAGATGAAGTTGAAGGCACCAAGGAAAAGCTCACCTGTACAGAAGGAAGGGCTGGCAGGAGAGGCAGAGGTGCAACTGAGCCCAAACAACAGAGCTGCAGCTTTGCCCCCTGAACCTGTGGAGGAAAACCGGGCAGAAGAAAGGGACAATAATGGGAAGAACTCACTTAAAGAAAACAGTGTACTCAAAGCACAGGAAGCCTTACCACCAACAGGTAAGTTGTTGGCTCAGCAGAACCTGGCTTCCTTTTGCTCAGGAAATCATCCAGCTACACACTGCTGAAGCTGGAGTCTGCTCTGCATTCCAGCTCATCCCCTGCTACAGAAATAGCCAACTCTTCTGTTGGTCTAGATTTGGGCAAAACCTCTTGTGTAAAGGGAATGTTCTGGTGTGCACAAGCTCTTGCACTGGCTTTCATGGCTTTAACTGATTGTTGCTGCTTGTGGAAAGAAGGAACTTCCCCAGTAAAGCTGTGGCTACACATCAGCTTAGCTCACTCTCTTCATTGCTGGAGTCTTTGCTGGAACTGAGGGTCACTAGCAGGTGTTTCCAATAGGCAGATTTCCTCTGCCCAGGCTGGCCATCCCCAGGAGATGCTCAGCCTTGGTCAGAAGCAGTTGGAGGTAACTGCCCACACAGCCTTCCTCCCCCATGCAGGGGGCTTTCCCCCTTACAGGGCTCCTCCCAGGCTGTGTGTTCGGATCTACAATGGTGGGTTTAGGAGCCTTCCACCACCAGAACTGTACTTGATAGCCAGGACAGGCTGGGGCTTCATGTGTTGACTGACCCAAAGGGTGGCTGCATTTGGAGAACACCTGTGCTCTTCTGTTGGAGGAAAGCAAGATGTTAGATGCAAGCTTCTTCTGTGCTTCTGTTCCAGGAGGAAGCCTGTCTGGGAAGGGAAGCGAGCTGCCTGCTGAGAAGGTGAGGAGAATGCAGTCAAGTGTGTATGGCACAGAGCATGGCTGGCTGTTGCCAGACTCTGAGGGACCCTGGCTGTCTTGTCAGCCCTCTGGAAAGCAGTTTGCATGACTCCTGTGACAGAATGATCCCTGTGCACTGCCACTATGCTGTAATGTGGCTTCAGTGTGTCCCTGCTACCCTCAGCTGAAATGTCATTCTCATAAGCCTACTTCCCCCTCTCCTCTGTCTTGTCAGGTCTGACCAGGTATCCATGGAGTTTTATCTGTTTTCAGCCTAGGTATTGGGAAACCAAATCCCAGAAGTTGGAACTTCACCATAATCTGTGCTATTTATCCATGGTTGTCCTAGCTGATAGATAGCCTAGCTGTTTTCTGAATGTCTTCTAGGAGCAGAAAAGAAGCGAACGACCCAGAAGATCAGAAGCTGCCAGGCCCGAAACTGTGAACTCCTCTGAGAGCAGTGAGTAACTGGGGTTGGCTAATCCCTGTTTTCAGCCAGAGAGAATGGCCCAGATCCATTGGGGGCAGGTAGTTCATGGTGTGAGTACAGTGGGAACTCAGGAACTTCGGTGCAGGCTTCCCTTCTACACAGGACAGGTCCTTTCAGACCACAAGTCTTCAGCCTGGGGTACTTGCATTGCTTTCTCAGGGCATTTAGGTCTAAATGGAGAGTGCTGTAGTATTTTTACAGTGGTGTGTGGGCACCAAGTACTAAGTAACAGAATGAGATTTGGGGGTATTCCCAGGAAATCCATCTTTCATCTCCTCACCCAGGAACTTTCTTCCTCTCTGTGAGAGCAGGCTGTCTGAAGGAAGGTTGCATCTTGGAGATTTTCCTGGAGAAGTACATGAGGTGTCTGTTCTTTGAGATATTGAATGTCACCGTAGTATTTTGTGTTGCTCCTTTATTGCATGCCTGTGCTAGAATCTGGTGATCAGCACGTTCCCTTTCAGGTCTAACAGTTCTTACAGGGTAGAAGTTCACACTTTGGGCTTCTCCTCAACCTTGGCATATCATGACTTCCTAGACAGGAATTGTATTTAAGCCTGGATTGTTTAAACACCTCTTGATTCATCTCCAGTTACAACAGAATTTCTTTTAAGGGTTCCTTTATCATTCCACCCAGACAGGAACAAAGTACATAGAGGGACTCTAGAAAGGTGACTCGGAAAATCCCAGCATGTGTCTCACAGCAGAGTTTCTCACCTCCTAATGAGGGCTTTCTGATCTTCCTCTGCTGCTTTGCAGTTCCAGTCTCCGATGAAGACTCTGATGCAATGGTGGATGATCCCAACGACGAGGATTTTGTTCCTTTCCGCACACGGCGCTCCACTCGGATGTCCCTGCGCACTCAGATGGCGCAGCGAGCCGCCCGCTCCACCTTCACCAAGATGACGTGTGCCAACTGCCGGACCCCGCTGCAGAAGGGCCAGACTGCCTACCAGAGAAAAGGCCTTCCTCAGCTCTTCTGCTCCAGCTCCTGTCTCACCACCTTCTCAAAAAAACCGCCTGGCAAGAAGATATGCACCTTCTGCAAAAAGTGTGTGTTTGTTCCCCTTTCCTCAGTGCTCCTGTGCCTGTGACCCCACTCAGCTGCTCCACAGCTCTCCTGCCAGTCCCCTTCCTGTGGCCCTCGTTCACCCACATCACTCCTGCCCACTGCCGGCTACTGCTCCGTGTCTTCTTGCACACGCTGCCTATCCCCATGCTCCCTACACCCCTTTCACATTCTTGCTTTCCCTGCCTGTCCCCAGACTTCGTGCCCTATATTCCAGCCTCCCCTCAAAACAACCTCCTGCATGCTCTATCTTCAGACACTGCTCCCCTGGGCCAGGACAGCAGCTGCTGTGAGACAGCTCTTGCCAGCTTTTTGGGACACCAGAAAGTCCTGTGCATTGCAGTGAGCCATCCTATCCCTTTGTGGCAGGACACACATGTCCCTGCCCTAACACATCCCCTCCTGATCCCCAGGGAGATCTGGAACACCAAGGACTCTGTGGTTGCCCAGATTGGTTCAGGTGGCTCTTTCCATGAGTTCTGCACCTCTGTCTGCCTTTCCCTCTACGAGGCCCAGCAGCACAGACCAGCACCTCAGTCTGCAGATGCCTCGGACACCAGCCGCTGCAGTGTTTGCCACAAACCTGGCGAGGTAAACAAATCCCTTGTCTTTCCCATGTCCTGGATGAAGTGCTTAGGACCCACAGCACTTAGTCTTGGTCAAGACCAGGCATTTGCCAGGTTTTCCTGTGGTGTGAGGCCTCAGCCCCTGAGCTGGCTTGGGCTCACTCCCAAGCTTTTCCTTGTCCTTGAGGCTCACTGCTTCCTGCCACTCTGCTGTTCCAATTGCTCCTCTGACGTTTGACAAGGGAGGCCACCCTGAGTCCTCACCAGCTTCCAGTGTGGCACTTCCCAGAATTTTAGTGCTGTGCTTGTAGTGGTACAGCTGCATTTGAAGGAGGCCCGTGGTGGTTTGGGGAGTGACAGCAGTGATGTCTCTGCAGATCCAGCACGAGGTCAGCAATGGGAGCGTGGTTCACCGCATCTGCAGTGACGCCTGCTTCACCAAGTTCCGGGCCACCAAGGGGCTGAAAACAAACTGCTGTGACAACTGTGGACTTTATATCTACAACAAGGGCTTGCCCTTGGAGTACCTCTTCCATGAAGGCCAGCAAAAACGCTTTTGCAACTCTACGTGTCTCAACAGTTACAAGAAGGTGTGTGGGGGAAGTTGCCTGGGGTGGGGGGGTTCTCTGTGGGCACACAGAAGCTTTGCTTGGTGTGGCACAGGGCATTTTATTAAATAGCAAGTGACTCAAATCGCTTTGGTCTTTTATTGCTGACAAAGCACTTAAAATACGGCTGTGAGGAAGCTCTGAAGCAGGCAAACAGAATTGATTTAATCTGCATGGGGCCCACCATGGACCCAAGCATGGGTCAGAAAGTCAGTGAGCTGATGGGAAAGTGACACTGGTATATGCAGTTAGCATGGACTAGCTTCTGGATGTCTCCCTAAAGTTGGGTTGGATATGTTCCTCTGTCACCTGAGCAGTCTTCACTTAACTGTCTTGGAAGGGATTGCCAAACTCTATATTCCTGCCAGGCTACCCTTGAAATGAGAAGTTGAAGTGCCAAAGGCAGCTTTTTTGCTACCACCACCTGAATCTGCAGACAGTGAGCCTGTCCCTGGCATCAGGTGGTCACTGCAGGAGGGCAGTCCTGTAGTGGATACAGCAGTGGGGTGGGATGTGGTAGCTGGATCTTGCCAGCTGTGATGGTCTCCTGGAAGCTGTGTTCTGCTCTGTGTTTGCAGAAGAACACTCGGGTCTACCCCTGCATGTGGTGCAAGACGCTGTGCAAGAACTTTGACATGCTGCCCAACGTGGATCGCAGTGGCAAGATGGGCCTGTTCTGCTCCATTTGCTGCACTACCTCCCACAAAGTGAAGCAGTCAGGCTTAGTTGGTAAGAGCACCTGTGTAGAGGGAATCATCACCTCTCCACTCTTAATTCCTTCCTCGGTATTGTTTATTGCTTGTGGATGGGACTGAAAAAAAGGTAAAAGCCTGGAGAAGAGTCCAGTGAGACAAGTGGACATGCAGAGGGAAGAACACTTGCAGTGTGTAGACATCTTAATACAGAGGGTAGTGTACATTTATGTTCTGGAGAATGCAGGGAGCAGCTGTAGTGCTGGATTGTGCTGGCATTGCCCTTTCCATTACATGGTGTACTGGGGTGTCCAGGAATGGGACAGGTATTGCAGCCTGTTTTGTCCAAATTCCTATAGAGCCAGGGTCACTTCCTTGAACTACTCTCCTCTCCATCTGTTTAACATTTCTGTCCTAGCAGAATCTGGTACTCTTAAGTTTCCTGGTGCTCTTGTCCCCTGCTTTTTGACAATAGCTTGACAGACTGAGGATGAGTGAGTAGCTTGCATGCCATCCTCAGAATCCAGTCCCACATCCTGTGCTGCTGCCCTCACCAATTCCTATCTGTTTCATCAGGTCCCCCTAGACCCTGCAGCTTCTGCAGAAAGAGTTTATCTGAACCCTGCTATTACAACAAGACAGACCGGGTTGTCTACCAGTTCTGCAGCCCCAGCTGCTGGACCAAATTCCAGGTACTGAAATATCCTTCACACTGGGGTGGGCCATGGAGCTCATGCCTCCTTTCACTCTGAGCAGGGGCTCCACCTTCCTTGAGCTCCTCAGGGAGGGTTCCTGAGAAAGTCTCTTCTGGAGTACAGCAGCTGCAGTGACTGTAATTGCTCAAATCCCAGTCTTGGCCCTATGTCCCCCATCCTCCATTGGGATAAGGTGGGCTGTAATTCACTCCTGTCTATCAGGTTATGCCCTGCAGGAGGGCAGTGCAGAGCTGTGCTGCATGAGTGGTTTGAGATAGAGTGACCTTATGAGAGCACAAGCAAATGCACAATTAAGCCAGCAAAGCACAAGTGCACACCTGATAGCTGGTTGGAAAGGGGCTGCCCTTTCAGCCAGGTGTCACTGAGAAACACAAGTCTTCCAGAATGTGTTGTCTAAGAATTTATAACTATCAGGCCTGGATACCTCTTGTTCAATAATCCTCAAAGGCTTGACTGGTGATTTTTAATCTTCTGATGTTAAGTTTCAGCATATGTGAGACGTCTGTGGTGTTCATAGGCAGCTTCAAGAATATTAGTTTTGTACAGTTGTCAAAGAACAAAGTAACAGCCAGGAAGACATCAGAAACTTAGGCCAGGACATGTCTTGGGCAACTGACAAAACATAGAGAATCTAGAGGTAAGGGTTGGTTACTGGCAGTTGCAGCATTTCATTTTGGGATTTGAATGGGGTTTTTTTTTGGGGGGGGAGGCATTTGGTTGGTTGGGATTTTTTTTGTTTGTTTGTTGGGGTTTTTTATTAATCCTTGATGTAATCCTTCATTGAGGTCACAAATAGTGTGAGTAGTGTAGCTATAGAGTTTTTAGCATTGTAAATATCATAAGACTAGAATCATAGAACAGTTTGGCTTGAAAGGGACCTTCAGATGTCATCTGGGCCAACATTTCCCTGCAGTGAGCAGGGACATCTTCAACTAGATCAGGTTGCTCAGAGCCCTGTCCAATCTGACCTTGAATATCTTCAGGGTTAGGTGCCAGTGTTTCACCATCCTCATTGTAAAAAACCCCTTCTTTATAGCTAATCTAAATACTCTCTTTTAGATTAAAACTATTACCCCTTGTCCTGTCGCAACAGGCTCTGGTAAAATGTGTGTCCCCATCTTGCTTACAGGCCCCCTTTAAGTATTGAAAGACCACAATAAGGTCTCCCCAGAACCTTCTCTTCTCCAAGCTGAATCTCCTTGATAGGAGACAGGTAATTTTCATGGCCCTCCTCTGGACTCGCTCCAACAGGTCCATGGGGACCCCAGAGCTGGAGGCAACACTGCAGGTGGGGTCTGACCAGAGTGGAGCAGAGGAGAATCTCCTCCCTCCCCTGCTGCCCACGGGGCTTTTGCTGCAGCCCAGGACACACTTGGCTTTCTGGGCTGTGAGTGCACATGGCTGGGTCCTGTCCAGCCTCTCATCCCTCAGCATCCCCAAATCCTTCTCAGCAGGGCTGCTCTCTATCTGTTCATCTCCCATCCTGGATCAATACTGGGGTTGCCCTGCCCCAGGTGCAGCACCTTCTACTTGGCCTTACTGAACCTCATGGGATTCCCACGGGCCACTGCTCAAGCTTGTCCAGGTCCCTCTGAATTAACATTGGAGGGCCAGGGAGCAAAAGAGGTACCTAGAATGATGCACATATAGGAGGGATAGTCTCCAATGTCCACTTCATTTTCAATGCTGAAGAAAAATTGGAAGTATTCTGAAAAAAAAACCCAAGAAAATATATTTAGGCTTGAAAAACACTTGTACTGAGGCACTTGCAGAATGTCTTATCTAAGGTTATCAGAAAGAAAACCAGGAATGACTTCATTAATAAATATATCCTTATGGATAAGACACCAAATGCTAAATGCATTGTGGACAGGACACCAAATGCTGTTTAATCTAGCAGATTAATCTAGCAGAAAATGGGATGAGAGGCTGCTTGAATTCTTAAGTTGCATTATCTTGAAACTAGAAATCAGGCACCTGTGCTTCAAGAACTTTTAGAGAACTCAGAAGAGATAGCAGAGCCCTCATCATTTAAGTTTTCAAATCCAGCGGCGTGGCAGCTTGAAAGCTTGCCTTCCTGAGAAGAGCTGGAGCCAGCACACTGGAAGCAAAGTGAAATTGCTCTCAAGAATCAGCTCTCCAGGAGCTTGAGATGACATGATGGACTGACTGAGTCCCCACAGTGGCAGCAGATCCAAGGGCCAGGCAGGCTGCATGCCACGAAGGAGGTGGCAGTGGTGGCAGTGTGAGGCAGGTGCCTGCTGCCCTCCAGCTGCTCTCCCCCCATGAGTTGTCTCTGTCTCCTGCAGCGCACCAGCCCCGAAGGTGGGATCCACCTCAACTGCCATTACTGTCACAATCTGTTCAGCGGGAAGCCGGAGATCCTAGACTGGCAGGTGAGGACTTCCCCTGGGGGGATGTTGAGGTGGAGGCCAACTGCTGTGAACCTCTGGGGTACTTCCCC